>JANRMT010027041.1:19606027-19631542 GCA_026402145.1 Polypterus bichir lapradei | reverse complement strand
ATACAGTATATGTGTATATATATAAAATACAATGTCTGTCTATCTATCTGTATGTCTGTCTGCTTGTCGTGAGAGAGCTACTTAATGGATTTAGATCGGGTTCTTTTCTGTAATTTGCTTGAACATTCTGGTTGATTTTGTGACCTCTCTCATCGCGCTAAGTTCGCTTGTGGAACCGATTTATTTGCGCGAATCCGAGAGAGACACTCATGGGCCAGCCTCGGGGAGCACCTTACATCTGCTTGGCTAGTGAATGCGAGAAGTACTTAACAGATTTAGATTGGGCTTTTTTCTAGAATTTGCTTTAACATTCTGGTTGATTTTTTGACTTCTCTCATTGCGCTAAGAATAATAGTTCGCTTGCAGGAGCGATATATTCGTGCTAATCCGAGACGGAGGCTATTGGACGAGAGGAGGGGGAAGCTTGACGTCAGGAGTAGGGAACTGGGTATGGCCCTCTTCGCTATCCTGTTTCACTTCTATGTGGACAGAGCCACAGGGGACAGCTAGTAACAGATAACTGGATGAAGTGTTATATGATTAATAGATGGATTAAGTGCTATATGATCAGTAAATGGATAGAGAGATAGAAAAGGCACTTTATAATTGATAGATAGAAGGATATGAAAGGTGCTGTTCAGTGGTTTTTTAGATAATTAATTAGTTAGTTAGTGCTTTATTTGTCCCAATGGGAAAATGTAGCTTTTTACAGAACTTTAAGAAATGTATGAATATTATAACAAACAACAAAAGCCCCCGTTTAATACACAACTGAGTTACTAAATGAAGAAAACTTTTAACTTGGCTAAAGATAAGAGAGCAGTCACAGTTAGGCTGTATAAAGGCGTATTGTGGTAGGTATGAAGGTTCCCCTTTTGTCTTTCTTGACACACTTCTGCTGAAGTCCTCAACGTTAGTGTGTCCCAGAGAGACTGTGTGCTGTATTGCTCATAATGGCCATTAGTGGCCTTTACCACTAACTGCAGCAGGTCCAGAGTGCATCGAATAACCGAGTCTGCCTTCTCCATCAGTTTGTTGATTTGGTGACGTGACCAGCCCAGCACACCACAGTATAGAAAATCACAATGGCTAGCACAGAGTTGTAGAACATGTAAAGGATGTCACAACCCATGCTAAAGAAATTCAGTCTCCTATGAAAAAAGTCTGCTCTGCCCTGCTATAGTTCAATTGTGTTAAGAGACAAGTCCAGTTTGTCATTGATGTAGACCCCAAACTACTTGTTGCAGCACACCCCCTCCACATACAGTCCATAAACTGTGGCTGGATACATAAACTGTTTAGGTGCTGTGAAAGCCAATAAGCAGTTTATTGGTTTTTACTGATTTTGAGATGAAGACAATTCTCAAAATTCTTCCTCTGATTCCTACCCTCTGTCTCATCTCCCTTGTTAGTAAATCCCATTAGTGCAGAATCATCTGGTAGTTTATATAAGTGACATGACCTGCTGTTATATTTATAGTCGAGAGTGTACAGAGTGAAGCGAAAGGACTGTTCCTTGTGGTGCTCCAGTGTTGCTCACACAGTCCTCGAATCTCTCAAACAGTCTGCCTGCCCGATAGTCCATTATCAGGACACCACAGACTCATCCACCTACATATTTCTCAGCTTATCTCTTAACAAGGATGGCTGGAGAAATCGAAAATGTCACCCTTTGGAGATAATGTTGGAGCCCCCCCAGGGGTCAGATGGTACTCCATTGCAGAGCATAATCGCAAAACTGAGCCAGTTTAGAGGTTACGGTCTTTGATGCAGGACACGGCTGAGATTTGAAGCTGGGGCTATGGAGCAGTAAGAACATTTTTGTAAAAGCATTAATTTAAGTCTGTTCATGTTGGAGGAAACACATTCTGGAGACATGTGCATGGAAGACCAAGTCCCTCCTGGACCCCGTGATCATCAGAGGTGACTGTGCAGAGGTTGCAGACCTACAAATACCTGGGAGTGCAGCTGGATGATAAATTGGACTGGACTGCCAATACTGATGCTCTGTGCAAGAGAGGACAGAGCCGACTATACTTCCTTAGAAGGCTGGCGTCCTTCAACATCTGCAATAAGATGCTGCAGATGTTCTATCAGATGGTTGTGGCGAGCACCCTCTTCTACGCGGTGGTGTGCTGGGGAGGCAGCATAAAGAAGAGGGACGTCTCACGCCTGGACAAACTGGTAAAGAGGGCAGGCTCTATTGTAGGCATGGAGCTGGACAGTTTGGCATCCGTGGCAGTGCGACGGGCGCTGAGCAGGCTCCTGTCAATCATGGAGAATCCACTGCATCCACTGAACAGGATCATCTCCAGACAGAGGAGCAGCTTCAGCGACAGACTGCTGTCACCGTCCTGCTCCACTGACAGACTGAGGAGACCCCACACTATGCGACTCTTTGGTTCCACCCTGGGGGGGGGGGTAAACGTTAACATTATACAAAGTTATTGTCTGTTATACCTGCATTGTTATCACTCTTTAATTTAATATTGTTCTTTATCAGTATGCTGCTGCTGGAGTATGTGAATTTCCCCTTGGGATTAATAAAGTATCTATCTATCTATCTATCTATCTATCTACCTATCTATCTATCTATCTATCTATCTATCTATCTATCTATGATATAGTGCCTTTCTTATCTATCTATCTATCTATCTATCTATCTATCTATCTATCTATCTAGCTATCTAGCTATCTATCTATCTAGCTATCTAATTTAACTTCAATGCTTACTAAATTCTGCAGACCCTGTGTAGATTCAAAAGTTCCTGCTTCCCATGGAAACTCAGTGAATGAGACATTTTGTACACCAAACTTCATTCTGAACCCTTGATTATCTGCCTGCCTGCCTGACAGTGGGAGTCCTTTTTTTGGGCAAAGGATGTTTTTTCTGAATGTTAACATGTTTATTTTGGATAATAATATACTTAACTATTTTATGTAATTCAAGAGCCTTGGAACTGAATCGTACATTATATTTATACTGCTGTGTGTGGGAAAGATAAGAGGCAGCATGGAGGTTTAATTTTTGGATCTTTTGATAAGTAATACATTCATGAGACTGTGAGTCATTAAAGTGAAGTTGTGTATTGCAGTGCATTCATGTTTTAAATGGCGCCGGAGAATGGCGACGTGTTGAATTGTGGTTGAACTTACAAGTAGGAATTTAATTGTATTCTGTACACGTGACAATAGCACAAGTGTTATCTGTAAGGGCGGACAGAGCTGCAGATTTTAGGTTGTTCCATAGAAGAATCACTAATATGTTACCTCTCACACTTGTATTTATTCACTGTTCATTGTAAACAAATAAAATGATAAATACAAAACAAACAGGCATAAAGTGAATGTACTGGACATAGTAAAAACTAATAAACACTGCAGGAAAGAGGAATTTAACTTAAGCTGATGTCACATTACACAGTGTCTAGTCGGAGGGTTTGTCAGACTTGCCAGCTGCATTTGCTGATCTCATTGCCAGAGACATGACTGTAAGTTGGTGTGTATGTCAGATTTAGTGACTGTATGATGACTTTCTAGCACAGTTCTTCTCATCCTTTTTGTGACAGGCGTGTATAACAAATTGACTCCAGAAAGTCACAAAGGTTTGGGGCAGCCACCCGTATAATAAGATCCTGGCTGCAAAAGGTTTGAAAAAGTGAGAGTCCAAAACAGAACTGATTAAGTGGAGGTAAGATGGCGGTTTTAAGGGCTAGAAGAGGAAATGATGTCATCCACGCCGAATCCAGAAGTGACACCTTTGGGGCCGGAAGTGACATCTTCAAAGGTTCCTAGACCGGAAATGATGTCATCAGTTGCACTAGGACCGGAAGTGACATCATCAGTGGTGCCGGAACCTGATGGGATTTCCCAGGAATGGTCTGCAACAGACTGAGAGAGACAGTCAGCACACTCCGCCACCCCCTGGTCTGACGTAGTATTACAGTTATTCAAGCCCTTTATATGCCTCCTAATCGCACGTGTGTGACACGTGCTTCCTGATGGAGCTGGTGGTCGGTGAAGGAGTAACAAGTACAGCGAGTTCAGTCACTGTCTCTGCCCATTTTTTTCTTATTTTCCATTCCATGGTAGTATGTAAATCATGAGATATCAGACAGATGAGCTTCAGTTCTGTTTGCGAGGACCAAAACACACGAGTTTCTTGTTCTTCTTTGCTGTATTATATGTATTGCACTTCTGGATGAGCATTCATTGGTTATCAGTTCCCTTATGCAAGGAGTCCACCACTACGACTAAAGCCAAAATCAAACCTGTTGGAATACATAGTGGTGAGTCGCAGACTAGTTGGAGTGAATCGCTGGGTGTGTCACATTACACGACTGCCCTTCGCTGGAGGGTGATGCCTACTGCTTTCGATTTGCTAATGTTACAGAAATGAAGACTATGACTGAAAATCCATAGAAGGGCCATCTAATTTGATATGGCCTTTAATTTCCGATTTATTCACGTGACTCAGAGAAAGACGCAGCGGAGCCCTCCTCACTCACGCGCCAGCCTCCTTTCGAGTTGGTCTACCTCTCGCCACATGCTGGAGATTGTTAAGGAGTAACGTTTGATGTTTTTGAGAGAGAGAAATCAGAGCTACATGTGTTTTAGAGGGTAGCTGCTGATTGCCAGAGATATCACGGCCACGTGCTCCTGTCCCCACACGAGGGACGCTCTCCTGTTACAGCTGAACACGATCAGATACAGTGTCAGTGTTTGACGTTGGAGTGTACCTACCTTCCGCTTGGCCAGAATTCCATTTTTTTTTTTTTACATTTTTTTATTGATTTTTAAAGTTTGTCCTGTTTCACTACTACGTGGGCAGAGCCGCAGGGGCCAGCTTGTTTTAAGATAAATGTACACAAATATTTTGGTAATTCCAACAGGTTTACATACTTTTTCTTGTCACTTTATTGATTCCATTACCTTGTCCACTCCTCAAAAACTTGTGGTCATAGAAGGCAGGGTCTCATCATAAAGGCATTAGCTGTGAGGTACGATCCAACCCTGGATGGGATGCCACTCACACACATGCACTGTGAGCCAGTTTAGGGTCGCTGTACTGCTAGGACGACAGAGCAGACAAAACAGCCCACAGACAGAAGTGGGTGTCCAGCAATGAGGGCCCCAGATGGACTGAATGGCAGCTATTTTTACCTTCATTTTGGTCTGTATTGAAAAAAATGAATGAACTAGCCTACTAATTTAGGGTCACTAGCCATCGGCCTGTGTGTTTATAGAACATTTCAGAATATTGGAGTACCCTACAGACAAAAGAAGAACATGTAAAGTCCACGTCAGGCAGTTGTGCTAACCTCCATCTTTACTCATTTTGTGTATTTCATATTTTTTTTTAAAGATACAAAGGGCTTTGTGGGCAGGAACAGCAGGGCCATTTCCTCTAAGAGCTGAAGTGCATGTCACTTGTCTTCTGACATTTGTGGCTGCAGGATGGGAATGAGAGACTGTAAGCGAACTCCATGGCAGACTGTCGTAGGTGATGGCACCCTGCTGAGTGTTTGATGGAGAAGGCTCGACCTGCTGTTGAAAGGACAGGAGTTTTCAGGGTAAATGGCACATTTTTATTAAGGGCAGTGAGGAGAGCAGGCGTGTTCTGGTTACATATCAATTTGTGCTTCTTAAAGTCTCTCATTATATTTGAATTTGGGGAAAATGTAGCTTAAAGTTTATGGCAGAGCCATTGTGTGTCACTGTGCTTGGCTGTGAATCTCTTCCTTCTTAAAGGTGGCAGGACTTTCTTGGTTTTAGATGTTTGGATGAATGGTGCATTAATGTATCGTTGGGGATTTTGACAGGTTCTGCTTGTTTGAGAAGTTTGTCTCATACAATATAATAAATAGAGAAGTTTTACTATCTGTGTTCTCAGTAGGGGGGCAATGGACTGTGCATGGCGTTGGGTTGGCAAAGCCATTGGTTAACTCTGAAGTAGTGGACATGACCTGCCATCTCTTGGGGTTGTCCAGGCTAGACCCTTGGATGTGATTTCTGGCCAGATCATACACAGAAAATCATCCAGATCTTAAGGCCTACGCAGAAAGAGGGCATGTCTAGGGCCTTGGAAGGGTGGTCCACAGAATGGGAGGGAGTGTCACAATAAGTCGGGGCCCAAACATTTGTGTGTCAAATCAGCTAAAAGATTCATGGATTCATACTGCTATGGTGGGAGAGCAGGCAAGCTAACCTGTGGACAGCGAAGAGTGTATGGCAGATGGGCCCAACAGGGACAGACGGGCAGCTGCTTGTTTTATTCACAGTCATCAGATATGAATAACCTTCACTTTAAAGCCTTTGGATAAGGGGGCTTCAGATTTAAAACTCCAAAGTTAGACCTGGATTGATTATGAGCTGGTCGTAGCTCAGACTGAAGTTCCAGTCAACTTTTAAAGTGTTTTCACACATTTGAAGCATTTTAAAAAATTGTCCTGTAAATCCTGTTTATTTAGGCAGATTTAAACATGTCAATTGCAATCTGCTGTAGACTGATACAACTGTAACAAGACCTTTTGGAAAGTGGTGGTCTTGGTGCAGTGTCATGCGAACCCTGGACTGGTTTGCATGGGATATGAATGTGATTTGACATGGGACTACAGTAACTATGTGAAATACTTTGCATTATGGGTAGAATTGTGCATGCTGTGGTGGTCATGCTGTCAGAAATTACGGAATGTCATACACAGCATCATGAGTTGAGGGTTAATTAACATGGAGTTTTAAAAACACTGAAAGGTCCAAAAATAAATACACACATACTGTATGTACAAAGGTATTACAATTTGCATTAATAACTCACACAATTACCAATCTCTCAGAGCAAGCCTTGCACCCGACTCAAACTCCCAGCCCTTCTTGCATGCAATTGGACAGCAGCTAGTGGAGGGAAGGTGTAAATTCACTTGTGATTGGGCAAGAAACCAATGACAGTGCCCTGTGGGACAGACGATCATCCCCTCTAATTTAGGCGCACAGATGGGGGCGTCCTCTCCATTTGATTGCTTTTCAAGCGTGATGTGGATATGGAGGCAAGCTAACCGTTACGTATGTAGTAAATGTTAATCAAACATTCCAAAATGAACATTATTAACAAATATTCACAAGAGTTAAAACTGAAGCAAATCAGTGTGTGCCATCAGCAACTTTTATACACTCCTCAATTTCAAATGTGTCCTTTTCATACCAGGGGTTATAGTTCATAACTTTCAGGTAGTCTTCCAGTTGTTTCGATAAGAGGCATTTTGCTCACTGAGCTGTGTTGGGCAAATAAATCAATAGATAGATAGACAGATAGATACTTTATTAATCCCAAGGGGAAATTCACATTATATAATATATCATATATATTATATAATATATATATTATATATTATATCAATATAATTATGGAGAATGCAGTAATGTACGGACACAACTGTTGTCGACCCTCCATAAGATTTTTTCCCCCAGGAAAAAAATGTTAATGAAATTTGTATCGATATGTTTAGTTTGCTTGAAAGTTTGCAGTGTGAAACGAAACCAGAGACACGTTTCTTGAGTAACCGTTTTCATTTTGGCCATTTCTGAACCAAGACCTGAACTTTAGAAATGCAGGTACCTTGCTTTTTACAGAAGCTCTTTAAACAAGTAAATACATAAATAAATAGATATACGCACACACTATGGTCTGAACACACACCGTAAGGACTTAAAAAGAAGAAAAAAAAGTAACAAAAGAAAACATTCGCAGTGATGCCTTATGCAGGTGTATTGCTGTTGTTGTAAAGGAACCTCCATAGCGTTTCTTGACACACTTCTGCTGAATGATTTGTTGTCTGAAAGTCTTTGGTGTTGGTGTGTCAGATTTCGGATGTGCAGCATTGTTCATAATGGCACTCAGTTTTGTTTTACTTCTCTGACACCCAAGCACCTGACTTGGGCTCACTTTCCCATCCGCCTGCTTCCTCTCACGATTGGTTCCATCCTGTTCCTGCCCTTCTCTCTGTTCTTTTTTACATCCATTCCTTATCCTCGTTTTTCTGTTCTTGTTCCTCCCTTTTCTGCCATGCAGGCCCCTCTTGTATCCTGACTGATTGGGTGCAGGAGTGGTATTCTCCTTCCTTCGAGATGTGAATGAGGTTCCTGACTGATCCGCTCACATTTGCACGTGAGTGCGTGATCAGCTAAGCACCCCAGTCAACACCGGAGCGGCGCCTGATCTGAGCCTGCACGTTCTGTGATGTGATTATTTATTTAAAAACTACCCTTCACGATAGACCTCTCATAACATGGCTGTCACAGACCTGTAGAAGAGTAGACACGGCCAGAGGGGTATCACCAGCTAACTCTTTCTGGGCCGATGTCGACTTTTGTTGAACTTCAGGGGTAGAGGACAGTAATCAGTTGTAAACTGTGACAAAACTCGGTGTTACATTTTAGTTCGACTCTCTTTCATTTTGTGGGTGCAGCAACGTCCTATCAACGCATGCTCCCAACCTCCTCCTCCTCTCTTTGCTAGAAGAAAAGTTAGCTTTGTTGATTTGACCTCGATTTCCTCCCCATGCATGAGTAGCGAAGAGCAAATAATCTCTAAAATGGCATTCATCTGGCGAGAGACCAAAGCGAAATTCTCTGTGGACAACATTTACCGTATATTCTTGTGTTTAAGTTCTTGCATGAATAAGTCAGAGCTTGATTTTACCGTATAATTTCTAGTATTTTATAATGTCGGTCATATAAATCGAATGCGGAAAACTCACGCTATTGGTCCAAGAGATTACGATATGCTAATTCCCACCTGAGAGCACACTCCCTTTTTTTTCTATGTATTGTGCCTACATGACCACACAGCAATACCCGAACTATTCCGAAGCAACGTTTGCACTGATTTGTGTTTTTTGTACACCTTTATCGTAAGAGCATCCCTTATCTACGATGGAGCGTTCGATCGGAAGAAAATATGAAGCTGGTTTTAAATTAAAAGTCATTGGCGAAAGAAATTGGTAACTGCACTGCTTCAACAAAGTTCGATGTGTCTGAGAGACTGATGTGAGATTGGAGGAGGCAAGAAGATGTAAAAAAAATAAAATAAAATTTAAGTGTCGTATTTTTGAATGGCCGTATAAGTCTGGGTCTTTTATGATCGATTTTTCAGGTTTCAAGACCGACTTATATGTGAGTATGTATGGTAGTGTATTATCACTGAATTTACCTTTATTTTTATTGCAAGTATTTTGGGGTGGGGGGGGTCACACTAAAGAGCGGGGGGGGGGGGGGGTTATCGTGACAGGATTTCTAAAATAAAACAAAAAATGCATTAAAGGGTCACTCTTTTAGGACGGATGTTGACTTTTGTTGACTGGAGGAGTTGAGAGAGGATGTCAACTTGCTATAATCAGCTGTAAACATCAACAAAACTCACTGCTACGGTAAAGGTAGACTCTCTTTATTTAGAGTAGTGGTTCCCAAACTGTGGTATGCGTACCACTGGTGGTACGCGTAGCCTTTTCAGGTGGTACGCATCGCGGCCCCTGAAATTTAATTTATCTGTGCAAACCCCTTTATGACAAGCCTGTTGTGAGGAAAAACCAATGAAACTGTTTAAATACAATAATACGTGGATTCCCAAATTTAGTGTGGTGTGAAATTTCGCCATCTGAATAAATAAAACCTATTATTCGAATCAGTATTTAGTTCATTTAACGCTACCATAATTCTGTTTCGCGGAAGTCAATTTCTACTTCTTCACTGTTTGAGCTTTTGGTCACTAGATGAAAGCACAACGTCGACACTATTTAGTCTTCGGTAATTCTGCCTCACAGAAACCGCTCGTGTTTGTTGTTATACGTGCACTGCCGCTGTATCACATCGTAGTCACTAGATCTAAGCACAAAGCCGATACCATTTCGTCTTCGGTAACTGTGTCACATACAGGCCGAAGGCAGGATTTAGTTTCGGGGCAGAATTTATCAATTTATGTACATGCACAAATTTTTTCATTAATTTTGTGCATAATTTCTTCCAATTCTTTAACTTTTATTCAGATTTCGGGGCGGTTTAGACCCAAACTCACCCCCTTACAGCTCTCCCTCCCTTTCAACAAGGTGCGGGTGGTACGCAACGCAACTCACTTAACCTCAGGTGGTACTTGACGTCCAAAAGTTTGGGAGCCCCTGACTTAGAGGAATGTTAGACTCGTTGACATAACATTTAATCCCAATGTGTGGGTGAGTAATAAAGCGCAAACAACGACAAAATATGGCAACTGGCGAAGGAACGAAGTAAATGCGTAAACCAAAATACTCAGTAGATTAAGTTGTGCATATTATCGCTGAATTTGACTCTGACTTGTCGGACTCTGATTTTGATGCAAGTGACTTAAAGATGGAGATTGAAAACAAAAGAGGGTTACCTGCACAGCAACGTTTGCCTGGGAGGACCACCACTTATGACGACAGGAGGTACAAACCAGATTGTGTTGCATTGCAACTGCGACTGCTGTGTGAAGACAACCAGGCAGCCGGAACGTCACACATTCATGCTGGCCATCGAGCCGCCCCTTGCAGCCGCTGCTGCTAGTGGCACCGACAGCAGCCAAAGCACACAGCGACAGATGTTTTATGTTGATTTATGTCTGAAACCATTGCTTTGTGTGCTTTTCAGAAAACTGAGTTATTTGGAAGAAATATTTAGCCCTCATAGAGTTAACTGAAGCAGCATGTCTCTGTGGATGTGAGAAGAAAACCAGAGTACCTTGAGGAAAATTCACACTGACGTAGGGAGAGCGTGTAAAATCCACAAAAACATACACGGAGCAACAGGGCTGGGTGTGCCAGAGTGGAAAGGGCTATGGAGTGCTAACTTGTCATGCTGGTAACATAAGATGGTGGGGACATCCGTCATCTCCTGTTTAGAATCTAGAAGGCAGGAGATGCTCCCTTACTGGTTACAGTGGAAATGTAGATAGTTTTGCTTTTATTTATGTATAGTCAATTCTAGTTATCCTTGGTGGGTTATGTTCCTCAAAAACCCCATGGATGCGTAAACTGCAGATACTGTAAATACTATGGGAAAAATGGGGATAGGTTCTGACATGAAACTGAAATAGGTGAAGGACTGACAGGGGGAGACAGGGTCTGTGGACACACACATTCCCCCACTCTTGCCCCTCGAGGCACGGTGATGATCCTTTACAGGTTTACCTATGGAAACCTTGCTATGTCTTTTACTTCCTCTGTAGTTAAGTTTGATTGTCTAAGGGCCGGTTTAACTTCACGCTCAGCACGCGTACGTGCCCGCATCATGGCTGCCACGCGTTCCTAGCATTCATTTCACGCGTCCTCTGAGCAGGTCCTCAGAAATTAACGCGACGCGTGCGCGAGTTGCAGTACCAGCAAAAAGTTGGGGGGCGCAGTGTGCTAAAAGTCGGAACGTGACGTCAGAGTCTCTGGTTACTATCTACATGTGACAGAAAGCCTCTGTGCAGATCCTACAGGGATCCATGTGCGTGCTTCGCTGTTTGATGAGTGGTTCGATGTGGTGAAGCAAAATGCCGACATACAGATGCATTTGTGGTGCTTTTATATTGAAGCGTCGCATATTCCTGATCACAATGACACGATACATTTTAAAAGTCTCACATACCATCTTTTGTGCCGTCTTTTTTTTTTTTTGCAACTTCACAACAGCAACATAATGTATAGCGCTGTATTTGAGCCACTGAGAAAAAAATAAAGGACACGGTGAAAACGTGTATTTTGTGATTAAAGTGGAAATTTCATGTTTAATCTGAAAATGTCCACTTTAACCTCGTAGTTTACTTTATCATTAAAGCAGACCATCATAAACGTCATCCCAGTTTTTAATCGCTACGAGCTTCTTGGACCTGACAGCAGCGGCAAGCAGCATAGATCACCACACAGAACAAATTAAATGTATGATATTACAACTCTCTGCACATTTAGAATCTTTAGATTTATACCTGATATCACTTTAATGATGAAATGCATTAAAGTGTGTATGTTACATTTTACATATAATTTTGTTTAAATAATGAATACTGTTAATAATTACACACATGGGGGTGACACGGTGGCAGAGCGGTAGCACTGCTGTCTCACAGGGAGTTATGTTGCTGGTATTTCCTGCTTGTATTCCACACTGTGCTCCGTTTTCCTTCCAAAGATATGCAGATTTGGGGATTTAGTGCCGCTAAAATGATGCTAGTGTATGTGAGCGCTTGTATTCACTTTGCGATGAGCTGAGGCCTCGTCCAGGGATTGTTTCTCACTCATGCCCAATGCTTGCTAGAATGGACACATCCCTGGATTGATGGATTTAATCAATAAACATCCTTTTTTTCAGAGATATTGCTGTAAGGTGTAACAACACAGCAAAGCCGAACATGTTCTCACCATGATAATATCTCGCACTGCCACCTGGTGGATTCCTCCAGATTTACGTAAAGTACGCGCGCAAGTATGAACACTACAACGCTTGGTAGCAGGAGTGTCGTGTCGCGTGAAGTATAACTCCGGCCTTATGCACTCTAAGGCACTCCACCAGAGGCCACAGTGTGGTCAGTCTGAGGTCCTCGCTAAATCATTCGAGCAGTAGTAGTGATGAGTTATGTGTACAAAGGGTAGAGCCTTAATCAGTGTGATCTTATGATCTGCACTTATTGGGAATTCTTCGTTTGTAGGGAACAATTGCAAACCCCAGCTCCAATCATGAATGGGGTTCAATGGCTTCCTGGCGCAGTGTAGTGTTTGTGCAGCCCCGGCATCTCCAGGTATCACAGCCATGTAATTGCTCAATCTCATGTTTTGCTCATGTATGATAGGCCTCTCAAAATATTTTTCTTTTTCAAATAAAACCCCCTGATGTCCACTATCTGCCCCATCCAATGGCCCACAGTGAGGACCTTATCCATGGATAGGCATAATTAGGCCGCAGGTGTCATGAAATGGGTTGCACTTTTTTAATAGCGGATAAGCAAACCTGCAGGAACGGAATCTGTGGATATACTGTATTTTTGTTCTTAGCTTTGCTTTTATTTATGTATTATTATTTTTTTTTTTTAATTGATGACTTTTTATTTTGCTCCCTTCTGATATGACTTACAAATCCGAGTCATGTAATTGTCAACTTTAAAAAAGTATCAGGTGAGATACTTTGGCAGCTTTTAGGCAAAAGGGGAGTAAGCATTAACATTATCAAAGTGTCTAAAATTACGAAGGGCATTAGTACAATGGATCCCATCTTCTATCTTCAAATAAAGAACACAGGGACATGGTTGAACCAAGTAGTGTGGTAGAGGGTAGCACTTTAGGGACTTTCAAATCTCGACTTGATGTTATTTTGGAGTTTAGGTGCACGGTGTAGACAAGTTTGTTGGACTAAAAAGGCCTGTTGTCATCACAATTGTTCTAATGTTTGTGTGTTTAACTGTTAAATCAAAAAAGCTTCATGGAGTGAAGGGCTTCCTATATTTATACTCACCGACCACTTTATAAGGTACACCTTGCTAGTACTGGACTGGACCCCCATTTGCCTTCAGAACTTCCATAATTCTTCATGGCATCGCTTCAACAAGATGCTGGAAACATTTCTCAAGGATTTTGGTCCATATTGACATGATAGCATCACGCAGTTGCTGCAGATTTGTCAGCTGCACATCCACAATACAAATCTCATGTTCCACCACATCCCAAAGGTGCTCTACTGGATACAGATCTGGTGACTGTGGAGGCCATTTGAGTACAGTGAACACATTGTCACATTCAAGAACCCAGTTTGAGATGATTTTAGGTTTGTGACATGGTGTGTTATCCTGTTTGAAGTATCCATCAGAAGATGGGGACACTGCAGATGGTCAACAACAATACTCAGGTAGGCCCTGGCATTTAAGTGATGCACAATTGGCACTAAGGGGTCCAACGTGTGCCAAGGAAAAAACCGCTACACCATACACCACCACCAACCTGAACAATTGATACAAAGCAGGAGAGATTCATGCTTTCATGTTGTTGACGCCAAATTCTGACCCTATCATCCGAATGTCGCAGCAGAAATCAAGACTCATCAGACCAGGCAACATTCTTCCAGTCTTCTAATGTCCAGTTTTGATGAACCATTCTGCTTCAAGGTTCAACGTGTTGTGTATTCAGAGATGATCTTCTGCATACCTCGGTTGTAACGATTGCTTATTTGAGATACTGTTGCCTTTCTATCAATTCAAGCCAGTCTGGCCATTCTCCGCTGACCTCTGACATCAACAAGGTATATTCACCCAGAGAACTGCCACTCACTGGATATTTTCCCTTTTTCAGACCATTCTGTGTACTGTAAATCCTAGAGATGGTTGTGTGTGAAATCCCAGTAGATCAGCAGTTTCTTAGATACTGAGACCAGTCCGTCTGGCTCACCAACATCCATGCCATGTTCAAAATCACTTCAATCACCTTTCTTCCTCATTGTGATGCTCGGTTTGAACTTCAGCAGGTTGTCTTGACAATGTCTACATGAGTTGCTGCCATAAAATTGGCCGAGTGAATATTTACGTTAACAAGCAGTTGAACAGGTGTACCTAATAAAGTGGCCGGTGAGTGTATATTCACAACGTAAATTTTTTAATCCAGTTTTTCATTTGGTTCCTACATCATAGCCTTTGAAAAGTTCAGCGACTTACACAGACCTCATTGAACGGGCATCCTTGTGGTCGCCAGTCCACCACTGCCTAAGTTTTTGGGCTCTCTTCTTGTTTGGAATGTTCCATCCTAAAATGTATTTTCTGATTTTAAATTGCTGACTCAAAATCAATATGAATGCATTAAGAGCATTCCCGTGGTTTTAATGAATGATCTTTCCAACTATTAGAAGGTCTCTCTGAAGAAGCCGCCCTGGCTGCCCTTGCCCTGTTTGATACAGCTCGCAGCCAGCCCAGGCAGTGCATTGCTGATAAGGAAACAACATTCAAGGAGGGGAGGCACATCAAGAAGAAACAACTGTTTCCCTTTGCTGATGGGTCGAGGTGTCTCTGAGAGATAGGGGGGCCCAGCTTGCGTCGGGTGGATATTTTTGGATTGCCGTCTTTCCTGAGTTATTCTTTCGTTGGGTCAGAGGTTAATCAAAAGACGTGAGTGGCTGAGGTAGGAGTGCGGCTGGGTTTGATTCAAGGAAGAAGACCACCTTTAATGTCTGAATTTTTTTTAAGAACTTGCTATTTATAGATGCACTGCCCAGGAACCATCATTTTATTTTAAAAATGTTAACGGCATAAGGTCACGACTCACGAGTCAGTTACGTAAAAAGCAAATTTGTTTTGAACAAACCACCAACAAAAAAAAAAGATCCACACTCCCAGGGTCCTGGATTCAAATCCCTTTCCTGACATTACCTGACCTTATATGAGGGGGTGTGCCATGTGATGGCCTGGTCCCTGTTACTGGGTAAACAGAATGAGGGATGTCAAAAGATTAGTTTGGGCACCAGCTTACAAAATAAGAAAAGAACAGTGTTCTTGGTATGAAGGTTGGCATTATGCCACCTGTCAAGTCTCAAAATAATGTCCTGCACCGGGAGCTCTGTCCACATTGAGAGTTGGGCTCAGACTGAACGCAATCTTACAGGGACTGTCTGTTTTTTATGGTGTCCTAGGCAGAAGGGGCAGAGCCCGGCAGTTCTCTGAACTGTGGTGGAAAGAGAAGATACAGTTAGCGCCAGCAGCCCCTCTCATCCCTGAATGATATTGCTTACCTCATCGGAACCAGGAAGGTGGTCCCCAGGTGCACATGCATGACATCTTCTATCTGGGATTGCTTCCTTTGCTGTACATGGGGATAGAAACTCTGTTACTGATACAGGTGTGAGCAACACTGGACCACCACAAGGAACAGTCCTGTCTGCTTTTCTCTTTACTCTGTTCACCTCAGACTATAAATATAACAGCTGGTGTTGTGACTTACAGAAATTATCAGATGATTCTGCACTTTAACGTGTACAGTACTGATAAGGGGGATGAAACAGAGGAGAGAGAATTTTGAGAATTGTCTGCATCTTAACATCTGCAAAACAAAGGAACTGCTTATTGACTTTCGCCACGCCAAGGAGCCTCTATTTCCGGTCACTATTCAGGGAGTGGATATAGAGGTGGTCCGATCCTACAAGTACTTGGGGGTCCACATCAATGACAGGCTGGACTGGTTTCACTACACTAGAGAAGAAAGGCCAGAGCAGGCTCATTTTTCTTTAGGAGACTGCATTCTTGTAATGTGTGTAGTAACATACTTCATATTTTCTATAACTCTGTGATGCCCAGTGTGATTTTCTATGCTGTGGTGTGCTGGGTTGGTAACATCATTTCAAGAGAGGCTCATCAAATTAACAAGCTAATTGAAAGGGCAGGATCAGTTATGGGATGCCCTCTAGACCCCCTGGAGATGGTAGCAAAGGAGAGAAGTAAAACAAAACCGAGCGCCATCATGAACAATGCTGCACATGTTCTCTCTGACACACCAACACTGAGGGCTTTGAGCCAATGAATCATTCAGCAGAAGTGTGTCAAGAAACACTATGGGGGCTCCTTTATAGCAACAGTAATACCTCACTGGAACTGGTACAGCACAGTTAGAAGTTTTCATTCGTTTTAATCATTGTGGTGTGCATTTAGGAAGTGTTTGTTATTTGTCATAATAAAATATTTGTTTTTATATTTTTTCAGCTTTTGTCTTCTTCTTCTTCTTTTGGCTGCTTAGGGGTTGACACAGCAGATCATCTTCTTCCATATCTTTCTGTCTTCTGTATCTTGCTCAGTCACACCCATCACCTGCATGTCCTCTCTCACCACATCCATAAACCTTCTCTTAGGCCTTCCTCTTTTCCTCTTCCCTGGTAGCTCCATCCTTAGCATCCTTCTCCCAAAATACCCAGCATCTCTCCTCTGCACATGACCAAACCAACACAATCTCACCTTGGCTGAGTTTGTCTCCCAACTGTCCAACTTGAGCTGACCCTCGAATGTCCTCATTTCTAATCCTGTCCATTCTTGTCACACCCAATGCAAATCTTAGCATCTTTAACTCTGCCACCTCCAGCTCTGTCTCCTGTGCCAACGTCTCCAACCCAAATAACAAAGCTGGTCCCAGTACCGTCCTGTAGCCCTTCCCTTTCACCCTTGCTGATACCTGTCTATCACAAATCACTCCTGAAAAGCCAAATTTCCTGGTGCAGACAAATAAAGTGATTTCTGTCTGTATGTCAATCTCCTGAACCTTTTTCTGTCAAACCCAACTGGCCTTTCTTTCTCCCTACAAGAGGAGTTCTTGACTCAACTAAACATCAGATGGAATGGAAAAAACAGGAGAGGGTCAGGAGTCTTAAGTGAATGAGATACACTAACATAGTGAGCATATGATAAATAAAGATGAAATGTGCAATTCAAACTTTGAAATGCTGTCTTGAGTTTGTTCATGTTACCAACTAGGAGTGGTTTGCATTACCTTGTTGATTTTTATTTTTAAACTCTACAACAGAAATGATTCACTCCATTGTGAACACTCTATGGATGAGTCATTCTGAACACTGGTGTCTTCAACCATTCAACTTTGAGAGGAAGAGACTTATAACAGCATGTTCAGTAAGCTGGACCTGCTCTGTTTAAATGTTAATGCCTTTAAAAGCAAGTATGTGATACATCTATACAGATCTCACCATCTTAATGCCATCTACAAGCCTGTTATTGACAGTGCGCCAACTGGGTTGTCACTTTTGTTCATCTAAAGACAAGAAAACAAAAGGAAAAAAAAATTAAATGGCGCTTGTTGGAGTACATCCCTTGAACAGGAAATCAAAGCAAAGGCAGAATGGATTTTGGGTTGATCTTAGCGGCGCTCCATCTCGTGGGTTGTTCTGGCCAAAAGTGATGCCTCCTTCTGTGAAGCTTGGGGTTTTATGGTGGCGGGACCGGGAGTGGCAGGGCTAAATGCCTTCACTGGGCAGCTTCTCAGCACTGCGGGGAAAGAAGGAGATGACAGCATTAATGGCAACACCCCCTATTGCATTGGCTTGTCTTTGCAAAAGCTAGATCTCCTTTGTTGTCTAATGTTATCCCCTGAAGATGTACTACATTACCTTTCTTGGATACATCCTTCTTTCTACAGTAATTCATGCGGAGGCAGACTGGATGGTGTTAATGGTTGTAGATATTCTATGGGATATTGTAAGTCAATGTTTTCCTCTTCTGCACGATCATCACCAACTGTTTCAGCATAGACCAGGGGTCCTCAATCACGGTCCTGGAGGGCCGCAGTGGCTGCAGGTTTTTGCTCCAACCCAGTTGCTTAATAAGAAGCACGTATTGCTCAAGTAACACTTCTGCTTCACTTCAGTTGTCTCGCTGGTTAAGATTTTGAACCCTTATTGTGTATTTTATTTTGAAACAGCTGCATTCTTGGTTTTTAATTGCTCCTAATTAACAATACCATGCAAATGACAAAAGAGACCAGCATTTTTCCATTTAGCTTGTTACCATTTACACCTGTGTATATTTATTATGCACTATTGGATTTAATTTAAAACTTGGAAGGAAAGTGAAGGACAGAGTATTGCTTGTCCATTTTAGCCTTCAAATCATTTGGTTGATATCCTTAGAAAGGGGAAGAAAATGTAGGATATGAGAGTGACTTGACATGGCAGAGTTAAAGCAGTAACAAGCCGTGAAATTAAATTATTGGCAAGAATTGCTTTCTAATTAAGCAACCGTGTTTGAACAAAAACCGGCAGCCACTGCGGCCCTCCAGGACTGTGATTGAGGACCCCTGGCATAGACTATTGATACACATTTAACCAATTTGCCGTGTAACCGATCAACATTTATGGTGTTAATTCATTTGACCTGTGGTGGGTTGGCACCCTGCCCGGGATTGGTTCCTGCCTTGTGCCCTGTGTTGGCTGGGATTGGCTCCAGTAGACCCCCGTGACCCTGTGTTTGGATTCAGCAGGTTGGAAAATGGATGGATGGATGGAATTCATTTGACTTTCATCGTTTCTCGGTGCTAGGATTGCCCGTGTATTCATTTTTTCTGTTGATAACCCTTTGTGATGGAATTCTTCAATAAGATTTGGAAATAATATGTCGTCTTTAATTAGGAAATTAAAGTGAGGACAACGTTTAAATTTATAAGAGCTGAGAGCACAGGAAGTGTGTCTGACAAAAGCATTCACATGAATGCGAGGTGAGAGGACCTTTGTGGTCTTGTTTGAAAATGTTTGAGAGGAGGGTGTGACTTGCAAAATTTTTAAGGCAAAAGTCTCGTCTTGTGGGACTTGAAAAAAATATCTCTTCCAACAAGTCTTGTCTCGTCGAAGGATTTTTTTTATATAATATATAAAATTTTAATAATATGACATTTATTTATTATTTATTTATATATACATATATGTATGTTGTATTTTTTTTTCTTCTCTTGCTCTTCTGTAAAATTTTAATTTCCCCTTGGTGACAAATAAAGTAAATTTAATTTAATCTAAACTCCAAACTCTTGTTTGGAACACACATGAAATGCAAGTGTTCCAAATAACGATATAGTATCTATAAAAGGTGTCATTTTTGACTTCTCACTCTATACAACTCTAAGCAACTGACACGCAGGTAAACAGACATGAGCTGAGAAAATTGTGCGGGGTGGGGGATGTGATAGCAGGCTGCTTGCTGTTTGCTGCTTATCAACACGTTTAAAGGACAAAAGAAACTGACAGAGAGGTGCGAAGCGTTTTAAGGTGGGACGGATCTACGAGTTTTTTCGTATGCTCTCGTAATTCTAGTGTTAAAGGACCAAGCAACACTGCTGTTGCTTTGGGGACGGAAGACATCTTATTGACCACTGTTAATCCATTAACATTGACATTCATGCCAGAACAAGGTAATATTCTTCCTGTCCTGGATGATGCCCAAATCAGTATGATTTAATCCCAGACCATGACACCCTATGGACCCACCACACCAACAGATGAATTCAGTGTTCTGTTACTTGGGTACATCTGGCTTAATTAATAGCACAATTGGCTATGGGTTTGTATTTTCTAGGGCAATTGCATTATTATGGCTTCTTTCTACTTTGTTCTCTTGTAGATTTCATGAACGATCTTGTGGTTATGCTTATTGAGAAAGGTGCTATATAAAATAATGTCTTCATGTTCTCTACAGAGGTAGAGAGGCTGGAATGCACAGTTTTTGTTTGATTTTTTTTTTCTTTTTTGTTTCTAGTTTGTAAAGAAAATTGATGAGATCTTTGAGGCTAAGAGAGGGAAAAAACGAGTGAAGATTCAGGCCCCAAGTGGACCAGACACGTCTTCCAGTAGAGGTAAGGTCTATGAATTTTGGAGCAATACTGAAGACAATTAAACTAAGTTTTTATGGTATTCATGATTTCAAGAATATTAGTATATTCTGTGCACGTTGCAGCACAGTGACTGATGCCAGTCAATTCAAGGAGACAATGATCTTTGTCCACGTGATGTTTCCATGTTCCCCCACTTTTTGCACATCCCATGTTTCGAGTTCAAATTTACTGTTGTGTGCAGAGTACAATGAAATTGAATGAAATTCTGTGCTTGTCTCCCACGGATAGTATAATATGAACAGCAGACAGATGAATGAAACATCAGACATCAAGTGTAACGTCAGATGTTCAATATAAGAAACACTCTAGCAGTTGTCTGTATGAGCAGCTGTTGAGTAGCCTTATGATCCAAGGATAAAAACTGTCATTGGATCTTGGGGTGCTAATGGTCTTGGATTGAGAAGGGGGAAAAATAACTGAACAGAAGAGAACTGAGACAGAATATTCCTGGCTCAGTTATGAATTACGGTCAGAATCCGTTTGAGGCTCTCAAAAAGCTTCACTGACCAGGCCAGGCCCTCCTATACCTGCATAGAAAAGGTCTCACCCTAATGGGCCTAATACAAGCTCTGCTGACCTGTCTTAGGCCTTGCAGGACTCAGAGGGATTTAAGCCAGAATAATATGCTTAAAATGTCCCAAAAATCTATCAAAAGCTCCACAAGAGGAAGGTGACCAAAAACCTTGGCTTATGCACAGAAGGGCAATAAAAGAATATTTATAAATGAAACCGTTTATTAATAAAATCTAAAATATAAAGAAGATCTCACAAGAGCAGAAAAGAAACATAAGAATTTTGACAAATGAGAGGAGACCATTCAGTCCATCATGTTTGTTTGTTTAGCTGATGGGACAGCTTAGCTAATATCTCATCCAGATTCTTCTTAAAGGTGGTCAAGGTTTCTACTTCAACTACATGACTCAGTAGTTTATTTCAGGTTCCTATAACACTTTGCATAACAGATTTACCAAAAGACAATACAAAGGCAGACGAGTCCTAATCTGCGATTCAGAATCCAATAAACAATAAATAAGCAAAAAAAAACCAAACTGGAATAAAATCACAGTACTAACTGTAAGTCCAACAGACTTCAGTTCTCCATGTCTGAACTTTATTCTGGCTTTAACTTAAATAACCAGAGGGAGGGCTCAGACATAATGATGTCATGGTGGCCCCACCTCTTGGGACTCCACCCACAATAAACATGGAACATAAGTAAATTTAAAGCAATGGTGCATAATTATATGTCCTTTTTTGCACCTTTTCTTCTGAAGGAGTCTCTGCTGAGGTATCAATCAACTCATTTACACCTTTATTATCAGATGAAGTACAGAGCTGACCAAAGCTGAAGTAAAGAGCTCTTGGTGGAGTCACAGTTCAGCCATTTAATTTAGCGTTCAGTCAGGAATGCAGGTGGAGGTTACAGCTGGATTTCTGCATCCCAGTTAAATCTGCTGTTTTAGCAAGCTGTTTGTGCCACTTAAAAACTAAAAAATGGGCAATGTCCACTTTTTCCTGCACTTGTGACTAATTTTATTTTCTTTGAACTGGACCTCATGATGGCACAGTGCTTAGTGACATTGCTGCCTGATTTGCTCTTTATTCAGGAGCCTAATTTGGCTCACACCATATTCTGAAAATTTCTCTCTTCCACAGAAGATGCTAGCGGAACAGAGAGCGACCCTGAAGATCGGGCTAAAGGTAAGACACCAAACTTGCTTACTGGCTTTACCATTCTGTATTTTCTCCTGTACTTGACTCCCCTTTTGACGGTCCAGGTTGGCCTTGCAATCCAAGGTAGCTTCTGGGAGCCTCTCGAACCCGGAACCGCTGATAGCATACCTGAGGATGAGCTGTGACAAGTGGTGACACATGCTGTCAGCAAGGGATTGGCGCAAAGTGTCTATGCTTTTATTTACAAAAAACAGTAAAGTGTTCAAAAGTACAGTGCTTCAGTTAGTCCTTAAATAAATCCATCCATCCATCCATTATCCAACCCCCTACATCCTAACCACAGGGTCACGGGGGTCTGCTGGAGCCAATCCCAGCCAACACAGGGCACAAGGCAGGAAACAAACCCCAGGCAGGGTGCCAGCCCACCGCAGGGCACACACACACACACCAAGCACACACTAGGGACAATTTAGAATCGCCAATACACCTAACCTGCATGTCTTTGGGAAACCCACGCAGACACGGAGAAAACATTCAAATTCCATGCAGGGAGGACCCGGGATGCGAACCCAGGTTTCCTTACTGCGAGGCAGCAGCGCTACCACTGCGCCACCATGCCGCCCTTCCTTAAACAAATATTTTTTTTAAATCATGTGAAAAGTGGAAGATAAATTGGATAATAAATAAATCCAATAAAAAAGCACAGGCAGATTCTTCCCTTATAAAGACAATGATCCTCAGTGCCTCTTTCTCAGTTCCCATCAGGACCTTGCAGCAAGAGGAGAAGTGCACTGACAGGTGTAGTCATCCATTAAATCCAGGTTTGGCTTCCCACCACCAGTGTCTTGGTGTCTGTAGGATTCCCATCCAGACCCCACTCATGTCTCCCTTAGTCAGTCCTTCGGCATCTAAAGCAGAGAAGTCAAACAAAAGGGTTGTTCCCTCTCCCCTGTTGCTCAATAGGAGCGCCCATTCTCTGTCTCCGCTCTTGAGTGCACGCCTGCCATCTGCTTCCCCACTCCTGACCACCTGCCTCCTTTCCACCCAGCATGGGCTCTTCACCATCTGGCCTCTTCTTCTTTCTTAACCTTAGTTTCTTGTTCCTTTTCCTTAACTCTTTCTTGCCCCCCAACCATGCAAGCTCACTTTATAGCCCTGATTGGGTGCAGGTGCCGTCCTCCACCTACTCTGAGGTGTGAATGAAGCACCTGACTGTCACACTCACATTTTCACATGAATGTGCGATCAGCCAAGCCCCCTAATCAACCCCAGAATGGAATGTGTATGCTCACCCATGCACCTGCACTTGCTTGGAGCCTGCACGCTCCAGGACTCTCAACTATTTATTAAAATCACCACAGATCTCTCATCACACTCCTCCTCTCCCAAAAACATGCACTATTACCCCCTCAGTCTTCATCACAGACTCCTAACCTTAGCAGACCAGACTAGACATCATCTATTCTTTCTGAGTCATTTTGAATGTGGTCAGTTTGGTCGCTGTCTTATGTCATCCTTCTTTCCAACCAGGCACGGCTCGGCGCTCTGTGTATGTGCAGTCCACTCTTCGTCGGAACCCACGTTACCAAACCCTGGAGCGAGACCTGTGGGAGCTGCAGGAGAAACAGTTATTTGAGCTCTTTGTGGTTGTGTCATTGCGAAGACAGTCCACTTGTAATGTCTACAAGCCAGAGATCACTCAGCAGTTTCCAAATAAGGTGAGTGGTACAGGCTGAAGCGACCAAGAGACCAGTATGGGCTCACGTCTGACCAGCGGTCAAAATTAGATAGCAGTGTCCAGATGGTTTTTGAATAGACTTTTGTCATGGTAATTTTGTAAGTCAGACGCTAACTGGTGTCATTCTCCTGCTGTTCCATTGTGAGTGTACTGACATACTGCATTTCTGTGTGGTATGGGTGCTGCTCCTCTGCTGACAAGAAAGCACTGCAGAGAGTTTCCAGCTTTGCCCAGAACATGCCGATGACACTGCTATTGTGGACTGCATCAGGAGTGGGCAGGAGGAGGAGTATAGGAAGCTAATCAAAGACTTTGTTAAACTAGGCTGACCTGCCTTTTAAGGCGACCGACTTTTAAGTTGACCACTTCTTAAGGCAATTCAATATGTAGATCAATTTGATATTTTATACAAACTCATTAATTTGGTTATATTGCATTTGAGCGGTATTACTTTAATACTTGTAGTTTCTGTTATTTTTGTGATGAAATTTAAACTTTTTTTCTATATTGAGTCGCCCTTTTGAACCCCCCTGATATTTACTACGCGGTGAGGCATTTGTACTCCATCAACATTAATTATTTCCAGAGACATAATTTTGTCTATTTTTCCAGCGCATCGCGCACAAAAGCAAGGGAACGATGGGAGCACCAGAACTCTGCTCACATCATGTCGCTTCGTACCGCAAGCTGCAAGTAGTAAGTCTGTGATAAGCGGAATACCGCTACGCTTTCCACTCACGGGAAGGAAGGACAATCCTGACCGCTTTTATATAGTAAGAAAGAAGAAGAAGATATCGCACAGTCTGGAGTAGAAAATCATCTTTTACCTGGAAAAACGAAACTACAAATCCCATCGTGCATTGCAAAATGGACAGGGCGTATGTGAAACTCCGCGCCTGTGTAGCACTCACGGGACGGAAGGACAATCCCGACCGCTTTTATATAGAAGGATGGTGCGACTCAAGCCACTTACACCTGAACACCAGCAATACCAAGGAGCTGGTGGTGGATTTTAGGAGGCCCAGGCCCCTCATGGACCCTGTGATCATCAGAGGTGACTGTGTGCCGAGAGTGCAGACCTATAAATAATTGGGAGTGTGGCTGGATGATAAATTGGACTGGACTGCCAATACTGATGCTCTGTGCAAGAGAGGACAGAGCCAACTCTACTTCCTTAGAAGGCTGGCGTCCTTCAACATCTGCAATAAGATGCTGCAGATGTTCTATCAGATGGTTGTGGCGAGTGCCCTCTTCTACGCAGTGGTGTGCTGGGGAGGCAGCATAAAGAAGAAGGACGTCTCACGCCTGGACAAACTTGTTAGAAAGGCAGGCTCTATTGTAGGAATAAAGCTGGACAGTTTAACATCTGTAGCAGAGTAACGGGCATTAAGCAAACTCCTGTCAATCATGGAGAATCCACTGCATCCACTGAACAGGATCATCTCCAGGCAAAGGAGTAGCTTCAGTGACAGACTGAGGAGATCGTTCCTCCCCCACACTATGCGACTCTTCAATTCCACCCGGGGGAGTAAATGCTAAAATTATTCAAAGTTATTGTCTGCTTTTACATGCATTTTTATTACTCTTTAATTTAATATTGTTTTTTGTATCAGTATACTGCTGCTGGAGTATGTGAATTTCCCCTTGGGATTAATAAAGTATCTATCTATCTATCTATCTATCTATCTATCTATCTATCTATCTATC
>JANRMT010027041.1:19589458-19606017 GCA_026402145.1 Polypterus bichir lapradei | reverse complement strand
CTATCTATCTATCTATCTATCTATCTATCTATCTATCTATCTATCTACCTACCAACCATCCACACCCACTGCCTGCGGAGGGCTACCAGCATCATCAGTGACATGTCACATCCTTGTCCCCATCACTTTTCACTTCCTCCTGTCTAGAAGATCATTCATGCACATACTTCCAGGTTGAGAAATAACTTCTTCCCTAGAGCCATCATCAGATTGAACTAGACATTCTGTTCTTGCCATTCACAGACAGCTGATTTAAATATATACTTACATCTACATATGAATATGTAGTGTAGATGCCACATAGGCTGGACGGGCATCCTGGCCAGGAGAAGGAGCAAACCTGGAAGGAAGGATCAGAAACGGTATACGGACCGCCCATTAAAAAGAAAAGATATCGCTAGGGGTATTTTTATTCTCTCAGAGCGCTAGGTTTTCAGCACCCAGTGGGAAGTCTGCAGGGCATGCTGGGAAATGTAGTGCAGTAGGGCAGCCCTGCTGGGGTCACAGGGTCCCAGAAGAGGGGGCTGCATGGAGACAAGCCCCTTACTGTGATGGACTTCCATTTGACCCAGAAGTACTTCGATCAGGCAAGTGCTCTGGCACCGGAAGTACTCCCAGGTCTGTAATAAAAGGGACCGCACTCCCTTATCCAGGCGAGTCAGAGCTGGGAGGTAGAGAGGCAACACTTCACTGGAGGAGAGCAGTGCGGTGGTGAGAAAATTATTGTGAGGAGAAAAAAAAACTGTGTTTTTTGTGCTTGTGGTGACATATTTGAGAGGTTTTGGTTAATAAATAACCCTTTATTTGAACCCAGGACTGTGCTTGTGTGTTTCATGTCAGGGTTTGGGTATGCTGACACCCGGGTTTCCATCATAGTAGATAAATATGGGTGAATTTATATTGTGAGATTTTTGAGATCCACCCCAACAGTGCAGCATGTCGAAACGCGATCGATGCATCTGTTGTGGGTTGCTTGTCTGCTGCCGAAGCAACTGCAGGTTTGCAGCACCACTGAAGCAACTATAAGTTCACAGCCTCCCTGTGTAGCACATCTGTCACCTGATGGGTGCTGTAGGGACTTTCTAATCCCACCACTGACTTGGCCCCTTAACTGCTCATTTGCTGTGTCAGTGTGTATTGAAGTGGTAGCTCCTGTTTGAATAAATAACCTGACTGTCCCAGTTTTGATTGGAAGTTGGTTTTCTTGAAGTCTTTGGACTCAGCATCTTCCCTTGGGTGCAGGACACATATATGTCTTTTCTTATTATTACACTTATAGCTGTTATTTTATCATACTATTGTGTAAAATTACTTCCACTATTTTAAGCACTGTTATTGTATTAGTCTACTAGAGGGTTTCTCAACCCCAGGGGGTGTGAGATGGCATTTTAGAGGGTGCGACAACAACAATGGCTGTGTCACAATTCGCCAAAATTGAGTGAGGTGATTTGTCTAACTCTATTGTGTTGTAATCGATGTCTTGCAGTGTGCCATCATTTGTAGGTCATTTCTTAGTTAGTGCTATCCAGTGACCTGAGATGAAGACTGGACTCCTTCGGTACTGTGTCTCTCTGGAAAATCCTTGGGTACCGTTGGTTTGACTTTGTGTCGAATGAGCGGTTGCTCATGGAGTCCCAAATGAGGTACATTACCTGCACTGTGAGGGATTGTCAGTTACGACACTATGGCCATGTGGCGCATTTCCCCAAGGATGATCCAGCTCGTAAGATCCTCACTGTTGGGGACCCAAGTGGCTGGACCAGGCCAAGGGGGCACCCACGTAACACCTGGCTGCAGCAGATAAAGGGTCATTTCCGGAGGGTGGAACTGGACCATGTGTCTGCCTGGTCGGTTGCCAACTGAGATCCTGAGTTGTTTCATTGTGTAGTGGGTGCGGCAACGTGCTGTACCATTCCATGCTCCCCAACTTGACTTGACTTGCTCCTGTTGTATGAGATGACAAGAATGAAGCATCATATGTGCAATTGTCACCTGTGAATGAGCCACAGAAATGCGTGTTCTTTTGGGTTCCTTGCTTCAGGCAGAGTGTTCGTAATGGCGAATAATGAATTTCTTTTTTAAGCGAATGGAATTTGGACCTTATAATGATCTGCAGAATAGGGCGAGTTCTAGTATCGGTTTCGCTGCAGCCCCCAATCGTGAAATGTCACTGATTTCAAGGTTTGATTGACATTTTTGCCCTACAAGGGCAGCTAAATTGCATGCAACACCTGCTGCTTACATTCAGCCCATCTCTCTTGGTGGCGGTTCAGGCAGTAACGCAGCAATTTTAACAGTGTGGCACATCTGGTTTTGAACTGCAGTGCAGGTGTTATTGGGGGGGCAAAGCTTGTTGACTGTGTTTCATTGCTTAGTGGCACACCAGGATCCATTGCTTCACAGGGGTCTCAAATCCCCCAAATCTCTCGATCATTGATTGTGTGTCATTTTCTCACACCTCTTGATGTCTTGGGGGATACTCCAAGCCCCGGATTATCAATCAAGTCTGTAAGCTTTACAAGTGATTATTTAGATTTATAGAAGTCAGTCAGCCAGTCATTGTCCAACCCGCTATATACTAACACAGGGTCACGGGGGTCTGCTGGAGCCAATCCCAGGGCACAAGACTGGAACAAATCCCGGGCAGGGAGCCAGCCCACTGTAGGGCACACACATTATGGACAATTTAGGATTGCCAATGCACCTTATCTTTGGACTTTGGGAGGAAACCAGAGCACACAGACACGGGGAGAACATGCAAACTCCACGCAGGGAGGACCCGGGAAATGAACCCAGGTCTCCTTACTGCGAGGCAGCAGCACTACCACTGCGCCACCGTGCCGTCTGATTTATAAAAGTAAACTGCTCAATTTATATTTACATTTTATATTTACATGCACTGAATTGTAAGCTTATTTTTTTGAGTTCAATTTCTTCACTCACAGTACTGTATGTAGTTCAATTTGTGGTTCAATTGATGGTTCAAAAATTAGAAATTTGACACTCTTCCTCTTCAAATGTCATATTACTTTTGTAGGGGGCTGTGAACATAAATCAAAGATTTTCTAGGGGTGCGGGGCATACTGTATGTTACGATATCTCTGTAATGTCTCAAATAATGACATCCTTGTAGGGTTCACAAACTTTCAAGCGTGACTGCCTGTGTGATTGTTTGCCTGCACATGTGTATGTTAACATATTTTTTTCAAACTGGTTTGATCCAGTTTTAGGCTGGGGGCAGAGCCTATTGAATCAGCATTGGGGAAAAAACAACAGTTCTTCCAGTTTATGGTCACAGTGGGCCAGAGACTTAAAAACAAGGCAGGAGCAGACCGAGATGGGGGCGCCGGTCCATAGTGGGGCACACCTATGCATGCACTGACACATTCACGTATTTTGCTAGTCTAATTTTTGACTTACTAATAGGATTTGCTTGGTTTAACAGTGAGAAGTCAAGCAAATGACTCCTTTTATTGGCTAACTAAAAAGATTACAATATGCAAGGTTTCGAGGCAACTCGGGCACCTTCATCAGGCAAGATGTAATCAGGATGTAATCTTTGCCTGAAGAAGAGGCCTGAGTTGCCTCGAAAGCTTGCATATTGTAATCTTTTTAGTTAGCCAATAAAAGGTGTCATTGTGCTTGACCTCTCACTACATTCATAATGGCTAACATGGTACAACACCCTAGTACTACTTGGTTTAACATAAATAGTGACACAATCTTTTGAAGTGTCAGGAATGTCTCTAATATTGTCTTTTTTATTCCCTATGTCAGTGACCTCTTTTTTATTTTTTTGTGTAGTTTGAGAAGTCCACACGTCAGTCGCGGGATGCTGAAGAGCGACTCCGAGCCATTCCCAAGTTCTGCTTCCCTGATCCTCAGGACTGGTGCCCGTGTACAGAGCTTATCAGGTAGGCCTGCCTGCTATTGAATCATGACAAGGAACTTGGACAGCATTCAGGCCTGGGCAGATTTGTGGCAGATGAAATTTAATATCAGTAAATATAAAGAATTACATGTGGGAAGTGAAAATATGAAGTTTGAATACACAATGGGAGGTCTGAAAAGTGAAAGTTCTTATGAGAAGGATTTATGAGTTGTAGTGGACTCGACACCATCAACTGCCTGACGGCGTTCAGAAGCCATTAACACTAGAATTAACAGAGCCTATGAAAAAACTCGTAAATCCGTCCCACCATAAATCATTTCTTAAATCCGTTCGCACCTCTCCGCCAGCATCTTTTGTCTTCTAAGTGTGCTGATAAAGACAAGCTGCAAGCAGCTGGCTATTCCATCCCCCCACCGACTTAAAACGTGCACGAACTTCTCCCAGCTCATGCCTTTATTGATTATCTGGGAGTGAGGTGGAGTTTTAGAGTGGAATTAATAGATCGTTATTTGGAACACATGCATTTCATGTACATTTCGGAAAACTGTGGCACGAATGCAACATTATTCATATTCATAACAGCGTCAGATCGGGTTTGAATACACGCTGGCGCTGTTACAGAAGGCATGAGCTTATTCAGTGCAGCAGGATCAATGCACAGTACATGCAATATTATTTGAAAATGAACAGCGTCAGATCGAGTTTGAATATACGCTGGCGCTGTTACAGAAAGCGTGAGCTCATTTAGTGCAGCAGTATCAACGCACAGTACATGCAATATTATTTGAAAACGAACATGTAAATATCAATATACCATATAAAGTGGTATGCACTGTCAGTCAGTCAGATCGTTGTATTTTCATGTGGGATGCTCCTTTTAAAATATTATTTTTTAACAATTGAGACTGCAATTAACATGAACAAGTGTCTTTATAACTGTTATTTTTAAGATCCATAAGACATAGACAGAGCACTGCATAATAGAGAGACAGATAGAAAAGTCACTAGATATATAAATAAATAGGGAAGTCTCTTTATAAAAGACAGACAGAGAAAGCAAGCGGGCAGTGAGAGTGGAGATAAATATGAAAGACGCTGGATAGATTGTTTACAACAGGAAAAAACAGCGACCATTTGATAACAGTATTAGCTATAAATAATGAAAGCATGAATTAATCAAAAGAAACAACCGTGATCGACATTTTAAACTTAACGATTTATTTAAGAAGAAAAAAAAATAAAAACGCCCCAGCAAGTCTATGAAGGCAGACGCTGCAGGCAGGCAAAACAGATCACATCGGTAGTGGTTTAGCACTACCATATAGAATGAATGGGAAACAGTTTAGGGAGTTTTAGCTAAAGAATATGCGTCCGCTGCACAGGGACAGTGCATACCACTTTATATGGTTAAAAAGAAAAAAAAATAACACTTCCTCCCCAGTGAGGAATCGTATTTGGATCGCTAAGGCGCAATAGGCCTGCTGCGCACTGATTGGCTGAGCAGTCTGTGTCAGCTATCAGCAAATCTTACCACTATGCCACGGAAGCTGTTGTCTTTTCCTTGAGCCTTTTGAGAAAGTGTTTCTTTGATATTTGGACTTCAGGCTTCATACATTATATAGTTTATACCTACATTTTGTCATTTACTACTAAAATATGAAAAACGTTTCTGTTTTAAAAAATGTGTTTACACACTGTAGAAACGGAACACACATGAAATGCGTGTGTTCCAAATAACGATCTATTATTTCCACTCTAAAACTCCACTTCACTCCCAGGTAATCAATCAAGGCATGAGCCTGGAGAAGTTCGTGCATGTTCTAAGTCGATGGGGGGATGGAATAGCCGGCTGCTTGCAGCTTGTCTTTATCGGCACGTTTAGAAGACAAAAGACGCTGGCGGAGAGGTGCAAACAGATTTAAGAAGCGATTTAAGGTGGGACGGATCTACAAGTTTTTTCGTAGGCTCTGGTAATTCTAATGTTAAGAAGGCTAACAGAATGTCAGGTTATATAGCACCTTGATGTGTGGAGTACAAGTCACAGGAGGTCCTGCTCAGTCTTTATAACACACTGGTGAGGCCTCATCTGGAGTACTAGGTGCAGTTTTGGTCTCCAGGCTACAAAAAGGACATAACAGCGCAAGAAAAGGTCCAGAGAAGAGTGACTGGGCTGAATAGAGGAGTACAGGGGATGAGTTATGAGGAAAGATTAAAAGAGCTAAGCCTTTACAGTTTAAGCAAAAGAAGATTAAGAGGAGACCTGACTGAAGTGTTTGAAATTATGAAGGGAATTAGTACAGTGGATCGAGACTGTGACTTTAAAATGAGTTCATCAAGAACACGAGAACACAGTTGGTATTTTGTTCAGGGTAAATTTCACACAAACATTAGGAAATTTTTCTTCACACAGAAAACCACAGACACCTGAAATAAGTGACCAAGTAGTGTGGTAGACAGGAGGACTTTAGGGACTTTCAAAACTCGACTTGATGTTATTTTGGAAGAATTAAGTGAATAGGACTGGCAAGCTTTGTTGGGCTGAATGGCCTGTTCTCGTCTAAACTATTCTAATGTTGTATGAAAAGATGACTACAGATTTGGAGTGAATTAGATCCTAACCACCTACATTCCACTCCTTTTTGTTACCCTGATATACAACTGTTGAATTATCGCTCCACCAAGTGTGTCACACCTACACAAGTGGACTTTTTCTTGAGGTGTTTGCTCAGCTTGGGCTCATTTAACTGAAATGTTGTTGTGCAATTAAAGCACCACAGCTTGATCTCGTCTAACTGCATTACTGTTGTAAAACTTGTGCTTTCTCTGGAAGACGGATAATCTTGAGCCAAAAAACTATTGCAACTGCACACTTAGAAAATGCTGTTTCTTTTCATTTTCCAGTGAAACGTTTTCCTTTGTGCTGACTGGTGAGGACGGCAGCCGTTCGTTTGGATACTGCCGCAAAATCCTGGTAAGGTTTGTTTTGAGTGTGATCTAAATTTTGATAAATCCTTCCTCCATTCTGAGGTGCGCAGGTGTAGCATTAGTTCACACAGGGGCGTTGAGATTAGGTTACAAGGAAACTGGATGGGTTTTCCGGATCTGATCTAATTTTACGGCAACTTCCTGCTCGTTATGTTGAAAAATATTTTGGCTTGAAGTGTCTCCACTCATCCATCCAGCGTTTTAACTGCTTATCCATTTTAAGGTTTCAGGGAGTCGGAGCTTATCTGTGCAGTACTTGGCACAAGGCAGGGACCAACCCAGTATGCAATAATCAGTACATTGCAGGACACACACACATGCTCACACTCAGTTTAGAGGTGTCTGTTTATCCTAACATGATTTTGGGATGTTTGAGGAAAATGTATCATGTATTGATCCCTAATGATGATATTTGCAGGGTCAGGTGGGTCAACGCACCTTCACACTCAGAAGCATAGGGTCTGACAATGGGTCCAAGGATTTCAAACTGGTCACGCTGAACAATGTTACAGGCAGCATAACGTTCTCCACAGCTTGTCCAGACCCTTTCACATCTGTCACATATATTCAGAGTGAACCTGCTCTCATCTGTGAAAAGCACAGGGCGCCAGTGGTGGATCTGCCAATTCTGGTATTCTTTGGCAAATGCCAATTGAGCTCCACGGTGCTGGGCAGTGAACACAGGGCCCACTAGAGAACATCAGGCCCTCAGGCCACCCTCATGAAGTCTGCTTCTGATTGTTTAGTCAGAGACATTCACACCAGTGGCCTGCTGGAGATCATTTTGTTGGGCTCTGGCAGTGCTCATCCTGTTCCTCTTTGCCCAAAGGAGCAGATACTGAGGGTGCTGCTGAAGGTTTAAGGACCTTCTATGAGGGTCTTCCTAGAGTAACTGCCTGTCTCCTGGAATCTCCTCCATGCCCTTGAGACTGTGCTGGGAGACAGAGCAAACCTTCTGGCAATGACACGTATTGATGGGCCATCCTGGAGAAGTTGGATTACCTGTGCAACCTCCATAGGGTCCAGGTATGGCCTCATGCTACCAGTGGTGACACTGACCATAGCCAAATGTAAAACGAGTGACAAAACAGATGAGGTGGGAAAAATATCAGTGGCCTCCCTCCACCTGTTAAACCATTCATTCTTGTTTTGGGGGTCGCCTCATTGTTGCCCCTCTAGTGCACCTGTTGTTCATTTCATTAAACTGATTAACAGCCCCCTCTGCTACTTAACTGACCAGATCAACTGCCCACAAGTTTCATTGACGTGATGCTATACCCTGATTAAAAAGTGTTCCTTTATTTTTTTGAGCAGTATATTGGCTCTTTGCAACAACAAACTGAATACATCAGTTAGAAAATGAATTGAATTGAATGGATGAATTCCCTTTTCTGAATGAAAATTACAACAGGTTCATTTTTAAAAGCATGGCCTAATTTATTTATTTATTTATCTCGTATATCCTTTTTGAAAGGCTTTTTGCTTCCTAATGAGTGCCTTTTCTGAAGCATCTCCAACTATAATCAGTCAGAGTCCAGTCCTGCAGTGTCAGGAGAGGAACGAGCACACTGAAAATGTCCCTGTATGTTGAATCTTGTGGGAAGCTTATTGTATTTTTTTCTTGTTTCCCCCACCTCAGCCAAGTGGGAAGGGTATGCGCCTCCCGGAAGTGCACTGCATTATCAGCAGGATGGGCTGCTTCAGCCTCTTCTCCAAGGTAAGTGCCACTCAATATGGTTTAGCAGCTAAGACATTGTACCAGTCAAACATTTTAGGACACTCCTATTTTTCCAGTAACTTAAGAAGCTCAAATCAAGTGAATAACTCGAAATGGTACAAAGGTAAGTGATAAATTGCTAGAGGTAAAAACAAAAATTAAATTACCAAACATTGAAAAACGGTGCAATTTTTAGAGTTGTTCACAAAGTAATAGTTTAACAACTTAGAGCTTTCCTGTAGCAATGCAAGTTAATTAAGCCTTGAAAGTGGATGCAAACAATTTCTGCAGGTGTCCCTACTTTTGTTGATTACTTACAAACCCTCTGTCTTTATAAAAGCAGCGTTAGCACAAATTGTGTTGATACACACTCTGATGCATTTATTTGGATGATATTGCACAGTATATTGCTATCATAATAGTGAGAACAATTAAAAAGGGAAGACAGACAAACCATTACAACCCTTTAAAGTGGAGGTCTTTCCTTTATACTAATTACATAGAAAGCCAAGATGTCAGTGAGTAGTTTCCTGCACCATCAAAAGAATCGTGGAAACTTAAGGAAGTAAGTGGAAGTAAGCAGCTGTCACTTTTAACTGTGAAGGGAAGACTTTGAGCTTCAGGTTTTTACAGGTGGAGCGGCATTAAGTATACAATTGCCAAAAAGGTCAACAGTTTTAGAACACCCCCATTTTGCCACTTTTTATTTAAATATAGGCAGTTTAATGCCTCCGTGTATCTAGAATTAAAGCATAGAAAGTGAGCTTTGCTGACTCTGACCACTTTCCTGTCTTGTTTGTTTCCGTGCTAAGTCTACAAGCTCTGCCCCCTTCTTACCGACTACGCTAATTAAGTTTTGTTTGGGTAATTGTGTTGTCTAAATCAGGCCCCTGAGAACAGATTAATGAAATTGGTTTCTGACCTCTTCAGCTCATATAAAGTGCTTCTGCCCACCTACTGTCGTTTATTCCTTCCTACATGTAGCCCGTTGCCCTACTTTCTGTTAGTTCCCTTTTGCTGCTTGGATCATCTACTTAATTTTCTACGTTGGTTCCCATCTTCTGCTTGGGTCCAATTTAGTACTATTGTCCCAGTGTGCTTCTCCTTGGAGTGTGCTTTCTACCTTGGTCTCTGATTCTAATGTGCACCTCCCTCCCTACCTCCCTGTCTCCCTCTCCCCCTCTCTTCCTCTCCCTCCCTCCCTTTCCCTCTCCCTCTGTCTCCCTCTCTCGCTCTCTCCATCCCCCTACCCCCTAGATAGACTAAAATGGATTATCCATTCTTACTTCCTTTACTTGCAAGCTGTGGATTCATCTTCCATAATTATCAGCACTGTGCTGGGTCAGGTGCCTGGTGAAGTAGCCTGCTTTTCAAAAAAATATGTTTTTTACGTCTCATCCCTTTTAAAAAACCTAAAAAACAGGGAATTTGTCTGTTTTGAGTGAAGTCTCTCTCTCTGTCCATTTTTTGGGAAAATTCTCGTAGTAATGAGGCGTTTTGATCTAAACACCATTACTAGACAAACACATTGTATTCTGTTCTCTCTTTCTTTCTTCTTCACGCCATATCTGACTTTTCATTGGGCAGATCCTGGAAGAAGTGGAGCTGCGTCGAGAGGTCTCTACAGTCCTGGTGTATCCTTTCATGCGTAGCGTTATGGAGGCTCCATTCCCTGCTCCAGGTCGAACCATTGTGGTGAAGAGCTTTCTACCAGGCTCTGGAAACAAGGTGAGCCTGTTGGAAACGAAGACTTCCAGTGCCTTGTAGTGTCTTGCCTGTTGGTCATGATACACATACTGTAAATACATAAGTAAATTATACCAGATTATGAGATAAGTGTAATTGTAGTTGTAAATAAATTACATTTTTTGAACTTATATAAGAACTTATGATGTTTGACAATCAAGAGGAGACCATTCAGTCCATCAAGCTTGTTTGGTTAGGTGATGCCTAAGTTGTACCAAAATGTCATCCTGATATTTTAAAAATCCAGATAGTAGGAAAGATTTGACAACACTTTTGCTTCAATTACAGTCCTGTGCCAAAGGGTGGAGTGGTAGCTCTGTGGCTAATGATCTGCACTGGTATCTGGAAGGTTGCCAGGTTGCCAAATCCTGTTACTGCCAGAAGAGATCCTATTCAGATGGGATCTTGAGCAAGACCTTTAACCAGAAAATTGCTCCAAGGGCCCAGAACAGTGGCTGACCCTGCACACTGACCCAAAGTGGTCAAGTGAACAGACACTTTCTCCATGGTGACTACCAAAGTATATAAAAAAATCAAAAGCCTTATGCCACATTAGAAAATCATTTCTGAAACTGGTTATATCCTATTTGCTTATGAAAACTCTGTTGAACTTTAAAATAAATACTGAAACAACATAAAGTTATGGGAACATCTCAAGAATATTTTGAGTGGCCTCCCTTAGAATACCAAATATAAGCACATCACTGTGTAATTTTTTTGAAGTACAGTAATCCCTCCTCGATCGCGGGGGTTGCGTTCCAGACCCCCCCGCGATAGGTGAAAATCCGCGAAGTAGAAACCATATGTTTGTATGGTTATTTTTATATATTTTAAGCCCTTATAAACTCTCCCGCACTGTTTATAAATATTCCCCGCAGAGTTATACAGCATAATCCCTTTGTATTCTCTTAGATATTAGGTAAGATTCATTGAAATTATGTATATAAACACAGTTTATATACAGTAAAACCTAAATATTATTTTAAAGATATTGAGTGTCTCCGATATCACATATGTTACAGCCATTACGATAGACAGGCCACCAGCAATAAATACGTACAATGCAAGAAAAATAGTATACAGTAAATGTGTGTACAGTGACACTAAACGTACGTACATGTACTAAGCACTGTAAGTAGAAAATTAATTATGGTTACTCACCAACAATGACACGATGACTTGTCCGATAACAATGAGTTTAATTTTACTGCACAACAAAGGAGAGCGTTACAGCCCTTGTAAAGGAGCCACTTCAGGTGATTGTGTAGCACTGCCGCTGTTCTTCTTCTGGCAGTCTTCAATCCAAATCCCTAAAGCAGATTCCATCCAGACTACTGCCTTATTACATCCACTTACAACTCGTTTTGCACCCTGGTTAAAAGGACACTGCAGCCGTAGATCTTATATTCCTTTCCTACTTTTTAAATAAAAAGAATCGTAGCCTTCAACAAATCCAAAACATTTACCTTTTCTGCAATCGTTAACATCTTCTTCTTGCGCTTGGGCACGGCCCCTGAAGCAGTAGCAGATTGTTTTGGAGCCATAATGAAAGGCTTGACTATGCACAAAGATAAACACAAAAGATCACAACTCTTTACACAGCGAAACACATTGATGCTGAATGAGTGAGACGAGACTTCCTGGTTAACACTGCATTCAGCACGCAGGAACTCAACTGCGTGCTCTGATTGGTTAGCTTCTCAGTCAGGAGAACTTAACTGCGTGCTCTGATTGGTTAGCTTCTCAGCCATCCACCAATAGCGTCCCTTGTATGAAATCAACTGGGCAAACCAACTGAGGAAGCATGTACAGGAAGTAAAAAGACACATTGTCCGCAGAACCCGTGAAGCAGCGAAAAATCCGCGTTATATATTTAGTTATGCTTTCATATAAAATCCGCAAAAGAGTGAAGCCGCGAAAGTCGAAGCGCGATATAGCGAGGGATTACTGTACTCCTATTGTTAATAGTTCTTGCTTGAGTCACCATGACATTTCTTTTGAGTTTGGCCACGTTTTATTCTTTTCCCTGTCCAAGTGACCCCCCACTTCCATAACATAGCCAAGACTCTGCAGTTGCTGATCCAATCCTTTTGCTATTCCATCTGAAGACTTTCTCTCCAAACAGGTCTTGTGTGTTTCCAGCGTATTTGTGGTTCTTATCGTGCTGGTGGTTGAAGTTGTTTTCCAGAAGGTACAGAAGGACAAATCTGAATTTCATAGCACTCATCAATCCACTAATTCTTGAGCAGATCTCAAGTCTAATAAGTCAAGTCATGCCAGGGAGGAGTAGTAATTGGTCATGTCTGAGAGTGTCATGTGACTAGTTCTTTTTGGCAAGCCGGCTGCCCTTGCAGTTTAGTATAAGAGTTGTCACCCTGTGGTGAAGATGGCTGTGAAACGTAAAATTGCAACAAAGCGGAACAGTGTTCTGTCATATCGCTTTTTGTGGGCAGAAGGTGTGCCAGGAGCACAAATTCATCTCTCCATGTGTGCTCAGTATGGGGATAAAGTTCTCTCTTGTAGAGTCATCTATAAGTGGATTGAAATGTTAAAAAATGGCCGTACTTGTGTGACAGATGCAGAGCACTCCAGATGTCCAGCTACAGCCATATAATGATGATGTGATAGCAGCGGTGCATATGTGGCTATGCGCTCAACCAAAAGCATATTTTGCTGATGGCATTTAAAAAGTGGTACGATGCTTGGAAAATTGCACTGCAAAGGAAGGTGACTATGTAGAAAAGTGATGTCATTTGTTTTTGAAAAGTTAAATAAAAAAGTGCGGAAACTTTTTGAACGTCCCTCATAGAAAATGAAGTTGCTGCTATGCCTTCTTGGTTAAGGAGGTGTCAATAGACTATATCAGGTCCTCTGCCAGGTGCACACCAAGGGATTAGGGGCTTCCCACTCTATCTACCATAGGGCTCTTGATGTAAAGCAGAGAATGTTCAGGGTGGGCTTTCATGCAGTTGTGAAATACAACATGAGCCATGACAGACCCACCATCATGCTTCACAGAAGTTGTAGTAAGGCTTCAATCTACTTCTTGCCATCTCATATTCAGATGCCCTTATAAATGAAAAATTTCACATCTGATTATTGCCTTCATAATGTTGTATGTTTCGGATTTTAGTTTTGTTTTTTCTTTGTGTTATTCATGATTGCTAGGACATCCAGCCACAGTCTGGCTATTTAATGATTGCTGCTTTCAGTAGCGCCTTGGTGCCCCACGCTTCCTAATTGTTCAGGTTTCTAGGCTTCACAGATCAATCCAGGGTTCAGTTCAATTACCGTATATACTCGCGTATAAGTCAGGTCTTGAAACCTGAAAAATCGATCATAAAATCAGACCCCAACTTTTATACCCAATTAAAAATACAACACTTATTTGTTTTTCTTTTTTTACGCCTCCTCCAATCTAGCATCAGTTTCTCAGACACAGTGAATTTTTTTGCAGCAGCGCAGTTACCAATTTCTTTCGCCACTTCAACGACATTTAATTTAAAAGCAGCTTCATATTTTGTTCTGTTCGAATGCTCCATCGTAGAGAAGGGATGCTCTTACGATAAAGATGTATGAGGATGAGTCACAAAAAACACGAAATGGTGCAAACGTCGCCTCGGAATAGTTCAGGTATTACCGTGTGGTCAAGTAGGCAAATTACATAAAAATAAAAATGCTGCATGCTCTGTGGTTACTCTCTCAGGTGGACGTTAGCATATCATAATCTCTTGGACCAATAGCGTGGGTTTTACACATTCAATTTATACAACCGACTTTAAAATACCGGAAATTATACGGTAAAATCAAGCTCCGACTTATCCGCGGGAGAACTTAAATGTGAGTATATACTATGGACTAAGCCCCGGACACAGACAGGCAGACATGTTATTAAGCACCACCACACATTTATTTATAGCCAAATTTACAATCTAAGTGCCATACAACCCCCAAGACTCCCCAAAGTCCAGGCCTCACACTGCCTCTTTGCTTCTTCCGGCCACCTCCACTCCTCTCCTCCAAGACCTCGTCTCCTTCTCTCCCGACTCCAGTCCTCAAATGGAGGGAGGCGGCCCCTTTTATAGCCACCCGGATGTGCTCCAGGTGTCCAGTAACCTTCCGCCGACACACCCCTGTGTGGCGGAAGCACTGGCTATGTACCCAGAAGCACTCCGGGTGTCCCCGATCCTCTTCCCCCCAGCACTTCCGGGTGTGGCGGACGTGCTGAGGTCCAAGGCTCTCTAGGCATTGGGGCGTCCCCTGGTGATGACCACGGGCCCCTACAGGGTTGAGCTTCCAAGCTCTCTACCCGCGGTCCCCAAAGCAACCAGGGCAGTCGCCCCTTCGTGGTCTGGAGGAGGCGCAAGCCGTCCTCCGGTCCTCCTGGGTGTCCCGGCTGGGTAGCAGCCCCAGCCACTTGCCACAATACGGTAAAGTTAAAGATGGCTGTGCCGCTGAAATCCAGCATCACTCAGTGGATAATTTCAAGTAAAAGAATCTCTCTCTGTGTGGTAGAATTAATGGCAAAAATCATGTAGTTACACTTCAGGTTTTTGATTGTTGTTCCATTGACTTCTCGTGTTAACATCTCCCGGCTTAGGTGCTCACAGTAGTTCTTCAGACCTCGTCCTTATCACGTAAGACTCTACCACTAAGCTGTCACTGCATTTTTTGCGGACTCCCACATACTACAGTCTCATCTGTCGGCTACCTTTCTGTAAGAATAGTTTAGTAGCCGCAGAACGCAACACGTGTATGTTAGGGTCAGATTCTAAGCAGCACTTCACCAGATTTCTTCTGTCACTTAAAGAAGTGCCCTTTAAGTCCTGTTCAAATCCTCTGCAAACACCTTTTTTGGGGTCTTTCACTGCGTTTGTTTTTTTTAATCTTCACTTTGCTTTCTTAGTTTCTTCAAGTTTCTTTAGACGGCTTAAATACCTTACCTGGAAAATGCGGTTCAGTGTGTGACCCCCCTTGCTGGCTGACTTTTGCTCTGATTTTATATTTGTCTGATTGTGTTGGCTGAACCTTTTTCATACATATTTGTGGTTATTGTCCAATAAATTAAAAAGGACCACTGGAACACTAGGTATCAGCGTCCCCCCGCCAGTGTGGTGTGGTGGAATTTAACAAATACTTGGAATGGCTGGGGTACGTCAAGGAAAGGACTGGCTGTTGTAGCCATCTCATAGAGTATCAGCAGGTACTCCTTATTAATTTTTATGTTTTATCCTTATTTATTCTAATGTTATATAGTGATTTCACTAGTCAGTAAACATTGCCGAGATCGCTGGCTTTAAAAACAGGCTTTTCTTGGACGGCCTAAACCTTTTGCACAAGAATTGGTCATTTGTTCCAGATTCCCATGACCCTGGTTTTTAGTGAACCTGCCTCATTTCGGAGATTAAACTGATTGACTCACCCTGTCTTACTGATGATGAGGCCCTTATGACCGTCATGTGTTAGTTTCTGATAATCTTCCATGCCTTCATTTATTTAAACTGGTCATCTGATTCAGTGATTCATAACATTTATTTCATTCAGTGGTGCTGTTTGGTTTAAGTGACAAGCAAAGGGCCCACGCCATGAGACACAAATCTTTATAACTTTACTCCTAATGACTGAAAAGTTTCATTCAATCTGTAAATGTCTTCTGTTTCTTCTGGTGAAACATGTTCTTCAGATATTTTCCATTTGATTTATTTATTATCTTGAAGTGCAATTAGATCATTGAACAAAATGTCATTTGAACCCAGCAATAGCACTAATTTGTTATTGGCGTACTTCAATAAAATCATACTCTTTGTTGAAAGGTACCATGAATGTACAAAGCCATAAACCTTGCATGTGTCGCTTACCTGTAAGAATTACAGAGAATTTTTGTATATTAACCCCTTCTGTAAGAAATGTAAGAACAAGTTTTGTTTATACCAGGATAACAACAGTGGCAACACTGGGCAAAACACAGGAAAAAGGCACTGGACATGTGCACTGTATATATTGTTAAAAGAGAAAAAAAATAGAAATAAAAAGGGTTGGGGCCCGGGTCAGTAATGTCCAATTTAATGGTGATTAGATGATCAAGAAATTAAAGTAATTAAGTAAAGTGCACTTGGGCATCACAGAATGCTGCCTCACAAATGAGCCATTTTTATTCCATTGGTCCAGTCAGAGAGCTGTTGTCCACTCCATAAGTGTTTAAAGTATAGTAACAGTATA
>JANRMT010027041.1:19570855-19581058 GCA_026402145.1 Polypterus bichir lapradei | reverse complement strand
ACACTAGCAAAATACCCGCGCTTCGCAGCAGCGAAGTACTGCCTTAAGATTTTTAAGAAGAAAATTAAACCACACCTTGAACCTGTCCCAGTCATTCAATACATAGGACACAATGTTCCTCTGGATATCAAGAGTGAGCCTGATATGGCCGTGCAATATGTAACAAAGAGCATGGAAAAGGCAGGTGCCATCTCCGGGCATAGAAACCACTTGGTAAGTGACAGTTCTTTGATCGATGGTGATCACCTCGATAGACATGTTAATGGCAGTACGGTTGGAATGATAAAGGAAATGGGTACCTGAACAATGTAAAGTAAGTCTAAAATACCTACACAATAACTATAATCGTAATAGATGAACAATAAAACAGAGGAGAAGCCGTGGATTAAATAAAAAGGCTGTAGTTATCAGCAGGGAGACGTGAATCCCATGGCAAAGTAAGGAAGGGAATGTAGAGACCGGAGCGACGGACGGCCTTATATAGGCAGGCAGCCAACAACGTGGTGACCGAGCTGCAGGCTATGGACGTATATATGTACGTAAGTAGGATTCAGTTATCGTTGGGAACCCACGTACCAAATTTCTTGAAGATGGGCCCATAAGTAACAAAGACCATTGAAAAGTTCAATATGGCGGCTGACAGTGGCATCATACCACCGAAATAAGCACCAAATTTCAGCCTTCTACCTACACGGGAAGTTGGAGAATTAGTGACGTTGGAAAGTTTAATATGGCGGCTGACAGTGGCGTCATACCACCGAAATAAGTACGTACATTGGTTTCGGTTAGCGCAGGGAAGCCGCCTACCAAATTTCATGAAGATGGGGCCATGAATAAGAAAGTTCAACATGGAGGAAGTTGTTGACCTTTATGACCGTTATGCATAGAATTTCGAAATGAAACCTGCTTAACTTTTGTAAGTAAGCTGTAAGGAATGAGCCTGGCAAATTTCAGCCTTCTACCTACACGGGAAGTTGGAGAAATAGTGACATTGGAAACTTCAATATGGCGGCCGACAGTGGCATCATACCACTGAAATAAGTACGTACATCGGTTTTGGTTAGCGCAGGGAAGCCACCTACCAAATTTCGTGAAGATGGGGCCATAAATAAGAAAGTTCAATATGGCGAATGTTGTCAACCGTTATGACCGTTACGCGTAGAATTTTGAAATGAAACCTGCTTAACTTTTGTAAGTAAGCTGTAAGGAATGAGCCTGCCAAATGTCAGCCTTCTACCTACACAGAAAGTTGGAGAATTAGTGACGTTGGAAAGTTCAATATGGCGGCCGACAGTGCAATCATACCACCGAAATAAGTATGTACATCGGTTTTGGTTAGCGCAGGGAAGCCACCTACCAAATTTCGTGAAGATGAGGTTAGCCTTCTATCTACATGGGAAGCTGGAAAATTAGAGACGTTGGAAAGTTCAATATGGCGGCCGACAGAGGCGTCATACCATCGAAATAAGTACGTACGTCGGTTTCGGTTGCCGCAGGGAAGCCGCCTACCAAATTTCGTAAAGATGGGGCTAAAAGTTCAACATGGCGGATGTTGTCGACCGTTATCGACCGTTATGACCGTTAGGTGTAGAATTTCGAAATGAAACCTGCTTAACTTTTGTAAGTAGGCTGTAAGGAATAAGCCTGCCAAATTTCAGCCTTCTACCTACACGGGAAGTTGGAGAATTAGTGATGAGTGAGTGAGTGAGTGAGTGAGTCCGTGACGGCTTTGCCTTTTATTAGTATAGATATATATATATATACACACTTGCATAACTGAATAACCTTTTTGGCACAATAACAATGCAATACATTTATGGTCACTACAGTATTTGGATTTAATAATCCAATAATAATAAGTAGAGCCGAATAATGCAGTCAAGGAGCTTTTGATTTCAGCTGAGTGAAAAATGACGGCTGTCCAATTAACTGCGATTTTAGTTCCCTCTCTTTTCTCTTTCTCAGATCGCTTTTTGGAAGGAAGTCAGTTTCGTAGTTTTTATGAATAGTTCGAAAGTGCCTTTCCACATTTTCCTTTTTTTGGAATAGCAATGATAGATTGACAGATCAGACAAACGCAATTCGTTTGTGACATTTTAAGAGAAAAAAATCCTCATCTAATTACACATAAAGCCCATACCCTCCCCAAACAATTTTTTTAAAATCCCTTCTTTAGTCGATATAAATTGGAAGGCTAACTAGATCTCAGCCAGAGTTTTGCAGTAGCTTGCGTGTTTGATCGTGTGTGCAGCATGACCAGTGTGTTAGAAGAAAAGAGATCTCAGACTGGCCGACCAGTATGTCAATCAAGTGGCACATGCAATAGGGAGGATTTATGATAGAATAATGTTAAAATTTTTTTTTTTTAATGCAACGCGATCTACCTGCACTACCTTTGCGATCTACCGGTCGATCGCGATCGACGCATTGGGCACCCCTGAACTAGATACATGTACTTATATGACAGCATGAACTGCTTGTAGATAAGGTTAGTCTTTTATTGGTGTCAACATACTGCAGTAGTTTTATTAAAAATAAGTGTCGGTCATTCTAAAACCGTTCACATGTGAGATACCCGTGCACTGTGTCATCCCAGGAAGCCCGGGACTCCCGGGAATGACATGAAGGATTCCCGAATTCCCGGGAATGGATAAACCCGTCTGGGAATGGATTCCCTAATAATAACAACGTGAAAAGGTTTACTTGAGGTTTTTGCAAATTTATTAAAAATAAAAAAACTGAGAAATCACATGTACATAAGTATTCACAGCCTTTGCTCAATACTTTGTCGATGCACCTTTAGCAGAAATTACAGCCTCAAGTCTTTTTGAATATGATGCCACAAGCTTGGCACACCTATCCTTGGCCAGTTTCACCCATTCCTCTTTGCAGCACCTCTCAAGCTCCATCAGGTTGCATGGGAAGCGTCAGTGCACAGCCATTTTAAGATCTCTCCAGAGATGTTCAATTGGATTCAAGTCTGGGCTCTGGCTGGGCCACTCAAGGCCATTCACAGAGTTGTCCTGAAGCCACTCCTTTGATATCTTGGCTGTGTGCTTAGGGTCGTTGTCCTGATGAAAGATGAACCGTCGCCCCAGTCTGAGGTCAAGAGCGCTCTGGAGCAGGTTTTCATCCAGGATGTCTCTGTACATTGCTGCAGTCATCTTTCCCTTTATCCTGACTAGTCTCCCAGTTCCTGCTGCTGAAAAACATCCCCACAGCATGATGCTGCCACACCATGCTTCACTGTAGGGATGGTATTGGCCTGGTGATGAGCGGTGCCTGGTTTCCTCCAAATGTGATGCCTGGCATTCACACCAAAGAGTTCAATCTTTGTCTCATCAGACCAGAGACTTTTGTTTCTCATGGTCTGAGAGTCCTTCAGGTGCCTTTTGGCAAACTCCAGGCGGGCTGCCATGTGCCTTTTACTAAGGAGTGGCTTCCGTCTGGCCACTCTACCATACAGGCCTGATTGGTGGATTGCTGCAGAGATGGTTGTCCTTCTGGAAGGTTCTCCTCTCTCCACAGAGGACCTGTGGAGCTCTGACAGAGTGACCATCGGGTTCTCGGTCACCTCCCTGACTAAGTCCCTTCTCAGTTCAGATGGCCGGCCAGCTCTAGGAAGAGTCCTGGTGGTTTCGAACTTCTTCCACTTACGGATGATGGAGGCCACTGTGCTCATTGGGACCTTTAAAGCAGCAGACATTTTTCTGTAACCTTCCCCAGATTTTTGCCTCGAGACAATCCTGTCTCGGAGGTCTACAGACATTTCCTTTGACTTCATGCTTGGTTTGTGCTCTGACATGAACTGTCAACTGTGGGACCTTCTACAGACAGGTGTGTGCCTTTCCAAATCATGTCCAATCAACTGAATTTACCACAGGTGGACTCCAATTAAGCTGCAGAAACATCTCAAGGATGATCAGGGGAAACAGGATGCACCTGAGCTCAATTCTGAGCTTCATGGTAAAGGCTGTGAATACTTATGTACATGTGCTTTCTCAATTTTTTTATTTTTAATAAATTTGCAAAAACCTCAAGTAAACTTTTTTCACATTGTCATTATGGTGTGTTGTATGTAGAATTCTGAGGAAAAAAATTAAATTAATCCATTTTGGAATAAGGCTGTAACATAACAAAATGTGGAAATAGTGATGCGCTGAGAATACTTTCCGGATGCACTGTTTACATATAAATTATTACGCTGCCGGTCACATATTGCACATCCAACGGGGAAAAATATAAAGTGGACTCGCGAAGTCCAACATTTTCCTAAAAGCGAAGGCAGAGCTTCACCGCCTGCTCATGTCAGCGGGGGTGCAGATTAAGCACAAGCAAGCAGACATAGACGGTGCCGATTTGATTTTATGTTATTTTTTCCGAATACAAATAAATAGCAAAAAATTTGTACGAAATAAATATTCATAAAATTCCACTATTTGTGCTTATTTGAATACCATATTCGGATTTGGCTCCACCCCTACATTACAGGGTAAGGCAAAAGTGTAACGCTAAGACATGCACAGGCAAACAGAGTGCAGCAGACATGCACAGACCAAAAAATCCTTAACATCACCCAGTTAAGGGTTTACACGGCCAAATAACTGGGTTACTGCTCCCAATATCTCTGCAAAAGGACGAAGGTCCAAGTCTTTAGAGTCCTGGTGTATCCTGTCCTGCTATACATTTGTGAGACATTGATGCTATCCAGTGACCTGAGATGATGACTGGACTCCTTCAGTACTGTGTCTCTCCGGAGAGTCCTTGGGTACTGCTCGTTTGACTTTGTGTTGAATGAGCGGTTGCTCACAGAATCTCAAATGAGGCACATTACCAGCATTGTGAGGGAGCATCAGTTACAGTGATACACTGTGAGGGAATATCAGTTACAGCACTACAGCCATGTGGTGCGATTCCCAGAGGGTAATCCAGCTCACAGGATTCTCATTGTTGAGGACCCGAGCGACTGGACCAGGCCAAGGAGACACCCACGTAACACCTGGCTGTGGCAGATAGAGGGTCATTTCCAGGGGTGGGGGTGTCTGTATGGGGGTTTGCCAACCAGGACGCTGAGCTATTTCGTTGTGTGGTGGGTGGAGCAATGCATTGTACCAGTGCATGCTCCCCAACCTGACCTGACCTGACTCACGATCAACATGACACCTGACCGAGCTCTTTGCAAAGAACAATGGGGAACAATGTCCAGATGTGCAAAGCTGATAGAGGAGAAAGACCTGAGCACACATGAGATATTTGTTAGTGTAGTCTTTTACTGTTTCAATATTTACCAAATACAGTTCAGTACAATTGTCCATCCATTCAGCCAGTTAACACTAGAATTACCAAAGCCTACAAAAAAACTCATAAATCTGTCCCACCTGAAATCGCTTCGCAACTCTCCGTCAGCGTCTTTTGTCCTGTAAATGTGTCGATAAGCAGCAAGCAGCCTGCTATCACATCCCCTCACCGCTGCACAGTTTGTTTACCTGCATGTCAGTTGCTTAGATTTGTATAGAGTTAGAAGTCAAGCAAAATGACACCTTTTATAAATACTATATCGTTATCTGGAATACATTCATTTCATGTGTGCTCCGTGTCTGCAACAATCTATGTAAACACATCATTAAAACAGAAACGTTTTTCATGTTTTAGTAATAATTGATAAAATGTAGACATGAAGTGTATAATGTCTGATGCCCAAAGTCCAAATATCAAATATACACTTTCACAAAAGGTACAAATATAACAGAACAAGTGTGCTTCTATTCAAGAATATAACTGCAGAAAAACAACCCGCGTTAGAGTGCGACATTGACACCCTTTTCATACGACCACTTCGATGGCGTGACGGTATCAACTGTTGGCTGGTATTCAAAACTTCACGGGTTTGACCCCGGAGGAGTCCGTTTTGAGAAGTGAGCTGCTCTTATTTTTACTATTTTAGAATAAAAACATACATTTGATTTGAATCTGTAACAGCTGGTGTTATTTATGATAATTGTAAAGGTTAGCTTTGTTTTTTATTTATTCAGTTTTACTCTCTCAGTTGCGTTTGCGGTCCCCCCCCCCACCCCCCCAAATCGACTAATCGTACATTACTTTTAATGTGTTTCCCTACTGCTTCGGAGATTGTGCTGCTGAGTTTAGCAATGTACGTTCAGCAAATCCACACAAATTTAACAATTTCTGAAATAATGAGACATATTATTTCAGCCAGGAGAAGGAATAATGTGAGTACTTAAATATTTGCCACTGGAAATCTACTTTGGGTTGGTTCTGCCTGTTGCTGCCAAGAGTGTGGGCAAAGAAAATATATTTGCCAGCTGACAGAGCAACAAATATGTGCAGACTACAAAATCCATAACAGTAACCCAGTTAAGGGTTTACAAGGCCATATAACTTGGTTACTTATGGAGAATGACAATGTCAATGTCAATTTATTTATATAGCACATTTAAAACAACATAGGAATGCCGTGGCCAAAGTGCTTTACAATAAAAGAAGAAAAAACATACAATTAACATAAATAACATAAATAGAAATAAAATAAAAGAACATAAATAAAATACTGTAAATAATAAATAGAACTAAGATTAAATAATCACAATGAGGAAACCATCAGTATTACAGAAGGTCACGGAATGCAAGTGAATAGAAATGAGTCTTTAATCTTGTTTTGAATTGTAGACGACTCCTTTATGTGATGAGGTAAAGAGTTCCACAGGCGAGGAGCAGCAGCTGTAAAAGCCCTGTCTGTCCCCCTCAGTTTGACACTTGGTACGAGTGACAACAAGAGACAACTGACCAGAAGATCTAAGCACTCTAGATGGCTGGTGTAAAACACACAATTCAGATAAATGGACAGGAGTGAGCCCATGCAAAGATTTAAAAACTAACAATAAGATTTTAAAATCAATTTGAAAACTGTCAGGCAGCCCAGTGTAAAGAAGCTAATATTGGGGAAACAGAATCAGATTTTCTTGCCCCAACCAGAAAGCGAGCGGCAGCATTCTGGACCAACTGTAACCTGCGTGTCAGTGATTTGCTAATCCCAGAATACAGCGAGTTGCAGTAATCGAGGCGAGAAAAGATAAAAGCATGAGTAGCTTTCTCAAGATCCCTAGAAGATAAAAAAGGCTTGATCTTACCTAATAGACGAAGCTGGAAAAAGCAACTCTTGACTACAGAATTAATCTGTTTCTCAAGAGAGACGTTACTGTCAAAAATAACACCAAGAATGCGGACTTGAGGTTTGCAAAAGACAGAGAAAGAGCCGAAAAGTCCAAGACCAATTTGGGCTTTAGCTGATGGACCCACTATAAGCAGCTCTGTTTTATTTTTATTCAGATCAAGAAAATTATTAGCCATCCAGGATCTTAGTTCAAAAAGACAGTTGTGCAATTGATTAATTGCAGAGTTGCAGACGGGAATATAAACCTGAGTATCATCAGCATAGCAGTGAAAAGAAATGTTAAATTTCCTAAAAATAGCTCCAATAGGGTGAAGGTATATAGAGAACAAAATAGGACCGAAAATGGATCCCTGAGGAACACCATCTAAGAGGAACAGTAGACAAAAAAGAGGAATTTAAAGTCACTGAAAAGCGTCTACCAGTTAGATATGACCTGAACCAGTTAAGAGCAGCCCCTTTAAGCCCAACAAGATGTTCAAGCCGCAACAGCAATATCTCATGTTCAACACTGTCAAAGGCAGCAGACAGGTCAAGGACAACAAGGACTGCAGCACCACCTGAGTCAGTAATGATAGAGGTGTCATTGAATACTTTCAGGAGGGCCTTCTCAACACCATGATAACGCCTAAAGCCAGATTGGTAGATCTCAAATAAATTATTGGAGTTAAGGTGGTCAACCAATTGATTATAAATAATTCTTTCTAATATTTAGTATTGGAGTTAAGGTGATCCACCAATTGACTATAAATAATTCTTTCTAATATTTAGTATTGGAGTTAAGGTGATCAACCAATTGACTATAAATAATTCTTTCTAGAATTTTAGCCAGAAATGGCAATTGGGAAATTGGGCGAAAATTGGCTAAAACTCCAGGATCTAATTCTGCCCTTTTTAGACAGGGACGCACCACAGCATGTTTAAAAAATGGCACAAACCCTTCACTAATAGAACCATTGATAATGGATAGTAAAGATGGACCCAAAACATCAAAGGCTTCCACTACGAGGTGTGATGATACAACATCAAGAGGACTGAGAGCTGGTTTAAGGATGTCAATGGTACTTTTTAACTGTGAAAGTGAGACAAGATCAAAAGATTCCAAGACAATGCCATGATTAACAGTAGGAAGTTCATAGCCAGTTTGAACAATGCCACAGCAGATTGTATCAATTTTACTCACAAAAAAATGAAAGAAACTGCTCACATGTAAGAACAGTGCTATTTAATCCCATCACAGAATGAGGGTGAATGGCCACATTAATTGAATTAAATAAGACCCTAGGATTCTTAAAATGACGGGATACTAAATCAGCGAAGAAGTCATGTTTAGCTTTCTCATCTGCAACCTGGAAGTTGAATAGAGAAGTCCTAAAAATCTGTTTAGAAACAATCAGTCCATCTTTTTTCCAACACCATTCCGCAGTTCGACAGGCACGGAGTAGTGGTCACGTAGTTTCATTTAGCCAGGGACCAGGTCTTTCCTTATTACAGCGTATCTTGAGCGGAGCAATTGAGTCTAAAACTGTTTTACAAGAAGAATTAAAATCTAAAACAGAACCATCGATACCATCATATTGACCATGTACATCAAGACTAGAGAATATGGTTTTAAAATCTGATATAATAGTAGAATTTAAAAAGCGAGAACAGCGTGGAGCACAACTAGTAGTAGGAACAGCAACAGTAATATTCAAATCCATCATTATAGAAAAGTGATCAGTAAAAGAAACATCACATAAATCAATATTATTAACTGAAATATGATGTGTAAGAACGAAATCAAGGGTGTGACCGAGAGAGTGAGTTGGCGTATTAATATGCTGGATAAAATCAAATGAGTCCAATACTGATAAAAAGTCATTAACCAAATGTTTTGATTGACAACAAATGTGAATGTTAAAATCACCAACAATAAATAGTTTAAATAAAACGTGTGTTTGGACATTCTGTGGTCATGTCTGTCTGTGGCCTGGCCATCTTTTTCAGCTCGTTTCACATCTCATTTCTGTTTGGCTGTCATTTAATGAAGAAAAGAATCAATTCAAAGGACTTAATCCTTAAAAACAGGGCTATTAAAATGAAGGGAAAAGAAGTTAATTAGCAGTGAAAACAGGTCACTGATTATGAAAAGGGTTAGAATGAAAACCTGCAGCCACTGCGGCCCACCAGGCCTGAAGTTCAACACCCCTGCTAATCAAAGGACACACTGGTAGGAAGGCCATATCATCTACTCATTTATTTCAGTCTTGCCTGTCTGAGCGAGGCCATGGAAGTTTGTCATGTGTTGGATAAATTTTATTAAAAGGAAAGGTAAGTCATTTAATAATATGCTTAACTTGGTGCGGTTTGCAGAAATGGGCAACTCCACAAATTCATTAATGTATAAAAGGAAGCAATGTGAATCAAGGCCCTCTGTGTATGTTGGCCACCAGCACGTCACGTTTAAAGCTGCCTTTATCCACAACACACTGAGAATTATTAAAACACCCAGCAGCCCTTCCATTAAAGGCATGACAGGCCTTTGTCCTAGTGACGCAGAACCGATACGGTGGCTAATCTTCATGCCTCCTGATCCAGAGGCCAGGGTTCAAATCCCACACATGGTTGCTGAATGTGTTGAGTTTGCATGTCCTCCCTTTGCTTGTTTGGATTTTTCTCTGAGCACTAAAGCTTTTCTTCAACATTGAAAAGACATGCGCTAGATTGATTGTCAATTCTAAATTGTTTCTAAACATGTAAATGGGCTCTGCAATGGGTTGAGACCTTTGTTCAGATCTGGTTTCTATTCTGGTCCCAGTGCTGCTGGTAATGGCTACACTCAGGGATCCTTAGATCATTTCAAGCAAGTTTGTAAATGGGGTATTAAGGATTCATTTTAGGTGCAGTAGTGGTCAGTACAAGTGCAATACTTCCCTACTCCACTTATTACATTGAGACGTCAAGTGGGCCAGGCCTTGTGGTCAGCATTTGGGCTGTCACAGATGTGTTAATAAAGACTGACATTTTTTAAC
>JANRMT010027041.1:19556796-19570755 GCA_026402145.1 Polypterus bichir lapradei | reverse complement strand
CCCCCCGACATTGTCAGGCATGCATACAAGCACATTGGGGCCATACAAACTATTGAATATGATTTAGAGTTGCTGCAATGAAATTTTGGCAAAATGGACGAGCCTGCCTGCCGCATCATTTTTTCACATTGATTTTCGGGGTGCCTTTGAATTCAACCATCTGTAGGTTGATCATTTTCATTTTCATCAAACAATGTGGCATCCTTTCGTTCCTAACACATTACCCAGTCCATATCATTAGAGATATCCAGCAGGATTCTTTTTCCCATCGCGATCTAATGTTCCTTCAATTTTTTGAGCAGTTATATATATATATATATATATATATATATATATATATATATATATATAGCGAACCCAGGTCTCCTTACTGCAAGGCAGCAGCGCTACCCACTGCACCACCGTGCCGACCCATATATATGTGTGTGTGTGTATATATACATCAATCCATCCATTATCCAACCCGCTATATCCTAACACAGGGTCACAAGAGTCCACTAGAGCCAATCCCAGCCAAAACAGGGTGCAAGGCAGGAAACAAACCCTGGGCAGGGCACTAGCCCACCGCAGGTGTGTATATACAGTATATATATATATTACAATAAAATATTATATCATTCCCTAGTGGTATGACAGTGATTCCAAGATGAGGAAAAAAATAATAACACTTTACTTCTTTAAATATTGGCTGGACACTCAGAATAATACAATTTTCAAAGGAGAGCTACTGCCCAAAAGCATGGAGTTGTGGAGTTCCTGCAGTTGGCTCCAGCATGCTTTGACAGAATTCAGGAGGCATGGTTTCTAGGTACAGGCAGGAGTGATGTCTTCTATCTGTCCATAGGTGAGATCTTAATGTTCAGGGCAATTGCCAGAGGCTTTATATTTTCTAACAGTCCAAGGTTCCCAAAGTAAGAGCAGGCAATTTCCAAACATGGATACAATCATGGCTGGAATAGCATTAATAGAATTAGCACACCATAACTGTTATCCACAAAATGACCATCAACGCACGTGGAATGCCTACTCTCTTTTAACAGCCTGCCTGAGGTGTCTCCACTTGTCTCTCACCATCTCCCTGTCAGGTTGCTTACATGGCACTACTTTTACTTCCTGTCAGATGATTTTGCGTGTCTTCAGGTGTATTAATTTATAACCTCAATTACCTATTTAATTAAAATAATGCATATGAAATAAACCTCATAGATCACAGCGGCACTCTTCAAACCTTTGACTACACTAACATAAATAACATCACTGAATCATAAAAATTTCATTTTCATTTGTTCTTTTCTAGCCTTTTGCCGTCGTGTTGAACCAGCTTTGCAACCAACCCCATGACCAAAGGGACATCGCAGAGCATCAGAGCTCCGGTTTAATAGAGGAGGACCACCATCTTTACGGGTCTGCCGACAGGTGTATTCACAAACATGTAAGTGCTGCACTAACACCCAGCTGAAACGTACTGAACACAGCATCGTCCAATCAATCAGTGAAGCTGCTTGGATGCAATTTGCAGATAACCCTCAAAAAACAAAAGTTGACACTCAAACATCGAAAGCATCTGGGAAAAGGAAAAAGAATGAAGGCTCATTAAGTGGTATTGGGAGAGAGAGATGGGCTTATGGGACTGAAGCAAATAAGAACATAAGAACTTTTTACCACTTTCAGTTTCCACGTAAATAAAACCTGAGGCCCAGACACATAGCTGTATCTACATTAATAAAACCGACTTGATATCCAATTGTCTGCATATATGTTTGTTCCAGCATCACTGAAAAAATACAGCAGATTTTAATAACAATTACAGAATTCGCTCAGGGGTTGTATCGTTTAGATTATGCCGACCTATTGCAGCAGCAGGAGGGTTTGGTTAAATCTTAGGCTCCGTCCACACTATCATGTTTTAATTTAAAAATGGAGGTCTTAAATGAAAATGATCTCCACCCACGGAGTTTTCACATCATTTACAGAAGTCTCCCTGTCCACATTGAAACACCCGAAAACACTTTTGACGGTGCCCTTGGAATGGAAATGTATAGTGAAAAATTCAGAGCCCCTTGAAAATTAGATTCACTTGACAGAAATTATTAAAGGAACAGCAGTAAACACGTCAATGTGCTGATTAAGGTCAAAAGTAACAGTCTCCGGAACTGGCCATGGTCATCTTGTCATTAAATATAAAAAAAACTACAGATGTTAAATCTACACTTAAAAAAAAAAAGTGTTTAGCACTAAGTTCATTCACAAGAGAATTGATTATAAACTGTCCACAGCAATCGGAGGTAATGAGGCACATTACCTGCATTATAAAGGAGTGTCAGTTACGGCACTACAGCCCGATGGAATCAGGTCCTGGGATTGTTCCAGGTGGCTCATCACTATTACTTGGAATCACTCCCAGGTGTACTGGAGATCTTCGATAGGGCTCTGCAGCTCCCCCTGGCGGCCCCCACGGAACCCAACAGGGCTTCACCAAACTCCAGTTCCCGACATGATGTAATAAAGAGATTTTTATTTTTGTATTTTGCAAATTTCTCGTTTCTTCTTCTCTGGCTACATCCAAACTACTGTTTTCATTTAACAACATAGACATTAATCTCCATTTTTTGCCTTTCGTCCACACTACCCAGGTGTTTTTAAACCCTGAAAATGCCCTCCAAAGCCATATACTTCTGAAAATGCCACCTCAGTGTTGCAAAGTGGACAGATGAAAACACAGACTTTTTAAAGTGTAGACTCTAAATGCACTCAGATATATTTGTTCTCATTACATAGTCCTTCCCTGACTGAATCATGCTTATTATAACGTCTCATTCCCTGATTAATCACTCCTCACAGACGAAAGGAATATTCCAACATAGCGGACATACATGACTTGCTTACTTGTATGAATCTAAATTGCATTTTGCACAGTTTAAAAGGTGCAAATCAAATACCGTATATACTCGCAGAAGTCCCCAGCGGATAAGTCGGGGCTTGATTTTACCATATAATTTCCAGTATTTTATAATGTCGGTTGTATAAGTCGAATGCGGAAAACTCACACTATTGGTTCAAGAGATTATGATATGCTAACACCCACCTGAGAGAGTAACCACGGGGCACACTGCCCTTTTTTTCTATGTATTGTGCCTACGTGACCACACGGTAATACCTGAATTATTCCGAAGCAGATGTTTGCACTGACTTGTGCTTTTTGTATCTCACACCCTCATACACCTTTATCGTAAGAGCATCCCTTATCTACGATGGAGCAATTGATCAGAAGTAAATATGAAGCTGGATTTACATTAAAAGTCATTGAAGTGGCAAAAGAAATTGGTAATTGTGCTGTTGCAACAAAATTCGATATGTCTTGAGAAACTGGTGCGAGATTGGAGGAGGCAAGACGGGTTCTAATTTTATCATCGATTTTTTGGGTTTCAAGACCCTACTTATATGCGAGTATATATGGTAACTTACCAGTTGCTATAGTCCAGCGATAAATTCCATGGCTGGTGACATCACCAGCCTTTCAAGGATTTTTCCAACAATGTGCGCATGTCCAGTGTAGGCTGACATTTACATCAATGTTTTTGGATGTTTTAGTGTGGACGGAGATCGTTTTCAAATGAAGAAATGTGGATGTAGCCTCCATTTCAAATGGCTGTAGTTCCTTATGACTAGTTAGAGCAGGAAAACTCTGGTCAAATCTCTTATCTCATTTGCAACTGTGAAGTTTTGAAACCATACCTGGGAATGCTGGGAAACACTGTATATCTACATAAATAAAGCTGAGTTGGCATTTGTAAATACATGCACGTATTTGTTTTTATATGTTTATTCCAGCATTACTGGCTAATAGTTGTGCATATTTGAATAAAAACATACTGTATAACTGAAATTGGATATTGTTGAGTTTCTCTTTTACAGTACGGCATTACGTTCCTTTTATGACAACAGAAACTAACTTTAAAGATGACTGGTTGATGATGAAAAATAATCAGATGGGGTGGATTGAGGATGAACCAAGTGGGTGGCATATTTATAACAACAATTCATCTCATCCAGACCTACCCCTTTCATTTCATTCAACTGCAGCTCCCTGTCATGCATTTCTGGTCAAATGATTTCTTTTGTGGGGTCATGTATGTTGCCTACTCTGCTGAGTGTTAAGTAAAATTTACAGAGACATTTGCCTAGAAACACAGCTTGAGGAATCCAACCCTGAATTATATGCAGTCATGCGCCGATTTATGGCCAACCGAGTAGAGGCGTTTTGTACACATAACTTGAGGGCCATGATGATTTAAAAAAGCTGCAGTAATAAATCTTTCATTATTATTATTATTTCACAGGGTCTCATATATTTTCTGACTCTTGGAGGGCCCTTTAAAGTTTGTTTTTTGTCAGCGCTGCTCCACGTGACCAATTCGGCCCGTACTGCCTTCCTTACACCAGTGTTTCTCAACCTATAGTCACACACCCCAGTTTTGCCTTTTTAAATTCATTGAAGACCCACTAGTAGCAACTGCAAAATGGCCCCTTGGTGAAATGAGTGTGATCAGGACTCTCCCTTGGTGAAATAAACTCACTTGGAAATTGGGGAAGCATATCGTGCTGATGATCGCTAACGCAATCCACTGCGACTCACTTGGAGACCAGCTGCAGCAACGCAGGCGCGAACCAATGATGGAAATCTGTGGCGCACTGGTGGTGTGATCTAGTGGTAGTGAAACACTGTCTTACATGGACCTGCCATGCTGTCATTGAGACGCACCAAGATGGCATACTGGTGACCCACACCCAACTCTCCAAGCCTCAATTGCAATGCCATTGCAATGCCAAGTGGCTAGTCCAAAAAGAAGCTGTAAGTCGGTGCATGACTCTGTGTGTGTACATATATATATTGTCACACGCGTGCGAGTAGGAGGCAGCTAAAGGGCTTACATAATTGAAATAAAACATCCGATCAGGGGGTGGTGGGGTGCACTTACTGTCTTTCTCAGTTCCCTACAAACCTTTCCTGGGAAATCCTGCAAGGTTCCGGCACCTCCGAAGACGTCACGTCCAGTTCCCGGAGCCTTTGATGATGCCACTTCCGGTTCTGGGGTTGTTGATGATGTCACTTCTGGTCCAGACGGCATCACTTCTGGTTCTGCCTCCGTTATTGATGTCACTTCTGGGCCAGACAACATCACTTTCTGTTCCGGCCCCTTTGATGATGTCACTTCTTATACGGGCCTTTAAAGCCACATCTTTGCCACATGTAATCAGTTCTGTTTTAGACTCAGTCTGGTGAACATCTCTGTTACTAAAACGCCTTTTGCAGCCAGGGATATTATACGGGTGGGGCTTTTTTATGATGTCTGGACTCAATTATTATCACAGTGGCGTAGTCGGCAGGATTTTGTCCCAGAAGAAACCGGGACAGGACCTAAAACTGAACCAGGTAGGAAAGTATAGGGGCCGAGTTTCTGGTTGGGGAGTTCATCCGGTGGTCAGGAAAGACTCCGAGCTTAGTTCTTAATCAAAAAGAAGTGTGTGAAGGAAACACACAGATGTAGGCTGGTGTCTGGGGATGAAGTGAAAAGGGCTTATTATGTTCTCTCGGATGAGAGAGCTGAGCCACCCATTGGGACTGAGGATCCAGCTAAAAGTGGGCTATCCCCAGACCAGCAGGTAAGAGAATTAAGAAATTGGGAATTCGATCCAGAGAGATCGATCTGGGAACAGGTGGCCTTATGGCTACGGCCATTTGAACTTACCACCTTCCAAATTGTGCAGCAGGTCATCTGCTTTCTATTCATACAAAGTCTTTCCAAAACCTTTGCCCAGCCAGTCTGGGGATATTATACGGGTGGCTGGCCCTCACACCATTAAACCACCATCACCAATCTGAATGTTTGTTACAAGGCAGAATGGATCCCTACTTTCATGTTTTTGATGCCAAAGTCTGACTCTGCCATTTGAATGTCACAGCAGAAATCAAGACTAATTAGACTAGGCAATGTTTTTCCAATCTCCTACTGTTCGATTTTGTTGTGCCTGTGCAAATTGTTGTCTCAGTTGCCTGTTCTTAGCTGACAGGAGTGGCATCCAGTGTGGTCTCCTGCTGCTGTAGCCCATCTGCTTCAAGGTTCGACTTGTTGTGTGTTCAGAGATGCTCTTCTGCACATCTCAGTTGTAATGAGTGTTTATTAGAGTTACTGTTGCTTTTCTGTCAGCTCAAACCAGTCTGGCCATTCTCCTCTGACTTCTGGCATCAACAAGGCATTTTCGAACAGAGAACTGCCACTCACTGGGTATTTTCCCTTTTTCAGACCATTCCCTGTAAACCCTAAAGATGGTTGTGAAAGTAAATCCCAGTAGATCATCAGTTTCTGAAATACTCAGACCAGCCCATCTGACACCAACAACCATGTGACATTCAAAGTCACTTCTGTCACCTTTCTTCAACATTCTGATGCTCGGTTTGAACTTCAGCAGGTCATCTAGACAATATCTACCTGACTAAATGCTTTGAGTTGCTGCTGATTAGATATTTGTGTTAATAAGCAGTTGAACAGGTCTACCTAATAAAGTGAGTATACATAGAATATATGTATAGGTCTGATAACGATCTGATATTTGGGTGGTTTCTTTCATCAGAATATAGGTTTATATGTTTAATATGTCACTGTGATCTGTACAAAAATATTTCATAAATATGCTTCTAATCACATGTACAGCTAAAGGCCAGATTTTGCACACAGGGGTTCATCATTTAGAACTGCTAGGCAAGCATTAGAAGACATGAAAGGGACAACACTGAACATGGACATTGTACTATTTCTGTGTGTTTAGAGTCAACATGAAATTGTATCCTCTCTTTGCCTTGTTTGGAATGGCATAATTTACCTAAGTAAGGGTATAAAGAATATAAAGCCTTGGAACATTGCCCGGCACACCTTTGAAGCTGATGGACGGATGGAAGATTACATCATCTGATCCTGAAAATACTTTCAGCGCAGTGACGAAAATGGCATACTGTATACATCGAGATCCCACCTTAATAATAGTTTTGCTATGGCTTCCTTTGTCTGTAATGCCGCGTAAATCGTCATTAAAGAATGCTAACTTATTTTCTCTTATGTGGTTTCTTACCGCCGTATCACTATGGGAGGGACTATGGGACTTTAATATTATATCTATATAGTTTCGGGTTACTTAAGACACCGCAATTGCAAAAGAACTTATTCCAACCAGGGAGCTAGTGCCCCCTGATGGATAGAGTTACCTACCAGATAATGCTTGTGGTTAGGCAGCCAGTTTCATCAAGAAGAGCATAGACATGATATATACTCATAGTACCTGCCAAATAATACAAAGAGTACACAAAGCGGGTTTTGCTCTAATTGAGGCTCATCATGTGTACACACTTTTGCTTCCCCTTGCAGGCTTCGAACCTCGGACGTATTACGTACATCATCTTGAGTAATGTGTCTGTTCTGGTCTCCAGGCTACAAAAAGACATAGCAGCATTAGAAAATGTGCAGAGAAGAGTGACTAGGCTAATTCTAGAACTACAGGAGATGAGTTATGAGGAAAGATTAAAATAGCTGAGCCTTTACAGTTTGAGCAAAAGAAGATTACAAGGCAACCTGACTGAAGTGTTTACAATGATGAAGGGAAGTAGTCCAGTGGAACGAGACGGTGACTTTAAAATGAGTTCATCAAGAACACAGAGACACAGTTGGAAACTTGTTAAGGGGAAATTTTGCACAAACATTAGGAAGTTTTTCTTTAAACAGTGAACCATAAACACATGGAATAACCGACGAAGTATTGTGATAGACAGTATGACTTTATAGACTTCAAAACTTGGCTTGATGTTATTTTAGAAGAATGAAGTAGATAGGACAGGAGAGCTTTGTTTGGCTTAATGGCCTGTTCTCATCTAGATTGTTCTAATATTTAAATAATTAGTTTTAGATATATTATTTTTTCAATATACAAGTTGAAAAAAAATTGAAAAACATGCCTAATTTTTTTCTCACCTTCCACCCGCTGCTTATCTCCCAGTTATCTGGTGCTGCACATCTTCACATCTGATAGTATGTCCTTGAAATGGCTTAGGCAAAAAAAAGCAGCAAGTCTCTGGTCTCAATTACAAAATCTCTTAATGGCCTCTGCTTCAAATAAATGATATTTTATATCCCAGACAGGCAAATAATTAACCCTTAACAGGCTTGGATGATACAGGACAAAGACCAAAATAGTCATCTTAAGGATACCTGTACTAGTCAGAAGATATAAAAGGGTGTGCGAGAAGTTCCTCCAACGTTGGTCGATTATTGGGATTGCCATTTAAACATCTCTTAATTATGTCTTGACACTCTGGAAGAGAAGAAACAAGAGCAAAGTCACCAGGCTTCCCTATTTGTAATGAGCCCTTGATTAACCCATCTCTACAGTCCATTTTGAAACCAGAAACTAGAAGGTAGCACTGATCCCAGAAATGTTCAATATCAGGTAAAGCTTTTGGATGGGATGCCAGCCTATTGCTAGGACCAATGACACTTGCACACACTCCTCCACTCACTCACACCAGTGTAGAGAGGCTGCATCAAGGATGGGCAAAATATGACTGGCATCTGGCCTGTGGCACAGGTGCAAATGGCCTACGGGCTTCTTGTACAAACATCTAATATTCTGGCCTTTGTGAGGAGTTCTCAAGAGATGATGCTACAGATGAAATGCAGTACCATTCAAAAAATGATTAAATAAACCATTCTGTAGTACTTACTGTAAGTGTGAATATTTTTAGTTGCTTGTGTTTTGCTTTGGACTTGTTAACATTCCAGTTATCAAACTTTGTGCTCTACTATCGACTACGTCTCATTTTCTGGTTCTGGTCCATATACTGTCTCCCTTCCAAGGTGCAGCAACCACCTGGCATTTGAACTTTTTATTTTGGGCCAAGGATTGCAGTATTTGGGTAAGATAACTGAACTTAATACTTTGGTTAATTCTTAATTATGTACGTATTTTTCAATTATTGGAGAATTCATAATTTGAATTTGTAATTGATAAATTCAGTTTAAACTTTTTTTTGTAATCTTTCTTTGGAAGATACCACAACATTGTGTTTCTCATCTATTAGCAGTTAATCAGTGATTTTATGATAATTTTAAATTTACTTAACAATTAAGGGAGACCAGTATGACAGGTTTATGTATTTAAATTACTGACGGCGTGACTTCTGACATCTGCTTTTTGAGCACCGTCACTTCATGGTGTCTCAATTCGCATTATGTCTCATTTCAGGGTCACTCAAATGGAGGTCCGAGTTAAATGGTATACCTTTCACAAAGAAAGGCTGATTGAGAACAGAGGATTACTGGGAAAAGAAACATCAACTGAGAGACATCTGTACTAATGCCCATCATTACCAAAGCAATAATCAGAGAATATGAGAAAGAAGAAAAAAGGAAAGAGGCAGTGTCATGGAGAACTACAGACTGCATATGTTAGGTTTTTTAGTTTGGCTTAAACAATGATAAACTATTTTAAAAAGGAATTTGCAGGACCTTTAAGTCAATTTAACTAACGTGCACAGGGGCAATTTACATTTAAAACAACCTCCCTTGTGGACTAATTATTTGAGTTAAGTATATTGGTGCATTCTTCCTGTATCATACCAGTAATTTAAAACTTGAATGCATCTGTTTTGTTATTCAAAGGATTTATGATGCTTTAAGTATATGTAATATACAATAAAATATATAATAATCAGTCATTTTACAACTTAATGGTAAAAGAAAAGGAAGACATTGTACAAATATGCACAGGATCAAAGTTTTTGGTCAGAGCCTTCAATTACCAGTCATGTCTGTAATGTTACATGTCCCAGAACCCTATGTGTGATTTCAATATAATTGTGGCTTATCCAAGGCATGGAAAAGAAGAAAATAAGAAGGAAACAATATCAGAGACAAAGACATGTTAGAAAGAGAGAGAGAGAGACCATTGGATGGATGTTGCATAGCATAACACATGCATCAGGCCAACTGATGAATCAAAAAGCCACTCAGGACGGACATTACCAATATTCAGGAAGCTTTTCTAAGGCTATATATAGTGAAATATGTATATGTGTAGTGTTGGGCAGCTGGATTGAAGGACCAGAGGAGAGAGCATGCACAAGGCAATACCTTCCCAGAGATGCTACAGGGCAACCCTCCTGGGCAGCTGTGGCACCACGAAGGACATGCTACAGCCCTGTTGGGTTCCATGGGGGCTGTCACAGGGACCTGTAGAACCCTGCTCTGGGTTTCCATCACACTTGGGAGTAGTTCCAGATGGCTCATCAGGATTAACTGGGGCCAAGGCTGCCCATAAGGGCTGCCCTCTAGCGTCCCAGGGAAGGTAGTACCTTGTGGATGCTCTCTCTCCAAGTCCTTCCATCCAGCTGGTATCCCGGCTGGGTAATGGCTGTGGCCACATATATATATGTATAATATAATATAATCCATCCATCCATCCACCTCCTAACTCCAGGGTCACGGGGGTCTGCTGGAGCCAATCCCAGCCAACATAGGGTGCAAGGCAGGAAACAAACCAAGGCGCCAGCCCACCATAGTGCACATACAATACAAAGGGACAATTTAGGATCACCAGTTCACCTAGCCTGCATGAAAGACACTGTGGGAGGAAACCGATGCAGACACAGGAAGAACATACATACTCCACGCAGGGAGGACCCGGGAAGCAAACCTGGGTCTCCTAACTGCGAGGCAGCAGCACTACCACTGCACCACCGTGCCGCCAATCTCTATACAGTAATCCCTCACTTATCGCGGGAGATAGGTTCCAAGGCCGACCGCGATAACTGAATTTCCGCGAAGTAGGGACACCATATTTATTTAATTATTTAACGTGTATTTGGACGTTTTTAAACCCTCCCTGTATTGTTTACAACCCACCCTTTACTCTATTAATAACAGGGGCAACTGCTAAACAATATGAAATCAGTAGATAATATGATAGCAATAGCAATAATATAATAGCAATATGAAATCGGTAGATAAGTTTACACTTACCGCGTGATGAAGGTGATGAATATGCTGCGCAGTAAAAATGATGACGATGAAGGATGATGATGACTTTTACTGCGCAGCCGATGACTGTATTTTACGTCTCTTCAGACAGCGGTGCCATTTCCTGGGGCACCTCCTCCACGGTTTCCGAAGGTGTATCCGTAGTTGTAGGAACTGGCTCTTTTTTGCGAGGCTGAAAAAACATAGTGATCGGCAGTTGCTGCTGCTGCTTCTTTTTCTGGTTGAAGAGCAGCTTGTAGGCGGTCATGACATCGTCGATCTTATTGCAAAATTGGACCGATCGAACCATATCGTAGTCCCATTCCTGAGACCACTCTTGCAGATCCTTAGCCAGTCTGCAGATCTTGGCGAGCCGTTCCAAAGTCAAGCCAGTAGGGGAGACAACTTCTTCTGTTTCTTGCTGCTCTTCTTCTTCTTCACTTGCCGACTTCATTAACTCTTCAAGGTCTTCGTCGGTTAGCGGCTGGGAGTGGCATTCTAGTAGCTCGTTGACGTCATCCGCAGTCATGTCTGCAAAGCCCTCACCTCCAAGGATCGTAGCCAACTGCACAGCTTTCTGTGCTGTCGAGTGTTGGATTTCGGCAAGTGTAAACCCTATGTCGTCGTAAACAACCTCGGGCCACAACTTCTTCCAGCTGGCATTAATGGTGGTAGGCTTCATCTCTTGTAATGCTTTCTGGATATTTTGGAGGCACGTAGCAATTGTGTACTGCCGCCAGTATGCCTTCAAGTTGAAATCGTCGTCTTCTTGGGCGGCATCCACGGGAGAAACCAGGTTCGCTAAGGCATTCCTCGTGTATAGGGTCTTGAATGCCCTGATAACCCCCTGATCCATAGGCTGAATTAGTGACGTCGTATTGGGCGGCAGGAACACAATCTGTACCCCCGAATATGACAAATCAGTAGCGTGACCACCAGCATTATCCATAATGAGAAGGATTTTGAATGGCATGCCCTTCTCTGCTAGATACGCCTTCACTTGCGGGATAAAACACTGGTGGAACCAGTCGGAGGTCAGCATCTTCGTTATCCAGGACTTTGGATTGTACATCCAATGTACGGGAAGCAGATTCTTGTTTTTGTTTTTTAAAGCTCTTGGGTTTTTCGACTTGTAAATAAACCCTGGCTTTAACAAAAATCCCGCAGCATTGCCACACATCACGAGGGTCACACGATCCTTGTATGCTTTAAAGCCAGAGGCTTTTGCTTCCTCTTTGAACAGGAAAGTTCGCGATGGCATTCTTTTCCAAAACAAGCCCGTCTCGTCCATATTAAAAACTTGTTCGGGCCGATATCCACCTTCGGAGATAATCTTCTTGAACGTTTCATTCACATAAGTTTCAGCAGCGATCGTGTCTGCCGAAGCAGCCTCGCCTAGCAGGGAAACGCTTTTTAAGCCGTAGCGTTTCTGAAACTTTGCAAACCACCCTTTGCTAGCAGAAAATTGCCGTTTCTTATGTGGTGAATCACTGGAGGTCCCTGGTTGCGGATCTTCTACCTCTTCTTCATCTTCTTCGCGGTCGCCACTCTCGTCTTCTGGTTCCTTAGCGGCAAAGGTCTCGTACAGGCTCTTAGCCTTTGTTTGGATAATGTTCGAATCCAATGTTATGTTCTTCTTTCGGCAGTCGGCTATCCATACGGCCAAAGCAGATTCCATACGGACGATTGTTTTATTACGAGCCGTGACCAATCTCTTCGCCGACTTTTGAAAGGTGATGGTAGCAGTCTTCCTAATGTTCGCCTCGTCCTTCTTGATGTAGCGAACGGTGGATTCGTTCACGCCATATTGGCGGGCCACAGCCACGTACGTTCTCCCTTCCTTCAACATATCGAGAAGTTTCTCCTTCTCAGCGATCGTCATCATTTTTCGTTGTCGCTTAGGCTCAGCACCAGCCTTGGAAGAAGGAACACGTTTGGGAGCCATTGCAGGGGGTGAAAATTGAAGCGAAGTTCAACACAATCCACAAAAAAATCACAGCACACTGTAAAGTAAACCGCTCAGCGAGAAAGCTTGAAGCGAATGACAAGGGGGGAGATACTGTGGGATCTAGGCATCAGTCAAAGCACCAATCACAGGCCCGATTAGAAAGCAGAAAGCTGTGATTTGTCGTCTCCCTCCCATGTGACAATCACAGCCCGTGCTACAACGCACGTAGTCACCGAACTTGTTTTGTTGTTCTTAGACTAGGAAATACTACTACTGTACTATATTTAAAAACCCGCGAAGTCGTGAATCCGCGATAAGTGAACCGCGAAGTAACGAGGGATTACTGTATATAATCTTAATTTGGATCTTGATCTTTGTTTGTCTGCAAGTGAATTAGAAGAAGAAGCACTAGATGGCAGTAGAGAGACAGCTAAAACATAGGCATTGCATTAAGAATCTCCTCCAGGCTTATACTACTGAAGACTGTAGTACTCCAGTCACACCTCAAAACACAGACTTTCAAACTGAACAAATTGTTGTGCTTTAAATTAACTAATCTTCTTTATATATAATCTTCATTTAGATCTTGATCTTTGTTATTCCGCAAATTCCACTAATATGTAGACCACCGTCCAGTTTAGTACGTTGTTGTTACTCACGAATGTCAACAATGCGCCGGAATAACAAAAGGGGTGGTGGACAGTGTTACGCTGGTTAGCTCCTGAGGCCTGGTTAGAGAATGAGATTGCCGAAGATAAATGGTACATGCCTACGTAACATATAAATGAAAGAAAGACATTGGGTAAAATGAATGACAACGTAACAGCACGTTCCAGAAATTATTATTGTTACTTTGTAGCCGGCGAGTGCTGCGCGTCTTACAGTTGTACCGTGGCTTGCTCACATGTCAGTGAAGTGATCCCTATTTATGCTTTAAAGAGATTGGAT
>JANRMT010027041.1:19436928-19473066 GCA_026402145.1 Polypterus bichir lapradei | reverse complement strand
CTGTATATTTATAACCACGGTTATGTTTGGACACATTTGTCATGTCCACTAGATCCATCTGTCATTGTCAGTCTGTATTAGATACATGAACCTTATGTCTCTTAAAATGTATTTTACCTGGTTTATGAATTGTATAAGAATATTGACTAGATAACCAATCTGACAAGGATCAGATCATGACTTTTCTGACCTGAAGCCTCAAGAACTTTTTTCAGAGTCTTTTTCCTCAAAGCTACCAGGATTTGTGGGGTTATAATAAGATTTTACATGTAACCCTCCATCATCAACAGTGAAAGAAAATTGTTGGCGTTTTAAAAATCAATAGTACTTTATTGACAATTTTTAAAAGCAATATTAAAATTCAGAGATGCTTTACCAGTCATTCCAAAAAATATAATATTACAACTAAGCAACGTAATTAACAGCAATATTCAGTTCAGACACTTCATCTGCGTTTTCCATATCATATTCCCAGTAAAATACCAAAGGTGCATCAGGCATATCAGGTTCAGAGAAATGGCATTTTGAGAAGGTGTAGGCTATATCATATATTATTGAGTAAGAGTTATCATCCATGTTATTAAAGGCACGTACAATAGCCTCATTGACAGAATGTTCATTGTTCAAATCAGCAAAAGCATTTTCTACAAATGTATGAGCTTTTTTAAAAGGCAGAAAGATATTAAAGCATCCTAGAATCTTTATGACCAGGCTCTTGAGCCACGGCTTGCAGAAAACATCTAGCACCTCTTGAAAGTGTCCAACCTGATAAACAGAATCAGGCTCAAACAGACAGGTATGCTGTGTTTGGCTGGGTGGTCTATTAAACAACCCTGACAGGTATTTTTTAGGTTAAGATCAACTATTATGTCCAGCAGAACAGCAGTCAAACTCTTAATCAGTTTCATAGCCATTCCAAATGTTTCGTCTATGGCTCTATCTATGGGTCCACACCTGCATAATCACCATCCTTGGAGATTTTCCAAACAGCCAAAGATTCTACTATTTTGTCCATGGCCTCTTCTTGCCACATTGCCTGAATAACTATCTTCTCATCCCCTGTTAGGTTCCCTGGAACATCATCATCAGGCACAAGAATGTCAGATTCTACACAGTTCTCCAGGAGGCTATCCATCCAATACATATGATCAGTGGCAGGTAACTGAGCATTGGGCCAATAGATCTGGTTGGTTGAAGGCATAACACCAAGATGGCTGGTCTGGAGGTGAGTTGCTTGAAACAGAATAGCCAGAGCTGGGTTGGATATTGTTAGGCTAAAACATGTAGTCAGTGGCCACCATTTGTTCTGCAGATCAACACTTCTGCTAAGGAGTATAGCCAGAGAGGTGCTGGAGGTTTACCTGACCAACACACATCACCAGTGGTCAACATCTGGCTTAGAGCAGAGTAGCCAGAGCTGGGTTGGAGGTTATGGGTTGGAGGTTATCAGCGGTCATTGTCTGGTCTGAAACAGAGTAACTGGAGTTGGTTTGGAGGTTACCTGGCCACAACAAGTAGTAAGCGGCCACTCTCAGTCCACCAATATCATAGACAGGTTCTTTGGGATGCATCAAGGTGTGGTCCGAGAGAACCGGGAGACAGCCAGTCCAGCTCTTGAAGGTTTCTAGGAACCCAGCTTCTTTAGTGTAGTTGGTTGAAGACATCTCAGGATCTCTTTAGGGTAATGTAATCTCTGAAAAAGGCCACTCTATTTATGTCAACTTATTTCGGGGCATTTGTTTCCCAGTTTTCTTTCTTCTCCTCCAATCTTGAATTACTGAATATGCAAATCTCCTCCCCTGAAAACATAAGTTCTAGTTTTCTTTTAATTGTTTTTATTTTGTCAGGTTTCTTTTATGAATAGCCTCATCAATAATCGAAATAAGAAATTTCATTTCGGTCCAGTCTTTTACAGAAAAAATAATTTCAGTCACTCATTCCTTTATTTCGTATTCTTGGTACTATTCCCCATTATCGGGACAGATAGGCGCTTCTTTGAAATTGCTATCATGACATGCCCCAGAGCATTTCTTTTTACTTCTACTTGTCTCAAAGAACAATTAGAATCATACCAAACTGAACTGAATCGATGGTTCTGTAGCTCAAACTTCCTAGAAACCATGCTTGTTTTCATTTTCTTAGGAGCATTCACAAGGCGGTCCATTGTGTGCGTCTCGAATGTCATAGCATTTTCATTAAAAGTATAGATTTTTTATAAAGGCTATCTTTCTCTTCCGACCACAGGGGGACGGTGTTACACAAGCCCCACAACCCGAACCTATAGGCTGTTAGAAGAGACGAAGCCATACCTCCTGGGTGTGGGAATCAGTTTACGAAGTCTCTCCCCCAAAAAGGAGTGTCTTAGAGGTCATCAATCATGACAGATGTCTACCCCCCATAAGGAAGGGTGTGGGCTACATTTCATAAATTACATTTCATAATTCGTAATTTTGGGGACGGGGCTTAAAGCTGTCAATCAATCATTCTTATCTCCCTTTTTGACAGTTCTAGTCTGATAGTACCACTGAAACTAAATGGGAAATGATTTGTTACATTTTAATCCTGGACACACATTAGTATTCACTTTTATTTCTGCATTTTAATTGCATGGGACATTTGGATGTCACTTCATAGGCATTATAATATTCACAAAATTGGCCAAAACTATTTACACATGATTTTTGATTGTGTTAAATCAACAGAAAAGACATTAAAGTCCCTATAATTTCCTAATAATCCCCAATTTAATTCTTGGAATGAACCTGTAACCTTCAAAGTAATCTCCTTCCACAACTATGCATTTAATTAGACAACATTGTCATTACTGGAGACACTCCTGGTGCTCCATTTCTGGAATCCTCTAGAGTTCATTTGTTATGTTATGCTGGATGTCAGAAAAGTCTGAAAATCTTTTTCCTTTCATGGCAGTTTCTTATTTTTGGGAAATCACAAGAGGTTAAGTCAGGTGAACAGGGTAGATGATCCAATTTGGTGAATGACTTCTTAGCCAGGAAGTAATGAATACTGAGCATATCATAGCTTAAGGCTTTGCCATGATGGAGGGTTCACTTGTTAGGCCACAGTTCAGGTCTTTTCTTGCAAACAGAATCCCATAACCTTTTCTGCACTTCTAAATGGTGCTGTTGGTTGACTGTTTGTTCCTGTTCAATGAATTTGTGATGGACTATTACCTGGTGATCAAAAAAATGTTTTACTCGCATGGGTGACACCATACAGCAGTTCCAGGAATTAAATTCTTAATTAGATTAAAGGACTGATAAAAAAGTTCCCCATCAAGTTACATGAAATACCAAAAGGACCTTGTGGCGGACGGCCAGGTCCCAGACGCCCCTTCTGCTTATGTACCGGGGGAGCAGCCATGGGCTCCTCAGTATCTCCACCTGGACGCTTGGTGGCAGCCTCCCTGGTTGACAATGGTGCCTCTGTTTCCCGCAGGGTTCCATGGGAGATGGAGTTCTCCACAACCCTGTGGGGATCTGGGATGGCCGCCATGGGGCGCGGCATTGGTTTTTGAGCCCAGCTGGACTAATCTTCAGCCCCACCCGGGAGTGCAATTGGCAACAGGTGAGCAAGCACCAGGAGCACTTCTGGAATGGCCATAAAAGGAACCAGCAACCACAACTCGGGGCCAGAATTGGGAGGAAGAGGAGGAGGTTGCCTGGGAGTGGGGGTATCAGAAGAAGTGTTGGTTGCTTTGATTAGTGCATGAGACTGTGTTCTACCTGTGAGGTTCACGGGTAAGACGTGCCCCACAGGGGAAGAGTGTTTGGGTTGTGTTACTGTGCTTGGGACTGTGTATTGCCTGTGGGGTTCACGGGGAAGATGTTCCCCACAGGTGAAGAAAAATAAAAAGCCTTGTTATTTGTGCACGTACCACAGTGTGAATCTGTGCCAGGTCGGGCGCCTATATAGCACCTTAATTCACAACCTTAACAGCAAGAATTCAAGATCATATTAAACCCCTTTTCAATGTATCTATTGGTTTTCAGATACTCAAAGCTACTAAAACTCTCTGGCCAAATAATTAGAAACACTACACTAATATTGGCTAGGGCCCTATTTAGCTCTTAAAACAGCCTCAATTCTTTGTTGCACATATTCCTTTTCGATTATGGTCCATGTTGCTATTATTGCATCATGCAATTTCTGCACATTTGTACGCTGCCATGAATCTCCCATGCTATCACATCCCAAAGATGTCCTATTGGATCCAGATCCAGGGAGTGGGAAGGCCACTGAAAAGCACAGAACTCATTGTTGTGTTCATGTCAGTAATTTGCTTTGTGACAAGGTGCATTTTCATGCTGGAAGTATCATTAGAAGATAGGGAAATTGTGGCCAAGAAGGGATGCACATGGTCAGCAACAATACTCAAAATGTCTGTGGGATTCAAGTGATGATTCACTGTTATTAACTGGCCAAAAATGTGCCAAGAAAACATTCCCCACTCCATTACACCACCACCAGTATCACCAGTCTGGACTGTTGACACGAGGCAGGTTAGGTGCCTAGATCCATGCTGTTGTTGCCTACCATCTGTGTGCCTCATCAGAAATCGAGATGCATGAGACCCAAATACATTTTTGCAGTCTTCAACTTTGTGTGGTTTGGTGAGTCTGCAGCCTCACATTTCTGTTCTTGGCTGACAAGACGTGAAACCTGATGTGGTTTTCTGCTGTTATATTCCATCATCCTCAAAGCTCAACATGTCCATTCTGAGATGCTTTTCTGCTCATTACAGTTTGTGAAGAACACAGTTTAAGGGTTGGGGAATCCTTCCCGGTATACTGTAAGTCACAGTTAGAACTTGATAGTTCACTGCAATGGTCAGGTTTGCAATAAACAGTTGACAGAGAATGGCAGATACACGGAGCAATTTATGTGATGGGGAACGGAAGTAGGAATGAAGGAATGCTGACGTGGATAATCTTGAGATGGAGGTGACGCCATCCGTGAGCGACCACAGGATGCAGTCATCTGAGGGAGTTGGGAACAATGTGGAAGTTCCTCGGATATCGGGAGGATGTTTTCGGAATGAATTCAAGGTGTTGTGGTTTTTTTGTTTCTTGTCTTTCCTGGCAAAACAAAGAGAGAAGCATTAACACGCTACCTTAGTCCCCCATGTTGTGGTTTTTCGCGGCTTGTCGGGTCCTTTAGCTGCCCCCTAATCGCTCGTGTGTGACAAGTTGTACAGAGAACTTTTCTGTCACTTCTGACCTTATCAAAAAGGTATTTCATTACACAGAATTGGATTTTATGTTGCTTTATGCACCATTCCAAGTAAACTATGGGTTAGGATCGCAAGTTGCCACTGTTGGGTCAAGTATGGCTGCGACTCACCATTGTGTTTAATGGGATTTGGTTGCATATGGTTTGTGAAGTGTCTTGCAATGCATTGCCATTGATTGTTTAAGTAATTCACTTTATTTTGCCATGACGTCTACGGCAAACATCCCACAGCAATCCCTTACCTTACATTATGACTGTCAGCGGCGATTCTCTAAGGGTAAAACCCCCCCAATCTTGGTTTAAGAAACCCTACTCTAGAGACTGCCACACTTGAAAATCACAGAAGATCACCAGTTACAGATATACTCAAACAAGCCCATCTTGCACCGACAATCATGCACTGGGAAAAATCACTATTGCACTTTTTCCCCATTTTGGTGCTTAATCTGATAATGAACTGAAGCTCCTCACCATTGTCTACATGATTTTATGCATTAAGGTGCTACCACATGATTGCATGATTAAATAATTGCATGGATAAGCAGGTGTTCAGGTGGTTCTAATAATTTGCTTGATGACAGTATCTTTACCACAGATCCCCATAAAGATTTGTCTGTAGCAAAAACAAAAGAAGATTCACTAAGAATTATCTTTTGCTTTATAGTTGTTGTCAGCTTTTGGGTTATTTTAGCCAACTCTTAGGATAAATCAGAACAGTTAGGGAGTTGTTCTTGCCCACACAGACAGGTCTTGTCCCTGACATCCTTTGATGGCTCTTTGGTCTTTCCCATGGTGGTGGAGAGGTTGCAATGGAAGTAACTGATTCCGTAGACAGGTGTGCTTTATACACATCACCAGCTGAGATCAGGAGCATCTGTAATTGATCGATCGATTGATTGATTGATTGTAATCTGTGCTAATATGTGGGAGCGAGAATTCTGGCTGGTTTGTAAGGGATCAATGACATGCAAATCAATGTATATCTTTTATGTAATATGTTTTTTCTGGATTTTTGGTTAATATTCTGTCTCTCTCCAATTAAAATAAAACTACAATAAAAATTAGAGACTGTTAATTTCTTTGTAATTGAGTAAACTTACAAATTCAGCAGCTCATCAAATACTTATTTCCCTCACTGTAGCCCTGGCTAAAGATGGATGAACTTAACACTTATGCTAACATTCAACCTAAAATTTCACAATACATTTTTGTAGGATTCTAGATTTTTCTTTTTTGATTATACATACATCAGGAGATCCTCTTTTTCTTGTCAAAGTGTGCAATATAGTTCATGAGAGCTATAATAAGTTGAGGCCAGGACAAACTTGTGCATTTTAGGTTTTGTTTCTCAACTTAACCACTTGTTCCTCATCATGAGGTTTCTAAATTAAAGTTAATTCCTTTTGCAGACTAAATGGAGAAATGTTTCATAAGTAGGCTTTGTAAACTTGCAGATTTTAATGTCAAATACAGAAGCACTGTAGTATTTTGTTTTGTCATCTATAAATTCTTTGGATGGTGACTGAAAGTATAAGTACAGGACAAGTCTCAACCACAGATGACCTGCTGAATTTGTAAGTTTGCTCACCTACCAAGAAATGAACAGTCTCTAATTTTTATTGCAGTTTTATTTTAATTGTAGAGAGACAGAATATTAACCAAAAATCCAGAAAAAACATATTATATAAACTATATACATTGATTTGCATGGCATTGAGAGAAATAAGTATGTGATCCCTTACAACCCAACCAGAAATCTGGCTCCTACAGATTACAATCAATCAATCAATCAATTGATCAATCAATTACAGATACTCCTGATCTCAACTCATGATGTGTATAAAGCACACCTGTCTACAGAATCAGTTACTTCCATTGCAACCTCTCCACCACCATGGGAAAGACCAAAGAGATGTCAGAGGACATCAGGAGCAAGACCTGCACAAGGGTGGAATGGGCTACAGGACCACCAGCAAGAAGCTTGGTGAGAAGGTGACAACTGTTGGTGTAATTATTCGGAAAGAAGATAAATATAAAATGACCATCAGTCGCCCCCGGTCTGGAGCACCATGCAAGGTCTTGCCTCATGGGGTGAGGATGATCACAAGAAAGGTGAGGGATCAGCACCAAAACTACACGGGAGGAGCTTGTTAATGATCTGAAGGCATTTGGGATCACGGTCACCAAAAACATCACTGGTAACACACTACGCTATAATGGATTGAAATCTTGCAGCGCCCGCAAGGTCCCCCTGCTCAAGAAACTGGGACCACAGGCCCGTGATGATTCAGAGGTTCACTGGCAAACTTAAGACTGGTCTGTACATGTGTCTTCTTGAGCAGGGGGACCTTGCAGTTGCTGCAAGATTCAGCAGGGGACCAAATACTTATTTCCCCCCACTGTAAATTAATGACGGATGCTGTTTTACAATCTATTTGCATTATAAATATGTACTGTCAGACAGACCGCAATTTGTAAGACCCAAGAACTGAGAGGATTATATTTTTTGATTTCCCCAGTGCCTTCAATACCATCTGTTGTAAGAGCTATTTGTTAGTTAGTTTGGTTATGTTAAAATGTTTGTCTATATATTCGTGCATAGTCTATGGGAGGTTCTGTTATAAACACCCAAAATCTACATTACAAATGGAATATTCTAATTATTTCTTGTCTAAGAAAACTAGCGACTAGTTCATTTTATGATCTGTCTTGCAGTTGTTAAGACATGAAGGACAAACTGTTTCAAACTGTACGTACAGAACGTATTGAATGTGTGAACCCTATGTCAGTGTGCCATTGAGAAATAACACTACCTTTAAGTATAGAAAGTAAATTGAAATTTAACATGAAAAAGATAAGATTGTAGAAGAAACCATTTTTCCTTTTTTGCCTTTTGTTCTTCGTGTGTCATAATTTCTTTCTGAATTGTTGTGATCTGTCCCTTTTTAAAATTTCACTAAACTTTTAAAACAAGCGTTATTTGACTTTGTAATTTCTTTTGTTGTGCATTTGACTCATACTGGATCCTGCGTGTCTGCGTGGGTTTCCTCCGGGTGCTCCGGTTTCCTCCCACAGTCCAAAGACATTCAGGTTAGGTGCATTGGCGATTCTAAATTGTCCCTAGTGTGTGCTTGGTGTGTGTGTGTGTCCTGCGGTGGGATGGCGCCCTGCCCAGGGATTTGTTCCTGCCTTGCACTCTGTGTTGGATGGGATTGGCTCCAGCAGAACCCCGTGACCCTGTGTTAGGATGTAGTGGGTTGGACAATGACTGACTGACTGACTGAAAGTGGTCCAGTGTTGTAGTGAGCAGGAAGCGAGTAAAGAGAAGCTAAGATTGGTGTGATATGATTCTGGTTTCATGTGCCTGTTAGAAGCCTGGCAGTAGCATTCTGGACAGACTGAAGACAAGCAGAGGATGACTGATAAACTCCAATGTATAATGAGTTGCAATAATCAAGCCAAGAAGAGAACAAACACATGAATTAGTTTTTCAAAATCATGTACAGAAAGAAACAGCTTGACTTTAGCTAATGCCCTGTTGATAGAAACAAGCTTTCACAATGGAGATAATTTGTTTATCAAATTTGGGTGCATTGTCAAAAATTACACCAAGATTTTTTGCGTAGGGTTTGTAGAAGGTTGTTAACCTCCTTAGCACTACATTTTTTCTCCGAACAAAGCATTGCAATTTTTGGCCAGAAAAATTAATTTAATTAAATCTCATCTTTCTACTGCAAAATGTGCAAAACACTAAAAGTACAAATTTAGAAGTGTAGAAAATTAATAATGATGTAAATAATAATAATAATAATAATAATAATAATATGACAACTGTGATGGAAGGCCAGCATTTCAGTCCAGCTGGGACATCCCTCAAATGAAGAAAACAACCTTTGCATTACAATGCATCCCCCGTGATGCTAGATGGCAGCTCCCCTGGATGGAAATGGTTCCCCGGACTCCCGCAGGGCAGCATGGGGCATGGAGTCAGGTTCTTCAGTCCTGCTGGGTGCCACCAGGGGGAGCTCATCCAGAACCAGGGGATATTACGGTGACATTAACCCAGAAGTACTTAGGAGTCAGGAGGACGGAAACCCGCAGTACTTCCGGGGGACCTGAAGAAGGATTTTGACCCAGAGACAGAATACTTCCGGGTCAGGGACTTTAAAAAGGACTATGGGAAACCCAGCAGATCAAGCCAGAGTTGGGTGGTAGAGGACGGAGCTGCTGGGAGTGGAGGATTGTGTGTGATTATTGTATTATTGATTATTGATTTATTATTCAAGAATTGTGGAGTATGCGGTGCTTTGTACACTTTATTGAATAACATATTAAAAGAATCTTCTTGTGCTTTTACAAGTGCGTCTGGGACATCTGTCTGTTTCAACGGGGCAACAGCGACCCCTAGCGTCCACACAGCACACTGCACATATGCGAGTAACACAAGCATCACTTTCAGATTCACCAGAATCAGTTTCGGTTTTACTGACCCGAAGACAGATTCACCTCGTCATTACTGCTGATGATAGATAGATGAGAGGGTTTTCTTACGAGACGCCATTATGAGACTAGGAGAAGATGCGTCTACACCATTGCCTAGGTAATGTTCAGGTCTGATGCTTAGTAAGAGATAACTGTGTTTTGGGTGTCATTTGTAGTTATTGTGCAATAAACACACTTTTATTTTGAACCTGGGTCTGTCTAGTGTATTCGTGTTAGGGGTTTGGGGCTCTCTGGTACCCCCTAGCCTTCACAATTGGTGTAGTCGGCATGATTTTCTGTCCATCTGTGGGCCCAAACCTGTATTAAACAAATTTATTGTGAAAGGAAACGTCAAACATGAACACATAAGCCTCCAGTCCAAGTAAGGAACTATCCCCTCTCCTGGTCGAGATGCCCGTCCAACCCATGTGGCACTTACAATATATATATTGTAAAATAAATCAGCCTCGGACACACAGAAAGGTTTGGGGCAGCCACCCATATATTATACCCGGCTGTAATGGTTTAAATAAGCACTGAAATGTGGAGGTTGAGTTCTCGACTTGAACTGCTTCCTTAAGTCAAAAGGGTGTCTTTATAGACCAGGTCCCGGAAATGATGTCTTCCAGGGTGCCGGGACCGAAGTGACGTCGTTGCAGAGAAATCAGGCAGGTTTTCCCGTATCTGGTCTGCAAAGGAAACAGAGGAAAGTTTAGCACACCCCGTCAGCCTCTGGCCTGGCGTGGAATTACCTTCTTTCGGTCCACTCAGCTGCCTCCAATTCGCACGTGTGTGACAATATATACAGTAAATATACCTCAAGCAGGCTTCTTTTTCTGCAGGCGTGCAATTTGGGTGTGGTGCATCCAGCCGATGCCATAACTGGACATGTCATTGAGAGATGAATGAAATGCAATATAAAAAACTGTATGTCTTGGAGGAAAATGCAGGTAAAGCTCAGGGAAAGAGCAGGCATCGCAGGAGAGCTGAACTAGCTAGCTTCCATGGAGCACTCAGGCCCCCAGTTTACCCCGTAAGCGATACATGAACATTGAATAATTTATACAAATAAAAACTACAAAAGTTGCTATTTTTATATCCACTTGTCGCACTTCATTACAGGATGGAGACCACATAAAATGAATGGATGAGGTCTTACGCTGTGCAGATGTGTTACGTCTGGCATGATGTGAATTATTAGTTAACGTAGTTATCGGACTACTGACAATGTATAGTACGATTATTTCAATACACAAGTTAAGTACACAAAATAGTTTTTGCAACATGGTAAGTCACAGCAGCTGTTACCTTCTTCCACCTTTTCCTTGTCTACTCATACAGGAGGCACCAAACATCTTGTGGAACTTTGTTTAACAGATCCAGGAAGGCACATTGCAGGTGCCACACTTGCATGAATGGCCTCTTCATTTGCATTAACATGTTTTATCTTTAGATGTTGCACTGTTTGCTCCTTCATTCCATTTGCAAACAGGTAACATGAGTGAATACAACACTGTCACGCTTAGAAAGAGTGGTGGAGATTTTGAGGATTTTATTTAACGTTCTGAAGAAGTTGTGAAATATCAAATAAATGTGCTGAAAACTGCAATTTTGGCTTCTGCATATTTTTGCCTTACCTGCATGAGTATTTAAGCGCTGCTGTCATGATCAGGCCTGAATTATAGGTACTTATCACATTTTCTATATTAGATGCCATTTTGTGTAAGAGCTGTTAGGGATGCGTGCTGCATTTCTAAGGGGTGTGGTCTCCGGGGTCGTGACTTTGAGTTCATAGGTGTGACAGGATAAAGGTTCAGCATTTGCACCAACCTTTATCTTATTTGTGGATTGTGATAAGAGGTCTGTGTCAAAGCACAACTTTAATAAATAATGGAGAGTCCCTGGAGTATGCGTGAAGTAGGTACCATTAGTAAGCATGCATACACTGCTACGAGGTTGATTGGGGTGCTTGTCTGATTGAGCATTCACGTGCAGATGTGAGCAGGTCAGTCAAGTGCTTCATTCACACCTCGGAGAAGGTGGAGGACACCACCTGCGACCCAGTTGGGGCTATAAAGGGAGCCAGTACGAGAGAAATGAGAACGAAGAAATGGAGGGTAACGTAGAAGAGAGGCCGGATTGTGCTGGGAAGAACGGAGGCAGATGGTCAGGAGTATGCCCCATGGAAGGGAGCGTCAGGCCTGTGCTCAAGTATGGGGCTGAAGTAGAGACACGGCTATGGAACTATGCAGGGGGGTAGGAGTGGCCCATCATGCAGCATCTCCCTAGTAGACACCAAAGGATTGGCTGATGGAGACGTGAGTAGGGTTCGAAATGGAGTCCTATGGATGCTGGGGGTCTGGTGGTGGGAACCTGAACCCAGTAAAAAAGGAATGACTGCACTCCTTATTCTGCAAGATCCTAATGGGATAAGCTGAGGAGACTCCAGATTTTAGGAAGAGGAATTGGGGCTCATGACTGTTTTAAGGAAGAACCTGCCTGGGATTTTAATTTTTTTTTTATGGGATTGTTTATTGATTTTAACCTCCACCTTGCAGATCATTTTATTGGATTATTTATTTAATGACTAAATTGAGTGCACTTCACTTTTGAACACTGTCTGCTTGTTGGTTTTAAAACAAAGGCACTTAACCACTTTGCACCAAGCCCTGGCTGACTGTGTGTGCTCTAATTTGCCTGGCTCATCCTCTGGTAATGTTATCGATGGTTTCTGGGTTCAAGAGGGTACTGGAAGCAATGACGTTGATTCTTGCCTCTTGTCTGGGTTTTGTTTGCGTCCTTTATATTTTATTTGTTTTGTTTTGCCTTTTGCACGCATCTCAAAAAATGTGTTATCTATTTCCTGTCGAGTCAGGACAGCTGCAAAAGAATCTGGTAATTTACAGTTTCAAATGCAGCTGAAAGGTCTCACAATAAGAGAAGAGAGCAAATGCTATTGCCACTGTTAACAACCCATTTAAAACTCAGACTAAGGCTGTCTCAGTACAAGGGGCTTGTCTTAAATCAGACTAAAGTTCATAAAGGTCACCCGAACTTAGATGACACCATAGCTGTTGGGCAAAAACTTTTAGATTTTAGATAAGAATGGTATGTGATACTTAGGTGTGTAGTTTGAAAGTATTGTAATGTCTAAATTGCTTTTTTTAATAATAGGGCAAAGGCTGATATTTTGACAGGATCAGGAGCTATGCCAGAGGTAAGTGACAGATTTGTCACAGGTAGAATAATAAGATATAATTAGAATTAATTAAAGCAGTGACTGATCCAACTTTCTTGCAAGTCTCGTTTGTGGTTAGGGATGTAATTACTTCCTCACCTTGCATAACGAAGTCTTCTAACAAAAATGTTCATTTGTAAAAAAACTTTTTAACTTTAAAAATTTTTAAGTAAACAAGATCAAGTATGATACCTTTCCTGTGAGTCTGATAAACAAAAATCTGAGGTAAATTAAAACTTGACAACATATTATAAGATTCAGTATTGTAGAAGACTAAGAAGGTAAGTTAAAATCTCCTAATACAATTAAACTTTCCATGCCAACTCACAGTGTAGAAGTAAATAAGGAAATCGATGTGCTACCTGAGATAGGAAGGATACAATACAATACAATACAATACAATTTATTTTTGTATAGCCCAAAATCACACAAGGAGTGCCACAATGGGCTTTAACAGGCCCTGCCTCTTGACAGCCCCCCAGCCTTGACTCTCTAAGCAGACAAGGAACGACTCCCAAAAAAATCCCAGTAGGGAAAAAAATGGAAGAAACCTCAAGAAAGGCAGTTCAGAGAGAGACCCCTTTCCAGGTAGGTTGGGTGTGCAGTGGGTGTCAAAAAGAATGGGGTCAACACAATACAATACAATATACAGAACAGAACAAATCCTCAATACAGTATAAAAATAACAATTTTAGAAGTACGTAGCAGAATTTAACAAAGGATGACATCAAATAATATGATTTAGATTTGTTTATAGTCCTGGAGGCCTCATCCATCAAGCTGCCTCCCCCATTTGGCCATGCCACAGCTGAAACAGTGCTGGGCCAGCCAATCCGATGAAAGGACCCCTCTTTCCCATGATTCCAACGATCCTCCATCAGGGATGACTTTACAATAAGCAGGCGCAATAACTTGGCAGGTGGGCCATGGCACCAAGTGCCACATTTGAGTACCGATGCATGTGAAGAACAGCTAAAGTGTATTCAGATGTGTTAAAATCAGAAACAGAAGGTACACATTTCAAATAAAGTGATGAGGGAAAAATAACCATAACACCATCTTCTCTCTGAGACTTTGAGTACGATTTGTACAAATTAGTATATCCTGGTGTTATACCCTCGATCATTGCAGCCAGATTGTTTCCAGGTAGCCATGTTTCTTTCAACAGGACAGATATTAATGTTCTTTCACAAAGTACTGTCATAAACTGGAAGTACCTTATTATGTATGGACTGCATATTTATAAAGGCAGCAGATCTTTTTCCATGTTCCAAGCAAAAGTATTCCCTGAGTAGAGCATACCCAGACCACAAGTATGTTGCAAAAGGTTGTTTGAGTGCCTTGACATTGCTGTTTAAATAAATGTCACCATTTTTTTAACCACTTGAATCATGCCTGATTTACTACTATCATCTGTACTTCAAGAGCCCCCCAGAGTAACTTAGGGAAAGAATCTACAGATAAAATAGTCTCGCTAAAGCCAGACATCTTATAAATAAATGTCTACGCGTGAAAGTGTGTGTGTCTGTCTGTCCAGCCCAGAAGTGAGAGGTGGAGTCGAGGTAACAGAAACTCGCTTAGCCGCTAATACAGAAACGAGACAAGCACATCGGCAAAATGGTATCCCTTTTACTTTTTCTCCCGCCGCTAATACACAAGTGATGCAAGCACGTCGGCAAAATGAAACCTCCTAAGAGAGAGATATCAAAAGAGTAGATCCTTTCAATTACCTGACACCTCTATATTTCAATTTTTTTTCTGATGACTTCAATAGTTTCTAGGACCCTGCACTTTTTACAGCACAGGCTTACACAGCTAGTATAATATACACATCTGGAGACAACCCTGAGTGAATTATACTTAAAATTGGGTGGTAAGGGCTCATGAAATGTCACATTTGTAAACCAATCCAAACCTCATGAAGGCGGCACTCAAAATGGCGGCAGTTGTTTTGAACTGCAAAGATCAGAGGTGCTCTCGTCAACTAACCGGGTCTGACAGACAGCAAGCTTCTGTTTCTGATGAACCATCTACAGTCGAAAAGACTCCTATAAAAACCTTGTCGGAGATGGCTGGGAGGGTGACCCGGCCGGGACACCCAGGAGGACTGGAAGAGGGCTCATGCCTCCCCCAGACCATGTGGGGGCGACCGCCCTGGTGCCTTTGGGGGCCACGGGTACAGAGCTTTGAAGCTTAACCCTGTAGGGGCCCGTGGTCACCGCCAGGTGGCACCTTAATGCTTTGGGAGCCCTGGACCTCAGCACTTACACCACACCCAGAAGTGCTGGGGGAAGAGAAGCAGGGACACCCAGGAAGCAGCCGGCACTTCCGCCACACAGGGATGTGTCGGTGGGAGATTGCCGGGACACACCTGGAGCACATCCGGGTGATTATAAAAGGGGCCGCCTCCCTTCATTCAGTGACTAGAGTCGGGGGGATGACGGACGAGGTCTGGGAGGAGACCAGGAGGCGGCCTGAAGAGAGAAGGCATTGTTGTTTTGTGGCCGGGACTTGGGGTTTGTGAGCACTTATTCTGTAAATAGTATGTATAATAAACGTGTGTGGGGTGATTTAAACGTGTCTGCCTGTATGTGTCCGGGTCCACAACCAATTAAACTTTGTAAAACAATGTCATGTTTCAGGAGTCCCAAAAATCCATAAGACCCAATAATACAAAAGTCGATATAAGCTTGAAAGATCTGGCAGTTATATTTATAAAAATATGAACTGTACAATATGCATTTGAAGTAAACGATGTGTCACACTCCATGAAAAGGACCACCGTTAAGAGAGCCGAGAATTAACAGCCAAAGGAGATGCACATTTCAGGACTTAAAACAAATCTACCTAACGACACCAGCAGATACACAGATGAGGCTGCACAACATCCACCTTCTGACTGTGTGTGTGAATAAATGACTAAAGAAATTTATCATTACTGTCTATTTGAAAATACAAACCTGCCGTGACAAAATAGCCACTGCATTTTAACACGTTGTGTATCCATAGACCACAATGCTTATCAAAACTCGGTGTGCTGTTATGTCGTGTAGTGAAGCAATAGTTAAAATGACAGAAAGATATCGTAGCAGACAGAGGCACTTCTTAAATGTGTGGAGACCAGTCGCTGCGATGGTCTATGTGTGTGTGTGTGTGTCTGTCTGTCTCCACTGTTGCAATCCTCATTACATATTACTTATTAAGCTTCAGTTCCCTTGTGCTACTGAGCTTATGAATGAATAAAAGAAAGTTAAGCTTTTTATTTTCTCTCAGCTTCAAATCTTTTGTTTAGTACCTTTTGCTTTCTCCTTGAAACCCCGGCGCTGATTTAAAATGCATGAACTGGTGGAATTAATGGTGGGTGTTTTGGGAAGAAGCCCTGTGGGTGTAGCCTTTGCAGCATAGGATTTTGCTGCTATTATTCAAAACACTTTTTAATGGCTTAGCCCCTGATATGTATTCTCTGTTGAGAATCACATCTGGTCCTGCGAGACTACAAGTGAAGAGATCATCAGCTATATCCTGCTATATCCTAACTACAGGATCACGGGTTGTCTGCTGAAGCCAGCCCCAGCCAATACAGGGCGCAAGGCAGGAAACAAACCCTGGGCAGGGTGGCACACACACACATGCACACACACCAAGCACACACTAGGGACAATTTAGAATCGCCAATGCACCTAACCTGCATGTCTTTGGACTCCGGAGCACCCGGAGGAAAACCCACAGAGACACGGGGAGAACACGGCGCTATCCACTGCACCACCGTGCCGCACAGCCACAATAATAAAAAATAATATTCATTTAATAATCAAAATGTTTCTGAAAATGTTGGTGAAATTTAAATGGAAAAATATATAGTGCTCTGCACTCAGAGAACACAGAAACATCCACAGTGATAGCCATAGTGCCCCAGCTGCCACCTGCTCTTGCTGGATTTATTTCTTTTTCATTTTTAGCCTTATTCTGGTGTCATGTTTTTCTATGGTCTCTGCTATTTTATGATGATCTTTGCATGATGACATCCATGTTATTTCTGCCTTAGGCGTTGTTGTTGAATTTCTTTAGAGTAGACCTGAAAACACAAACATTGACCCCCCTTTGACCTACCAATAATGGTTGTTAATCTCTGTCTATTTGGTGGGGCAGCTTATTTTTCATGCCCACTAAAGCAATACAATTTCACACTTTCCATCGTTCTCTTTCTGTCTCCCTTCCTCTTCAACCTTGGCCTCTCTTCCTTCTACCATTTAATATTTTGCCCTACTGAATTCAGACTTAATTCACCTTTGACCAGAGGGGACTGGGCGGTCTCATGGTCTGGAATCCCTACAGATTTTATTTTTTTTCTCTCCAGCCGTCTGGAGTTTTTATTTTGTTTTTTCTGTCCCCCCTGGCCATTGGACCTTACTCTTATTCAATGTTAATTAATGCTGATTTATTTTGTTTTCATATTGTGTTTTTTTATTTTTCTATTCTTTATTATGTAAAGCACTTTGAGCTACTGTTTGTATGAATATGTGCTATATAAATAAATGTTGTTGTTGTTGTTGTTTGACCATATGTGCTGGCCAAGAACTGGAATCCTCCAGTTGCCATTACAGAATTTGGGCATTTTGTGCGTTCTTCTGGCTGCCTGTTGTTTATCAGTATCAATGCGACCAGAATCAATTGTACCAGTGGATTGATGGGAAAATCCTGGGCTTCTACCACTCCCTCTCCAACTCTTCCTGGAATGAGCAGCCTTGCCTTATCTATTGGCCACGTGTTACAACCTCTCAGCCAGGAGGACCTGCAAACTCCTACCTTACTGTCCTTAAACAGTCCTTCTCTCCTTCTCTCTTTTGTCTTCCCCTTAAAACCAATGTTGTATCTCAGTTACATAGTTGGCATCTTTATAATCTGGATCTCTAGTAAGAAGGACCTCCTCCATTTTCATAACAAATAAAGTTCTTTCTACCCCAACATAAAGCTGAAGCTTGATTAGTCAAAAACAGAAGTCAGCTTCCTTGACACCACCGAGATGACACTCTTATGGTCTGTATTTTTTGAAAACCAACAGACAGACAGACCTACCTGAAAAGTAATACCTTCCACCCCAAATATATAAGGAGCTCCATCATTTTCAGGAAAGCAATACGTTACAATCATATTTGGTCAGACCCGACAGATGAGGATAAACAACTACAGGAGCTTAGACAAGATTTCATTAGACAAGGTTATACTCCCAAAACTCAAGTAAGAAAAGCTACTGCCATAGCCAGAGAAAACCTTCTGGCATACTGTATATAAACAAAGACAACAAGAACCACGTCCCCCTTGTTGTCACGTATAACCCATATCTTGAAGCACTTCGAAAAATTATAAAAGAATTTCAGCTGATAATAAATATTGATGACACGCTGAGAGACGTATTCCCAGAATCTCCCCTCCTGGCCTACAGACAACCACCAAACCTGTAGCAACTAATTGTCCGAAGCTCCCTGAGTGAACCAACATAAAATGGTACTGTTGAGTGAACCAACATTATGTGGTACTGTACATCTCCCTGCCTAGAGAAAAGATGTAAAACGTGCGCTCACATTTATAATACAGACCATGTAGTTATATCACAAGAACATCACATAAAGAAATCGTTTTCCTGCTGATCATCTGATGTGGTCACCTAATTCTTTGTATGAAATGTCCCAATACTGTACTCTAAGTGGGAGAAACTGGACAAACAATCAGCCAAAGAAGGAATTTACACAGGTCTCACATTAAGCCTGGCTACAGGGATATTCCTGTAGGAGCCCACTTCAGCAGCCATGGATACCGTGAGAAGAAACTTTATAGCTTACTAATGGGCAACTTCAAGACACAGCAGGAGAGAAAGGAATGGGAAGTTAAATTGATGCTAAAATGTAACACATTACAACATGGCTTAAACAGAGACAAGAGTTTTATGAGCAGATATGATAAATATTTACATCACTTTCACTAATCCAGACAGTTTGACCCAGAAAACTCATCAAAAACTTTTAAAGACTTTGTTTCTCCACTCCTGTTAAATGAACCTTAGGCTGGAGAAGTCTGATAATTTTTAAAATTTAAGAGGACCGACTTAAAGTTTTTTTGTTTTTTTTCCAATTGTATATATTGTAAAAAGGCGCTATATAGTGCCCGACCCGGCACAGACTTACGCAGAGGCACGTGTAAAACAAATAGGTTTTTTATTTCTTTTCTTCAGCCGTGGGGCACGCCTTCCCCATGTCCCACAGGCCCAACACAGTCCCCAAAAGCACAAAACAGACTTTATACAACCCTTCCTGGCACCACCACTCCTCCCGGGCAACCTCGTCCTCTTCCTCCTGATTCTGGCCAAGAATGAAGGGAGGTTGGCCCGCTTTATAGCCCACCCGGAAGTGCTCCAGGTGCCTGACCACCTGGTCTTAATTGCACCTCTGGGTGGGGCTGGTAAGTCATCCAATGCGGCGGCTGGCTCTCCGCAGCACCCCCTAGCGGCCACCCCATCTCCCAACCGAGATGTGGTGGACTCCATGTCCCATGGAGCCACGGGGGAGACTGAGGAAGGACCCACGGCCAGGGAGACTGCCCCCAGGTGCCCTGGGGAAGGTATTGCACTGTCCATGGTGGCTCCCCTGGGACGTATGCAGCAGAGGCGTCCCGGCCAGGCATGGGACCCGGCTGTCCGTCACAATATAAACACATGGAACTCCAGTTTTTGTACTACAGTTTACCTGAAGAAGGGACCTGAGTTGCATCGAACGCTTGCATATTGTGATCTGTTCAGTTAGCCAATGAAAGGTGTCATTTTGCATGAGTTCTCATTGCATCCATAATGGCTAACACGGCACAACACCCTACTCTTCCACTAAAGAAAGGGTTGTGTGCTCCTGGTGTATGCTGGGTTGCTTACCCATTTACAACCAAGGACAATAATTGTTTTCTTCTTTGTGCTTCCATCCCTGTTTGGAGTTCCTAAAATAAACACAAGGTCCTATCCCAAGCTGTTTCAGACCAATCTGAGTAATTAACTTAACTCTAGCAACTGGAAACCATTGGACAAAAAATTTTCAAAAAATGTTTGGTGATGATGCTTGGAAGCTTTTTCAGATTAGTGGTGTGGTGTTAGTGTTAAACATTGTATTTTGTTAATTGCATAGTAAAACAAAAAGGAAATTATGGATAGTAAAAGAAGGACTACAAAAGGACAGATTAGAGAAGAACCTTATTGCATGGGGTTTAGTAATTATTTATATGATATTGAATAAATATAAAGTGTGAAAGGTAGAGCCCCAAACTCCAACATGAACACACCAAGTAACACCAAATAAATGGGTGTTTATTGTATAAATAACTCACAAAAAACTACCAATGACAATTTACTTCTCCTCCAAGCACCTTTCCCCTGTCCATTGCACTGCCCTCCTCCAGTTCAGTGTTGCTTGTCCTCCTCCCAGCTTTGACTTGCCTGCTCTCTTTAAATTGAGAACATGGGAGAACTTCTGGTGCCAGGGATGTTGCCTGTTGGAAGTACTTCCGGGTCACAATGAAGTACATCTCCCTGTAGCACCTTCTTGCAGCACCCAAGGACCAGAGTAGGGTTGTGCTACCAGACTATAATCCCCAGACATTCCTTGCTAGTTCCTGAATGGGCACCAGTATTGAGGGCTGCTGATATCTAGAAATTCCTTCTCTGTCCTCCTCTTTTATCCCAACCAGGGAAGGTACTATGCACATGTCCTGTTGGGATGCCTGTCCATTTATCAAGGGCTTCCTGCCCAGGTAAGGAACCATCTTCTTTTCTGCCTGGGATGTCTGCCCATCCATTAAGGAAGCCTTCTCTGGGTGTGATATCATTTCTTCTATTACCGGGAAGCCTTTCTATCCACTCAGGGCCTCCCGTCCCGGTAAAGTATCTTCTCAACTCCCTGCCAGGATGCCCATCCATCTTGAGTGCCACCTTCAAAAGAAATCCAGAAAGGTCTATGGGCTTCCTGAAATGCATTTACAGGTTAAGATCCATTAGAACAAACTCTGTTCTGACAAATTCCTTGTTTTAATTTTTTTATTTTTTTGGTCCTGGCCAATTTCTTACAGAATTAATGTAAAGAAAAAACAGTGAAGCCCATTTTATCTGCAAAATTCATTACAATAAAGTCATTTTCATGACAAATAGGGGGCACCACCAAGCCCCAAACCATGGACACAACCAACACAGGTTCAAAACTGAGGTTTTTATTATAAAAATACCTTACAAAGGATGCTCCAGAGTGTTGCACAATCACAATTATGGTCAAACTCTTCTTTCTTCTCTTCTCTTCTCTCTCTGTCCACCTCTCAGTGAGTGTTGCCTTCCTTCCCTCTGACTCTGACTCAGCTAGAGGAGTCTGGATGGCTTCCTTTAATGTCGGACAAAGGAGAACTTCTGAGGCGGAAACTCCGTAAAACAGAGATCATGAATCTCTGCAGCATCCACTGGCAACTCCCAGTATGGCTGATTCACGGCACTACAACTTCCATCATGCCCTGTAGGTGTCCACCAAGGCCATGGGATGCCATCTAGAGGATTGGAAATAAACATATTCCAGAATAGGAGCCTTCAAAATTGATCCTTCTGTTTTGTACACCTGTCTGGGTTAGGGTTCCATATTCATCCCAGACGGGTTGCCAGTCTCTCACTGTCCTTTCATCGCAGCCTCCTTTCTCAGCATGGGCCCCTCTTTTCTCCCAGATGGGGTGCCGGATAATCCTGTCTGGCATTTACAATGTGTACTTCTTCTGTACTTGGCCCAAAAGTCTCAAATCAGAAGCTCCAATGAACAGCCAATTAGATTACAACTTTATGTCATTTGGTTTCTTTGACAATTGTTACACTCTTGCAGTTGTGGAGCTTGAGAAAGTTTACTGTAGACTGAAGTCATTGTGGGCATATAAAGGGTGTGGGATAACTGTCAATCAAATTTGACTTCAGCTGTACTTTCGGAGTTTTGGAGGTTCACCACTGTTAGACTCGGTCTCTTATTTCTGGGTTTCTCGAGGTATGCTGTGACTTGAGCAGAGCACATTTATCAGATGGAGGATTCATTTTTGGCTTGCCCTTCAGCAAAAGTGTTGACAGCTGAACTTCCCTCGTGTTTATGCTACTCAACCAAGTTTTCAATGTCTTTCATAAATTTGCTGAGATTTTACCCTCTGCATGCCATAATCTAGGGGGCTCTGCCCCCTGCTCGCTTTGCTCAGGGGTGGGCGTTAACGCACTAGCCACTTCGTGGCTCTGCCGCTCACATATTGGGGAAGCGGATGTACAATTTAAACAGATTGTTATTTTCATGGGAATTGTTATATAAGCTTAATAAACCTAACTATTTTACATTACAGCGAGTAATTAACCATAGTAAAAAATAGTAAAATATAATGAATTGAACGAAAATTATTTCATGTTGCATGAGAGGTATTCGTTGCGTTATACATTTTTGTTCTGTTTGCTTTGAAATTAAAAATACTTTTTACGCAAATACTTTTTAAACATGCACTTTTACTGTAAAACTTGGAATTAACTTTTCGTCAATATTACATTGAATTTTGATTCTGTGTTTGAAGTTAAATCGTGTCAATGCAACGTATAACCACCCGTGAGTGAATATCGTTTCTTGCTCTCTAATAAATAAAACAACTTTTTCGAATGCTTGTCCCTGTGATTTGTTAATTGTCTTAGCAAAAGCTATTCTAACGGAAAACTGTAAACGTTTTGATGCAAATGGCATATTAAGATCTCCTTTGGTGTCTAATGTTATCCGTGTAAGATGTACTACATTACCTTTCTTGTGGCCTGTTAAAATTTTACATTTCAGAATTGTTCGACCAGTTTTGAATACAACTAAACTTGTACCTATTGCATAGCCCATCACTCATGCATAAATTACGCAATAACATTACGATACATCCTTCTTTCAACAGTAATTCGGCTAGTGGAAGACCGGACTGTGTTAAAGGTTGTAGATATTCTATCGGATATTGTAAGTTGATATTTTTCATCTGCAGCATCACCACCAACTGTTTCAGCCTAATCTATTGATACGCATTTAACCAATTTGCTGTGTAACCGATCGACAATTTTCACGTTAATTTGTTTGACTTCATCGTTTCTCTGTGTTAGGATTGCCCGTCTACTCATTTCATCTGTTGATAACCCTTTCAGATGAAATTCTTCAATAAGATTTGGATATAATAAGTCTTCTTTTATTGGGAACTTAATGTGAGGAAAATGTAAAAATTTATAAGAGTTGAGAGCGCAGGAACTGTGTCTGACCAAAGCAATCACATGAATGACAAGTGAGAGGACTGTGGGCGTGGGTTGTTAACCTGAAATGGTTGAGAGGAGGGCAGGACTTCAAAAAATCTCTTGGCAATAGTCTCGTCTCAAGATTTTCTTTTATAATAGAGTGGAATGGTTGCATTTGAGTAGATCCTTGAATTTTGAGCTCATAAATTAATACATCCTATGATTCTTATTTATAAATGTGACCTTCATTTCTTTTCCTCGAACTTTATATCATGATCTTTTTATGTAAAACTTTTATGGGTCAAAAAAATAAGTGTGACTCACAAAGGAACAGATGGCAGTCAGAAAGAGCCAGTCAATCCATTAGGTTATATCACTTGTAGGGCGATGTTGATGAAAGTTAAGGTGAGTGTTATGGACACCAAGGGGAGGGGTTTATATAACTCAAGTGCCATGTACTCCGGGGTCCCTCCTCTCCTTGGACCACTAAGCTTAAAAATACTGACTTCATTATGGACAAAAAAATAAATAGAGTTTGGGATTTCTCACTGCTATTGATGCTGGTAAGAAGAAAGTGGACATTTCTAGCGAGTTTGCTATTCCACAGTCTGTCTTGTCAATTGTACATGGCGAAAAGCTGCACTGCATTCCAATTCCATTATAACGAAATTTCCATTATAACAAATAATTTTTTTCAGTCCTGAGCACTTCGTTCTAATGGAATTTGACCTGTACATAGGAGGCATGACTAAAACATGGTGTCAGAACCACAGATGTAGTGTTTAACATAATTGATGAATAATCCACGAGAAGATTATTCATTTATTTTTACCTGTCACTGGAGAAGCTCAGAGTAGTAGAACTTTCTAGAAGCTTAATGTGAGTATACTCGTTATTCTGATTAAAAGGAATGTGTTTGGCTGAGTTTATCAGTAGCAATGTGTATGGCAGGTGATTTAACTGAAAACTGGAAAAAGTTTAAGCAAAGATTTTCTGTTTTTTTGTCTACCGATGAAACAGATGCTGCAGACAGACAAAAGCTTCTAATATCCTACATGCTATTAGCGAGGAAGTGCTGGATATTTAAAATTCCTTTCAGTTCAGAGAAGTTGAAAAAATAGATTTACCAAAAATTGTGCAAAAGTTTGAAGACTTAGCATCAAAGAAAAATGCGATGTATGAACAATTTCTTAAGTGTGTACAGAAAAAAGTTGAAAGCTTTAATCAGTATTTGACACAGCTGCTTACTTTTAGCAAAACATGTGGGTTTGGCGAATTAAGGAGTTCTCCGATAAGAGACTGAACTATGTGTGGAATTTGCAGACAATGTGCTCCGAGAGTGGATGCCAAGAGAATGCGATTTAACGTAAGATAAAGCAGTGCAGCGCTGAAACAATCGAGCAAGGAGTCTGCACAATGAGAGTGAAGGCTCAATGCACATGGGGAAGAAAGCATTTCAAAGGAAAATTAAAGAAGCAAAGCAACAGAGAGAACAACAGAATTACCAAGAGACTTGTAGTAGATACGGAAATAAGCAAAAATGCAGGGATTGTCCTGCATGTGGGAAAATCTGTAGGAAATGTGGCAAAAAGAGTCATGTAAAATGGTTAAACTACACAGAGCAGTGCATGCAGTAAATGAAGAAGGACTGGAAGAATTTTCAGTAGATGCAGTTGATCACACTTACTCGGTAAGTAACAAATGGACAATGCCTTTACAAGATAATGGTACGGTGGCCCCAAAGGGCAAATAACAGAAAATTATAATACACTGCTCAAAAAAATGAAGGGAACACTTAATCATCCCAGTCTAACACAAAGTCAGTTAAGCTTCAGGGATATCAACCTGTCCAGTTAGGAAGCACAGGTGACTGAGAATCAACTTCACCTGCTTTGATGCAAATGAAAGTGACAACAGGACCCAAAAAGAAAATGTTTTTGCAGATGGTGACCACAGACAATTGCTCACCTTATCCTTCCTGATCGATTCTTCTCTAGTTTTGTGTTTTGCTGGTGTCCTTGTTATTACTGGTTGCATGGGGTGGTCCCTGCAGCCAATTCAGGATGCACAGGTATTTCAGCACCTACAGGATGGGACATCCATACATGCCGTCACAAGAAGGTTTGATGTGTCTCCCAGCACAGTCTCAAGCACATGGAGCAGATACCAGGAGATGGGCTATTACACGAGGAGAGCTGGACAGGGCAATAGAAGGGCATAAAACTACCAGCAGGACCAGTATCTGAACATCTCTATGAGAAGTAACAGCAGGAGCAGTGTCAGAGCCTTACAAAATGACCTCCAGCTGGCTACTGGTGTGCATATTTCTGATCAGACTGTCAGAAACATACCCCATGAAGTTGGCATGATGGCCCGACGTCCTCTAGTGGGACCTGTGCTCACAGCCTATCACCATGTAGCTTGATTGGTATTCGCCAGAAAATACCATAAATGGCAGCTTCACCATTGGTGCCTCGTTCTTTTCACACTGAGCACATGTGACATACGTAAAAGAGTCTGGAGAAGCCGTGGTGAAGCCTGCAATATCATCCAGCATGACTGGTTTGGCGGTGGGTCAGTGATGGTCTTGGGAGGCACATTTCTGGAAGGTCACACAGACTTCTACATGCTAGGCAATGGTACCCTGACTGCTGTTAGGTACCGGAATGAAATCCTCAGAGCCTTTGTCATGCTGGTGCAGTGGGCCCTAGGTTTCTCCTCATGCAGGACAAAGCCCATCCTCATGTGACCAAAATAAATTCAATTAAGAACCTCTGATACATCACGTCTTGGTGCATCCGACACTGCCAAGTAGTGCCACAGACTATTCTGGAGCTCTCTGATGTCCTGATCCAGGTCCAAGAGGAGATCCCCCAAGACATCTTATCAGGAGCATGCCCAGATGTTTTTGGAAGTAAATGCAGGCACCTGGGGCCCATACACACTACTGAGTCACATTATGAGTTGCCATGATGAAATTCAAACAAGTTGGATCAGCCTGTGATTTCAATTTTTGACTTTGAATTTCAGTGTGAAGTCATGTCCAGCGCTCAATGGGTTGGCGATTTTGGTGTCCATTGACCGTTCTTACATCATTTTTTTTCTCAACAAATTACATGGTATTACTCAGTAAAGATTTTCCACTTGCGTATTTCATTCATCGAATTCCAACGTGTGATTTAAGTGTTTCCTTAAAATAATTCCAGATCTACCATTGAATAATAAAGATAAATTAATATAAATGAGGGTATGTACAGTATGTCTGCTGCTATGAGGGTGGGAAGGAGCCAAAGTAAGGCATAAACAGGCCGTGGACTAAATGCCACCACATATAGATAACCATGATCACCTGTACTGGCTAATTCAAACTCAATAAGCACACAGAGTATAGGTATTCCACCGAATTACAACACAAGATTAAGGCACAGTAAATGCGCACACACCTTATTAATAATGTTACCTGCCAAACATTGCCTACTGGTACCACTTGTTGACAGTGTCACACACGTGCGATTAGGGGGCCACGTAAGAACCTGAACTGTAGCGTGAAGTCGCATGCCAGAAGGGAATGGGTACTAACCTCTCTCTCTTTATTCCTGCAGAAAGAAAGACGCACCACCGCCATGAATCTGCCATGACTCCCTGACCATGCAATACCACTTCCATCTTCCCTCTGCCGATCTCTGATGACATCAGCACTCCCAGCATCCATCTCGGTTCCTTCCCAGCATTCCTCTCTGTCTACTTCCGGTCCCTCTCCATAAAGCCTCCCCAATCCGCCATTTTGACAGTCTGTTGTTGTACATGGAAACTGATGCACTGACTAATTGTTTTTTTTTTTGTATATTTCTTACAGTATACGGAGCTGGAAAACCCCAAACCTTGACAACTTGTGTGTCTTTCTTTTACAACAGATTTATTTTTTCATTCACATCGCATACATAGAGCATTTGTGTGTTTGTAAATTCTAAATAACTTAATCACAGTGTAATCACAGAAGCATCACATTGTAATAACCAGTCCTAGTACTTCTCTGTGCATAATATTTTCAGACAATCATCAGTTATAAGCAGGCAGATGGTTCCGGTGTATTAAATTGCGATTATTTAATGACAACCACACAAATGTTCTCTTGTCGATTATGGTATATATGTGAAATGGCGGAATAACTAAATAGTCAAAGAAGTAAGATTGGAAGCAAACCTGCAGAATATACATTGTGTAAGTATTCACACGGATGTGGTGAGGAGGTGGGAGGAGGACTTATGCGGTACTTGCAGGGGTTCATAATTGGATAAAACACCTTACGTCGGACTCCTCTGAGTGAGGAGGTTTACATCTACTTGTTAGCGTTCAGCCCATGGCTTTGGCTCCTTATTACCCTCAGGAATAGATTAATGAATAGAGAAAGTGCTAACTACAATAATGTAAACTTATCTTGATTAAATCTGTCTCACTGTACATGTACGCAAGATAAATCATCGTAACTTTTAAGTTTCTTTTAGCAATGCAGAGCTGAAAGAAGATTGAGAAGTGGTACTTTCTCTTGCTAACATAAGCTCCTATTACCATATACAGTCAGTCAGTCAGTTAGTCATTTTCCAACCCACTATATCCTAATTACACAGGGTGCAAGGCAGGAAAAAAACCCCGGGCAGTCACCATATACAGTATAATTCAAATACAAGCTATATTTTAACTGTCATTGTGTTTACTCGGGAGTAATTCTCTTTTCAGTTCTTTCCACCAACCAGCATTTTTCTTTTCTTTTGAATTCATACCTACCTTTTCCATACACACAACTTGTTTGAATTTGCTGACACCCCTCTTATTTTTCATGCTGCATCTCTTGTTTGTGCGTGTCACATTGCATGTTGCGCATAAGTCCTCCTCTTGTTTGTGCACGTTACCTCTTATTTTGTGTGGGTTACTTGCTTAAATCGTGTGCGTCATGTCTTATTGTCTACACAGGAGATGTTTAAATCTTCTGCCGCTTGCCCTTATGGGCCACCTTACAGGGTGGTCCAGATCTAATTATGCAGATCTAGATCGTCTGGATGACTTTGATTTATGCGGGGACGATTCCAGTTCGGTACAAAGGAGATTCTTCATGTCGTCAATTCGCACACTTCTCGATGGCCTGGGATTTTTCAGGTGATTTTCTACGTAATAAACTTAATACGTTTTAGCGTAATGAAAATTGCATAATTAGATCTGGACCACCCAATAGAATGGCTGTAAGTAAGTTTTAGGCTGGTCACAGGTGCACAAGTGATTTTAATTTCATTTAAACTGAGCCATTGCTACCTCATCCTGTCCCTGAAAAACCATATGAGAAAGTAGCAGCACAACAAACAGCTGCTGCAGAAACCCAAGTCACAATGGCATGGCGGGAGCCTATTTTGTGATTGCGACTTATTTGTCTAAATGTCAGGCATCACTAAACAGGTTAGCACCTGCACTTGTTGAGAAGGATGTAAAAGTGTGCAACTGCCTCAGGCTTCGAGGAGGTGATCACCAGCTGTCATCCGTCACCTTAAGGAATCTGCACAATCACATATTTATGCAAATACTTGAAAAATAAAAAGAGTCTTCAAGGTGATAAAAGAAGCCAAGTGGTTACTGTGATTGCAGGACAAGATCAATTATATGTTGTATTTAAATGCTAACCTGCACTTCTTTTATGTCCTGAAATGAGTATTCTTATCTAAAAACTACAGCAATACATGAAAGCTCAAAAAGGATCTTGTCAAATTAAACCAGCAGGCAAGCACTGAGAAGTGCATATGTTATTCCTTAAGAAAAGGATATAAATAATTTACGAAAGGATTTAATTGATTCCTTAAAATATATAAATATTTGTTTATGTCATATTAGATAAATAGCTGTCCCCTGCAGCTCCATCCACATAGTACTGAATCAGGACAAACTTTAAAACAATCAAAAAAATGTAAAAAGTGTCATTTGTATTGAGTAGAATTTATATTGATAGCTTTCCTATCTGAGGGCCTCTTGATATACAATATTTTTGTTTTTGCCGTGATATCTCTGCCAATCAGCAGCTACCCTCTAAACAAGCATAAGCTGGTAGGTAAGTGGAGGCAAGGTACACTCCAACACGTGGCGAGAGTTAGACCGACTCAAATGGAGGCCTGCCCACCCATCTCCCTATTCCTGAGGTCCTGCTTCTTTTTCCCCACAGCCCACAGCCTGTTTCACGTATTGGCGCAAATAAATCGCTGTCGCAACCAAGCTATGATACTTAGAGCTATGAGAGAAGTCGCAAAATGAACCAGAATGTTCAAGCAAATTATAGAACAAAATCCCGATATAAATCTGTTAAGTAGTTCTCTCGTGAAAAGCGGGCAGACAGACATACATACATACATACAGTACATACAGACAGACAGACAGACAGACAGATGTTGGATTTTATATATATTGTGGAGTTTGACCACTGGACACAGACAGACAGACTCAGAATGTCACCAAAACACGCACTGTTTATTTTTACTTTTCTGCGCACACAACACCAACACAGATACCTCAGTCTTTATCTTTCCTTCCTTCACCGCCTCCACTCCTCTCCTGCAAGCTCCGTCCTCTTCCACATACATATATATATTGTAGCGACCCGTGGGTGAGTCTTGAAGTTTTTCAGAGCCAAACTCTGCCGTGCACCTCTCCCAAACTGTCGGCTAGCGGACTGCCAGCGCTATGCACGCAGCTACGGTCAGCTCTTTAAGAAACGAGCACTCGTGTCCCATACACCGCACGACTCCGAGTGTCTCGCAAGTATTGCTGAGATAAATCTTAGCAAATACACAGCTCTGTCCTGTTGTATCTCTTTATTAGCGGAGATATTCAGCAAACAAAGCTCAATACTCATTGTATAGCCATGGTCAAGGTCATTTACAGAGCCATCTTTCTCATGGATGGTGACTATTTACAATAACAACAACCCCGGACGGCGATAACCCAACCCACCCCACTGATTGAGCACAAACACATACAACACTTACAAGAAAGACAATTAGGTTATTAAGTTAATTTCGACACAACAATAAGCTTTACATAAATTACCCATAAATTCCCCACAAACTATTTACATAAATTACCCATACGGCGTCACTCCGCCAGCGCTTGCTGCCGGATCGTTACAATATAGTCACGGATGTCTGTGGTTCTTACCTGGCCGGGATGCCTGGAAGGACCGGAAGGGGACATGTATAGCTTATGGGCCACGAGAGGGAATCTGCCCTGGACTAAGAGAGGATCATGGGAGAAGAGGGAAAAGATTTTAACCCGTTGGGACCTGTGGCCACCGCCAGGGGGCGCCTTAAGCCTTGTTGGACCCGGAGAACTGTTACTTCCACCACACCAGGCAAGATGGTGGATGAACCTGCCAGAGATGCCTGGAGTGCTTCCGGTGCAAAGGGCAGCACTTCCACCACACCAGGAAGTGCTGCCGGAAGGTCGTCATCAGCCACCTGGAGCAGATCCGGACGGGAATAAAAGGGGCCGCCCTCTTACAGTCGACGAGCCAGAGTCGGGAGTGGGATTAGGACAAAGCTCCCAGGAGGAGATAGGCTACCAAAGACAGAGATAAAGAAGAGTATTATTGTGGTGATTAATAGCTGTGTGCATTGTGTGGTGTTCGGGACTGTATCCTGTGTTTTTTAAGGATTAATAAACGTGTGCCTTTTCATAAAGATGTGGTTTCTGACTGGTGGTGTCCAGGCAAGTCTCACAATATATATGCAGTATATAAATTAAGCAATTGCAATGAAAATTCTTCAAAAAAAATTAGGCAGCACTCTTGGGATGTATTTAATGAACATAAGAATATGCAATCAAACAACATGTCTGTCTTGGCTTGGCAGGAAACAGGGATGAACTGGGAGATAAGTGCAAAAGGCAAACCAAACCAAATAAGGAAGTGACATGGTCAAAAATCAGGCAAGCAGTGAAACCGGGCAAAACACCAATATCAATAACAAAGAGAGAGTTTATTTTAAAGTTTTAAAGGATTTATCCACAGATTGGATAAACCTTGGTGCAAACACTGACCCTTTATCTCATTATGCATGACCCCGGAGACCATGCCACTAGATATGTTGGATGTGACCCTATCGACAGTTACACAAAATGGTGTCTAATAGAGAAAAAGGCCACAAGACCCTGAAAGTCAGCCCTGATCATGACAACGTTGATGCCATGAGGTTAGCCCAGGAAGACACAAAAAAGCATGCAGAGTCAGAGGCTTTAACATGAGAGTTGAAAACGTTTTTTCAAACTTTTTATCAACAGTGTCAATATCCTAGAAGAGTATTGTAGGACAATTAGGCCTTGCTGTCTTTTCTTTGACATGGCCAATGAGACTTCAGCTGCACGAACCTGGCAACCCGGTTTTCGGGCCAACGGCATTGCGGTATACACCCAAAATGCCGGTATAACAGCCCTCCTTTCTATCATTATAATCTACTGGCCTGAATAACGGCCTATGCACATCTGTTACGCAGCGCTACTGTTACGCCACTTTACTCCCTAAATCTTGCAGTCCGCTGCCGTAGAGACATATTCACAAAAGGCAGCTACACCTATCTGTCATCATAACCCAGCTGGACAGAATACCTGCCTTTGATGTATTAGACTACACACATGATATGCCGCTGTCTAGATAAGTTGTTCTGTTACTTACACAAGTTACACTGCTGTATTTTTAGCTGCAGGTCAGTTTTGTTTTTTCTCGTAGCTTTCAAGAAGAAAACAGAAAAGGATTTCAGTTGTACTTTAGCATCGGATCAACTCAAAACAGTAGAGGCTTTGTCTGCAGAGATGTACAAGATGACAAAGAGATCTTTGCCTTTTCTCCTTGAGCTCACCTAGGCTTAGGACATCTGCATTATGGTGTGACAGGTGTACCACCATGGTCAAACTTTCCACTTCCCACTGTCCCCGTAGTGAGTTGCACCGTGCCTGATGAAGTTCAGGAACTTGATGCTAGAAGTAAGAGCCTGGACGGGAAAGGGAGATGCATGGTGAATGGTCATAAGACATTGAAAATGATGTGAAGATTTCTTGCGCTTTCTTCTTGAATTTAAAACTGTTTTGAAGCACTTCACTCAAGGGTAATGCAGTTTTGCTGTTTGGTCCTCATAATGGACGGTAGAAAATGATGAAAACTGCTCTACAGTATTGTTATAACATTGAAGCTTATCATCATATTATCCTCATATAATAACATTTTAATATTTGGTTTTCAAATTTTTTGAAAATTGCTGGGGAGGCAAGGGTTATAGAGCCAAAATGCTGGGGAGGGCAGGATTCAAAGGATTAATACTTAACTTCAGCCAAAATGTGAGTCCTCTGTTAACTTCATAAAGCGACCTCTTTGGACTCTCTCTCTGGTAAGACAGCATCAGTCACAGACAATGACAGTTGTGCAGCTGCAGTATATCCAGGTTTGAAGATGCGTCGGCATTGTGCTGTTTATCGCATTGATCAGTAATAAAAACGAACATAATTCAACTAGTGTCAACCTTGATGGACAGACCTTACCAATTATCACCAAAAGGTTGACCTTCTGTCCACCCAAAAACGAAAAAATAGCAAAATGTCCAATCCTTTTATCACAATATATCTATACTAGCTATCTGCACTCTCTACATCAGAAGCCTTGGGTTAAGAAAACTTATTGTATAAAAGAGTACAATGATTCATCTACTCCAAGAGTTAGCACAGTGTTGGACTAACAGCAAAAGGCCATCCTTAATGGAGTTGAACATTGGTACCATATCATTCCCAAAACTACAAGATGCAGCGAACCATAGATATGAAATAAGTAGTTTTGAGGAAAGTAGGAGGACTGGACTGGTGAGCTTGTTGCTTTGATTGGCCTGTTCTTATCAGAAATGGTCTCATCTTCTAAGGTTCTAATGAACAAAATACTGTATATGAGACCATTACAACAATTGTAATGAGAACACTCCATTCAGCTAAACTTTTCCATCCACTCTGTTCACCTGATTGACTAAAATAAAATCTAGTCAAGGCCTGACAGTCTCCAAAGTGCTGCTCTGCACCACACTACTTGGTCATTTATTCCATGTGTTTGTGGTTCTTTGTGTGAAGAAATTTTAAAACAAAAATTTTAGTGATTGGCAATTATGGATATAATGAGGTTATTAGAAATAAACTTGATGCATTAGGATTAAAAGTCAAGATGGAGGTAAGGAATTTAGGGGTAACTATAGACTCTGACCTGAATTTTAAATCACATATTAATCAGATTACTAGGACAGCATTTTTTCACTTAAGAAATATAGCAAAAGTTAGACCTCTTATAACATTGCAAGATGCTGAGAAATTATTTCACGCTTTTCTGTTCAGTCGACTAGATTACTGTAATGCACTCCTCCCAGGACTACCCAAGAAAGACATCAATCAGTTACAACAAGTGCAGAATGCAGCTGCTAGAATCCTAACTAGGAAAAGAAAATCCGAGCACATCTCTCCAGTTTTGATGTCACTACATTGGCTACCTGTGTCATTTAGAATTGACTTTAAAATACTTCTTATGGCTTACAAAGCTTAAAATAATCTCGCTCCATCTTATATTTCAGAATGTCTTACACCTTACACTCCTCCAAATCGTAACCTTAGATCTTCAAATGAGTGTCTGCTTAGAATTTTAAGAGCTAAACTTAAAAGAAGTGGTGAGGCGATCTTCTGCTGTTATGCACCTAAAATTTGGAGTAGCTTGCCAATAGATATTCACCAGGCTGATACGGTGGAGCACTTTAAAAAACTGCTAAAACACATTACTTTAACATGGCTTTCTCGTAGCTTCATTTCAGTTTAATCCTGATGCTCTTTATATTCAATAAATTACCATTATTATTCATGGTGACTCCTCTATCGGTACTAACCCCTACTTTCTCTTCTGTTCTTTTTCCGGTTTTCTGTGGTGCCGATCTGCACCACCACCACCACCTGATCAAAGCACCGTGATGTCCCTACATTGATGGATTAAAGGCCAGAAGTCCACATGACCGTCATCATCAAATTCTTCCATGAGAACCCTGAATTCTTTCCATGACCATGAGGTCCTGACTCTTTGTGGTCATGAGGACTGATTGAGGTCATTTATGTTGGGTAGAATGCCTAGAGGGCCGGGTGGTCTGGTGACCTCTGAACCCCTGCAGATTTTAATTTTTTTTTTCTCCAGCCGTCTTTTTGTATTTTTTGTCCTCCCTGGCCATCGGACCTTACTTGATACTTTGTAAATTAGTGTTCCCTCATTTAAATTCTTATTTATTTTGTCCTTTTTCTCTTTCTTCATCATGTAAATCACTTTGAGCTACATTATTTGTATGAAAATGAGCTATAGAAATAAATGTTGTTGTTGTTGAAGAACTCAAACTCAGATGTTTGCGTGAATTCTGTCCTTAACAAGTTTACAACCATGTCCCTGTGCTCTTGTTGAAAATCCCTCTGTTCTTGTTGAAGGAAAGCAAGGTGCACAAGACGGATACTGTACATAAATTAGCATGTTAAATTGATTTAAATAGTATTTTGATCCCTTGTTGTGAATATTCTTAAAGCTTTATTTTAAGGAATATTAATCTTATGAATTAATTCTTTAGTTTGATAATTTTAATAAAGTTAAAATTTTCTTAACCATTTTAGAGTTTGAGCATTAAATTAGAGAATTTCTAGGAGACAGTTACAGTTGCTAAGGAATTTCCCCCAAAAGACACTACACATAAAAAAAAAAAACAAAAAAAAAAAAACAATAACAAAAAAACAAACAACAAAAAACAAAAACAGCAATACTTTCACTCTTTGTCCAAAGTTACATATTTAAATCTTGAATGATGTTAGTCTGCAGCTCACAGTGTTTGGTATTCAGGGTAATGACTCATAGCTTCCCAATTCTTGATTCATTTCAGTGAATTATAAAAAAAGCTAAAGGTAACTTGATAATGAGCCTGATTGGAGAATAATTGGTGGAGTAATCAACAGCCATACCACATGCACTTCAGAAGAGTTCATCCACCTGAAGCTAAGCATGTTTGGACCCAGGAGATGGGAGACCATCTAGGAAAAGTGTGGGTTGCAGTTGGAAGAGGTGTTGATGGGACCAGCAGGGGGTGCTTAACCTGTGGTCTGTGTGTGGATCCCAGTGCAGTGACAGGGACACTGTGCTGTAAAAATAGCGTCCTCCTTTGATTGAGATGTAAAACTGAGGTCCTGACTCTTTGTGGTCATAAAAGATCCCTGAGTATCCTTTTTAAAGAGTAGGGTGTAACCCGATGTCCAGGCCAAATTGCTCACCATTTTATAGTCATTCTGGCCCACTAATCGTCCCCTGTCTCTAATTGACTCTCACTCTCACCGCATCACCACCTAATAGCTAATGTGTGGTGAGTGTACGGGCGCAAAAATGACTGCTGTTCATCATCCAGGTGGATGATATACAATAGTGGTAGTTGAAGTGGCTCCCCACTCACTATGTAAAAAGCATTTTAAATCATGAGAAAAGCACTACATAAATGTTAAGAATTATTATTATTATTATTATTACTTGGATGGGCGTCTCGCTTTGAATTCTCTTTCTCAATATTTCCTTTTTTATCCTACAAAGGTTTTTTGGCAATGTTGTTTGTTATTTTCTAAGGGAGTCGAGGCTGGGGGGAAACCCTTTGTGTGATTTTGGGCTATACAAGAAATAAATTGTTGTTTATTATGTTGTGTTTCAAGATTTTCTTTTTCTTTCTTTGAGAGCTGATTTCTCTGTAAACTGAAGCATTATAGTGGAGACAAAAAGTCTCAAAAGTCTGAAAGTCAATCTCAACTAACATTTATCTCTGCTAAA
>JANRMT010027041.1:19413318-19424634 GCA_026402145.1 Polypterus bichir lapradei | reverse complement strand
GAGGGTCTTGCTCTTAACTGATCTGAGCAAGCTAAACTGGTTCTACTACATGCATGTAAGACTTCAAATGAAGTTTAAATATATACAATAATTATAGACTAGGGAGATTAAACAGTCAAAACATAAAACAATGCAAAGCTTTTAGTAAAAAAATAGTGTCAACCAATCAGAAGACAGCAGATAAACAGATAAAAAGGAGGTCCGTCTTACCTTGTAGTGCAGAAGCATCCTGGCTGAGCCGAAGGTTAGAAGCATCTGACTGACTGAATCTCATAATAAGCTGTGGAACTGAAGAAACTACTTTGCAAGTTTAACTTCTGTCTATTTTTGTGTAAGTCTTTAAATTTATTTCTTTGTATGTACTGTAAGTATAAATTTGTAAAATAAAGAAAATAAAATATACATATATAGCTATATACTGCATGCATACATATAAATATTGCTATATTCACTATATATAAATATATTTATATAAATATTTAAAGTATGTTGACTATTCTAATTATTTTACATTTATTATAAAACTGGTTTGAGTAGAATGATCAATTAAGAAGTATAATTTAAGCCTTAACTCTTGGGTTTAGTCTTGTCTCAGATTGGTCTCAAAACATCTAGGATGGCTCATTGATGGAACAAGGGGTTTATGTCTTCACATTTTACCACATCCTAAACCCCTCAACACTGTAGACTCTGGTCAGTAATTAGAAGGATAGGGGTTAGCTATAGGGCATTTGGATGATCTCACAACTTTTTGTCTACCTTAGCTCTCAGGAAGGAGGACAGGGGAACCTGGGAGGGGAACAGAGGTCCACACCCCAACCCTGCTCCCTGTTATAGATAACAATGGCAGTGGAGTGAGAAATTGATTAAAGCTTTTTTGGTACAATCTATTTTGCTGTCCAAACTTTTGGTCACAAACTTGGGGTAATACTGAAGAAAAGATTTGATTTCTGTAGTGTTGCAGGGTTCATTGTCTATAACATGGTGAGCTACTGTTCTTGTATACTGAGAGGAAACAGTTTTAGCATCTTCTGAAAAAGTTCCCCTTAGAAGGCAGATCTGTAATGTTGAAGCACTTCCTACAAGATATATCGACCAGCAGAGCCACAGCACCATACGCCACTACAGGTTTACGCCAGCAGTTTCAGGGCAGAAATGACATCACTGCATGTCTAGACCAGCAGTTTGGTAAGAAATATTCATACAGTACGTCATCACAAATCAAATTTATTGACAGGTTAACCACACCAAACGTTAACCTTAACAAAATTAAGCCCCAACTGGAATCATTTATCCTACATGGCAACCATTCTGAGCCCTAACCTTAACCTCCATCCTATAACAACTGGTCTAGAACTTCAGGCGTAGACCTGCAGTGAGTATGGTACTCTGGTTCTGCAGTTCGATATTTTTCCTTCCTACTGCCTCGCCATGCCACCCAACAAATGAAAACTTATATAGCACCAATTTACAGAAATAACAACAACAACGTTTATTTATTTAGCACATTTTCATACAAATAATGTAGCTCAAAGTGCTTTACATGATGAAGAAAAGAGAAATAAAAGACAAAGAATTAGAATAAGACAACACTAATTAACATAGAAATGGAGTAAGGTCTGATGGTCAGGGAGGACAGAAAAAACAAAAAAAAAACTCCAGACGGCTGGAGAGAAAAAATAAAATCTGCAGGGGTTCCAGGCCACGGGACCGCCCAGTCCCCCTCTGGGCATTCTACCTAACATAAATGAAACAGTCCTTTTTGTATTTAGGGTTCTCATGGAAGGACTTGATGATGAGAAACCACCTCCCAGAGAACTCTACCATCAGAGAAACAAAGCACAAATTTTTGCAGATATGTTTTTAATTTAGTTGGATAGGCAGTTTAAGAAACTGGTCGAGCTCACATTGTGAGCTGGCAGCATTTGCGGTTTAACGCCAAGACTCTGACCCATTATATCAAACTGCCTGCCTAATAGAGAAAGTTCATAGCATGTTGTCATAATTAGATATATAGTGACATGTAGTCCTATGCTCTTTCTCGAAACAACTAACACAGAGACAGTCACAGGTTCAAACATAATAATCTGTTCTTTCCACTACAGGCCCTTCTTGAATCCTCTGTATAATAGCACAGGACAATATAATAAATATTTTTCCTCTTTCTCTGTCCTACTCTTCTTCCTCCAAGCAAATGATGCCTCCTGAGCAGCTTATTTTATCTGTAACCCAGGAGCACTTCCGGTGCTAGGGTGTAGCCCACTGGAAGTCCTTCCTGGTCAAACGGAACTCCCTGAAAATAGTGGTGACTGATCCCTGCAGCTCCCCCTAGCAGCCCCACACTCTATGGGTGTCCATGTGGTAAAATCCTAACTCAGGGATGTTGTCATCTAGCATATGGGAGAGATAAAGAATCCAAACCTTGTTGTCTCCCTCAGTCCTTCCATTATATTGGCTCACTGGCTGGATAAGGGTCTTCTGGTATTCTCTATTAAATTATAAAGACTTTTATAGTAACTCTAAACTGGTCTGGTGTCCAGGTAGTGGTTGATTTCTTGAGTGTGCTATGTATTATCCTGGATTAGTGCTTGTCAGGAACTAAATCCTGCTGCAAGCAATGATGGCTCCAGAGAAAATGTGGGCACACGTGCTATAAGGAAAGAGACAAAACAGCATGAAGGTCTGGGGCACCAAATGGCAAACCCCGTATAACTGCATACAAAAAAAAAAAAAAAACAAGAAAAGAAACTCAATTAACAAGTGTTAATGTCTTCTCAGACACCAGTCCCATTATAATTGTTTGAAGATGGCAGATCTTCAGGCTTTGAGGCGGGTCCAGGCTAATGGAAGTGAATGATAGGGTTAGGGTTAGGGTGATATCAGGGATGGTAAAGCCATTAATCTTATGGTCTGCAGTGGGAGGAAGAGAAGAGACATAAGTACACAGTGCTAACTCCTGGAGCAGCAGGGTATTACCCTTACTAGAGCCCTTAAGCTGTCACCTTTGTGCATACGTGTGACAATCTAAAGAACAAAGAAACTCCACATAGGCAGTAAGACTTACCATCAAACTCAGGTACCATAGACTTACCATACTTACCATACTAGACTTACTTACCATCAAACTCAAGTCTCTGGAGATATGTTGTTGCACTGCCAAACATTCCACCAGCTTAACCACCTGATATGTTTTATTAATCAATTATTTTTGATTTTTCTCTTACAGGCAAGTGATCACCGCCCAAAAGCTTTAATAATGGTGAGTGTCTTTAACACATCTATCTGTCTTGAAGCCTCGCAATGCTAATTTTGATTGAAGCAGAGAATTTTTTGATAATTGTGTACAATTTACAATGTTTGCTATCAGTTTGCATTCTCGATGAAAAAAAAAGTAATAGTGATTCCTGTGCTAAAAAATTAAAAGGTTAAAGCCTTTATCAGGTATTTAATACAGCGAAAATGTTACATTTTAAACATCTTGTCTTTTGTCACCATTGGAAAAACCTTTTCCCTTTTTGAGTGTGTTCACATCTTTGTCCGTCTGTCTGTTCGGATGAAACAACTCAGTCCTCCGCGCCATGCTGTGGCATGCTTATTCTTCCAGGAAATTTGTTGAGGTGCAGTACAAAAATCCCAAAATCTTGCATTAAAAAGCATCGGCGAACTTGCAAACTCGTCTAACTTAAAATGGAGAAATGTTCAACTAGTTAGTTCACTGTTTTAGTTTTACCTTTTTAGCGGCTACAACAGTATGAATATTTTCCTCTTTATCGCCTCCAGTGGACACTGGCTTAACACTGGTAGCTGTTTGTGTTTGCGTGCGGGACGGCAATCCTCTTAGGGCTCGTTTATACTTCATACTCAGAACGCGTACGTGCATGCATCATGGCTGCCACGCGCGCCCAGTGTTCATTTGACGCGTCCTCTGAGCAGGTCCTCAGAAATGAACGCGACGCGTGCGTGAGTTGCAGTACCAGCAAAAAGTCAGTGGGCGAAGTGTGATAAAAGTTGAAATGTGACGTCAGAGTCTCTGTTTACTATCTGCATGTGACAGAAAGCCACTTTGAGGATCCTCCAGGATTGATGTGCGTGCTTTGTTTGATGAATGGTTCAATGTGGTAGCAAAAGGCTACGATATTCCCGATCATAATGATACGATACATTTTTAAAGTCTCACATACCATCTTTTGTGTCGTCTTTTTTTTCTGGGGCTTCCTCCTGACCTGACAGAAGCGTCAAACAGTAATAGATCACCACACAGAAAACATTAAATGTATGATATTCCAACTCTCTGCACATTTAGAATCCTTAGATTTATACTTGATATCACTTTCATGATGAAATGCATTAAAGTATGTCTATTACATTTTACAGATAAATCGTTAATTTCATTTAAATAATGAATACTGTTAATAATTACACACATGGGGGTGGCAGTGCGGTAGTGCTGCTGTCTCACAGGGAGTCAAGTCGTTGGTATTCCCTGCCTAGAGTTTACATGTTTACCTGCTGGGTTTCCACTGTTTCCTTCCAAAGATATGCAGATTTGGTGACACTAAAATGACACTAGTGTGTGTGTGTGTGTGCTGGTATTCACCTTGCAATGAGCTGATGCCCCATCAAGGGATTGGGCACATCCCTGGCTTGATTGATTTGATCATTAAACATCCTTTTCAGAGATATTGTGGTATGGTGTCATCGGAATTTAATGGGTGTTCCAGGCAATTCACAACACAGTGAAGCCGAACATGTTCTCAACGTGATAATATCTCACACTGCCTCCTGGCGGATTCATCCAAATTTACGTAAAAAACGAGTGCAAGTATAAATAGTAAAACGTTTGCGTAGCAGGAGTGTCCGCAGGAGCATGCATCATATCACGTGAAGTATAAACCCGGCCTTATCAGCAAGTCCTGCGAGGCACGCGCTAACACTGATGCATGCATCTTCCTCCTCCCTAAGCTTTAAGTGATCTTACTAACCTTAAAGTATATATGAATGAAATGCCTTGTGTGAGTAAGCTGTGCAGAGAGAAAATAAATATTTAATCAATTTTACACTAAAATAAGGTGGCACAGTGATAGTGGTATTGCCTAGCAGGAGACCAGGGTCCTGGTCCTGTGTCCTCTTAGTGTGGGGTTTGCATGATCTCCCCGAGTCTGCATGGGTTTCTTCCCACAGTCCAAAGTCATGCAGGTTAGGTGAATTGGCGATCCTAAATTGGCCCTAATGTGTCATTGGGGTGTGTGTCCAAGCTAAAACAGGCTCCAGAAACTCCTGCAGAACTGTTCAGGACTAAGTGGGTTAGAAAATTTTCATTTCATTAATGATATTAAGCGTCATTGTGCAACGAGGGTATTTTTTAAACAGATTGTTGATTTTTTTTGTTTTCATCAAACAGGAATTTTATGTACTGTCAAACCACAAAACTTTGCTTAGCTTCATCTTTACCCTGCTATGGGCCAGTATAAGACATGGCACTTAGCTGACTCAGATACTAAGTGTGACTTACCCTAATCCTCTTTGAGAGAACCTAAACTGGCTCAGATAATCTCAAAATCAATTTAAGCGAGGTTTCCTCACTAAGTGTGCTTTGTGGAATACTCACATTGTTTTTGGAAATAATATTTTTATAAAGTTAGAAGTCTATAGATACACCCCATTAAAAACAAGCACCACTACTTAGCCACTACTAAGGGGACCAGGGTTCACGTGGAGTTTGCATGTGCTCCCCTTGTCTGCGTGGGTTTCCACAGGGTGCTCTGGTTTCCTTCTATAGTCCAAAGACATGCTGGTTAGGTAAATTGGTGATCCTAAATTGGCCCTAGTGTGTGGTTGGGCAGTGTGTGTGTCCGTGGTTTTTACCTGCCTTGTGCCCTTTTCTAGCTGGGATAGGTCCCATCACCCTCTGGTGGCCCTGTTCAGGGCTAAGCACATTTAGAAAATGACTGAATGGCTAAACTAAGCTCACATCTCCATTATTGGCACATTATAATGATTCAGTATTTCACTGTTATTATAATTTACTAGCGTGCCCAGGTGACAGGGACAGTCCTGATTTTCAGGCAATGTGTCCCAATAACTAACTGAAGAATACCAAAGTGCCCTGGTGTTAACAGGCTGCCCATTTAATAAACCATTGCTTCACTGACACAAACACCCTCACAATAAATTTTGAACAGCATGTACAAAAACTCCCCACACCCCAGATCATGGTTTGATATTATATACATATAAGTGTGTAAGCCCATGCTGTAAAAAACCCGGGCTCCTAGAAACCATGGATTCTGGCACTTCAGTCAATCAATCGCATTGACTGTGTATTAGCGGCTAAGCAAGTTTCTCTTTCCTCAGCGGTTTCGTTTTAACAATGTGCTCGCCTTGCTTTTGTATTAGTTGCTAAGCGAGTTTCTCTTTCCTCTGCGGTTTCGTTTTTCCTACATACTCGCCTCCATTGCCCATCAGTGGCTAAGCAAGTTTCTCTGTCCTCTGCATTTTCATTTTGCCAACGTGCTCACCTCCGTTGTCTATCAGCGGCTAAGCGAGTTTCTCTTTCCTCGGCAGTTTCATTTTGCCGATGTGCTCGCCTCACTTGTGTATTAGCAGCTAAGCAAGTTTCTCTCTCCTCGATGGTTTCACTTTGACGATGTGCTCACCTCGCTTGTCTATCAGCAGCTAAGCGAGTTTCTCTTTTTTACTTTGGCGACAGAGTCGCTTTCTTTAAGCTTCATGCTGTAGCCTCGCATTTCCCGACAGACAGACACACACTTCCATGCATAGATATTTATATATAAGATAATAAGGTGGTCAAAACCTTGATGGGGAATCTTAATTAAGAACTTGTATTAAATTGAAACAGGATTGCCAAGACAACCAAGAAAGCAGACAAGAACAGAATTCCCACTTTAAGTACTGTGTGGAGGCGCTTTTATTATTTTGGTCCATGGCCTAAACCCTCTGTGCTGATGATGAGATAAAGCAGGCATTAAACAAATGAAGATGAGCTTTATGCATGGTTATAAATGCTATTCATTTGGGACTTTGAAAAATATGGTCACCCTATAATTTACCACCAAAGTGTCACTTTCACCTGAAATTCATAATGGTCACTCGCTGCAATACAATTTGCCGTTCACTTCTGTATTTCCCTAACATTTGTCACAACTGAATAGCTTTGCATGCCTCTTTTCATCAAAATTACTATGATCAGACATGATCAAGCAAATAAAGAATTACTTTCAAAAGTTTTACTATTAATTTATTCTTTATTTAGGATATGTTAATTGCCAACTCCAAACTGTCACTGTGTGTGTGAATATGGTGCATATATATGTGTGTGTGTGTGTGTTTGAAAATAGTCCTAGTCATTGTGATAGTCCTCTCCAGGCCTGTTTTCATACCAATCCTGGTGAGATAACCTTTGGCCCCCACAACCCTGGAGTAGACTGAGAAGGTTGTAGAACTCATCTGCAGAACTCAGTCCTTTGGGGGCTACAGTGTCTGCACTGCCATCAAGCACATATGAATGTTACACCATGTACATATTTTCTAATTTGTTTTTCTTTTCCAGGTCAAGGTTACCATCGTGAACAAAACCAAAAGCAATTATGAAAACTGCTAATAAAAAACATTATCATAAGCTGAAATTGAATAACTAATATAACTGAGATTAATAACTAAAATTACAAGGAATTATTAAAGTAAAGGAAAAGACTAATTAAAATAAAATAATGAATTACAAAAAATGTTTTTAGTTTTCATCACAACTGGAGTTATGCACAAGGTAACTTGGGCTGTAACAGCTCTGGAATTAATCAGCATACAGAATGCAAATATTTGTTCTTCACAGAAACAGACATAATAATAAAATAATAATTCTTTACATTTATACTGCTCTTTTCTCACTACTCAATGTGTTTACATATTGAGTAGAGAGCCGCTTGAAAGTCTACCCACCTACTTCAACCACCATAATGTGCAAAATCCACCTGAACGATGCAACGGCAGCCATTTTTGTGCCAGAACACTCAACTCACATTTGCTATTAGAATGTGAAGGGATGAAAGAGAGATAGCCAATTAGAGAAAGGGGATTGTTTAGGGGGCCAGAATGACTAGGCCATGGGGGCAATTTATGGTAGAAAGATGAAGTATGAAGGATTCCCAGAGATCTATTATGACCAGGATTTTGGTTTTACATCTCATTCAAGGGTCAGCACCATTTATACAGCACAGTGTTCCCATCACAGCACTGGGGCATTGGGATCCACATTCAGTCCACGGGATGAGAACCCACTGCTGCCCTCACCAACACCTCTTTCAGCAACAAACCAAGCTTTTACTAGTTGGTTTACCATCCAAGTACTGGATGGGCCAAAACACACTTAGCATTAGATTGATGACCTCTTCTGAAGTGTATGTGGTATGACATGCCAATTGAGTCTTCATTACTGCTTTATATTATCCATGAAATAACTCATCTACCGCTAGCCACATGTATACTGGGCAAGCTGAATATGAGCGGTCAGTATGTAAAGTGCATAAAGAAGAAAGTGGATTATTGTTTGATAATAGTGACAGTTCTTCAGAACTTGACAGTGACAGTATGAAAAATTATATTTCTAGTATTAGTGAAGTATACAAAGATGATTATTTTGCTCAGTCTGTAAAATACAGTACCACTTCTGAATGTACAATAAGTTGTATCCCAAGTTGAAAGTTGCAGTTCACTAAATCTCCAATGTGCAAGAGAGATGTATCAGACATAGATGATCCATTATGGGAACCAAATTACAGGTGCTCATGTGGCCTGATGTCAATTGTGACATGCTCTCTCCCTCTAAGCACATCATAGCATAATTTAAAAGCCTGAAGTTGACAAATAACTTTACCTTATGAACAGTGTTCAGAAGCCATTAAGAAGGCTAACAGAATGTCAGGTTATATAGGGCCTTGATGTGCGGAGTACAAGTCACCGGAGGTTCTGCTCAGTCTTTTTAACACACCGGTGAGGCCTCATCTGCAGTTCTGGGTGCAGTTTTGGTCTCCAGGCTACAAAAAGGACATAACAGCACAAGAAAAAGGTCCAGAGAAAAGCAACTAGGCTGATTAGAGGACTACAGGGTATACGTTATTAGGAAAGAATAAAAATAGCTGAGCCTTTACAGTTAATGCAAAAGAAGATTAAAAGGAGGCATGGCTGAAGTGTTTAAAATTATGAAGGGAATTAGTCCAGGGGATTGAGACTTTGACTTTAAAAAGAGTCCATCAAGAAAACAGGGACACAGTTGGAAAATTGTTTTAAATTTTGCACAAACTTTAGGAAGTTTTTGTTGACATTTTCCATTAAGTGCACCTATGAAAAGAAAAGTTAATACCCACAAGGTGTAAAGTTCCATCTGATTGTGACAGAAAACTAAATTCCATAATACCGTTTTAGTCATGCCATAATTACTAACACTAAAATTGAAACTAATCTATTGTGAAGGCTAGAGTGTGCTACAGATCCCCAAACCCCAATCATGAACACACACAAAACAGTCCTGGGTAAAAATAAAGGGTGTTTATTATACAAAATACATCTGTACAAGCAAACAAACAAGTTATTCTCTCTTCATTCCTCCTCTTATTCTGTCTATCACACTGCCCTCCTTCAGTGTTGCCTTCCTTCCTCCTAGCTCCGACTTCCCTGGTCAAGGCAGTGGGTCCCTTTTACTGAGGACATAGGAGTACTTCAGGTGCCAGGGCTTTTGCTTGTTGAAAGTCTTTCCAGGTCATACGGAAGTCCCAAATAACAGGGAGTGTATCTCCCTGCTCTGCCCTTTTGTGGCACCCACAGAACCCAACAAGGCTGTGCTACCAGGTGACAATTACTCTGCTGGTTTCCAAACAGGCACTGATATCCAAGATCTCTGCCATCTAGTGTCCGGGGGAATAAACATCCCTCAGGAATAGTCCTTCCCTATTCTTCCCCTTTATCCCGGTCAGGGAAGGTACTATAAATATATCCAGTTGGGGCATCTGTCCATCTGCCTGGGCTTCCCATCTAGGTAAGGAATCTTCCTCTCCTTTGGTTGTGATGTCTATCCATCATTTGAGGATTCTCTCATTCGAGTAAGGAACCTGTTTGTCTCTTGAACAGTATGCCTGTTTATCCACTTCGAACCTGTCATCCAGGTAAGGAATGTTCCCTTCTCTTGGTCGGGGATTGGTCCATCCCATGTGGCACTTACACTATCTATCTATCTATCTATCTATCTATCTATCTATCTATCTATCTATCTATCTATCTATCTATCTATCTATCTATCTATCTATCTATCTGTCTTATATTATATTATATAATATTATATTATATTATTACATTTTACATATTATATATATACTAGCTGTGTAAGCCCATGTTGTAAAAAGCCCGGGGTCCTAGAACCTATTGAAATTGTCAGAAAATATTGAAATGTAGAGATGTCAGGTAATTGAAAGGAACTACTCTGGGTGTTTCTCTCCTGGGAGGTTTCGTTTTGCCGACATCCTCGCATTGCTTGTGTTTTAGCAGCATAAGGGAAAGTAAAAGGGATACCGTTTTGCCAATGTTTCCTTGGAGGTGCAGCCCTTACCCCGACTCCACCTCTCACTTCCGGTGGGGCTGAATGCACGCTAAAGACGGATCAGCTGCTGGCTTGCTGCTAGCTGCTACCGAGCTGCATGATCTGCATGTCGTGCTGCGCGTTGATCATTTAAAAGCCTGTACAGCAGCTGTCCTTTCATCTCACTTCTTTGTCTGGTGGGATGTTAAATTGTCTCTGAGAATTTGTTTGTAAGTAGGGCTTGACGTGCAAGAAGTCTCGCAGGACTTCATGGTGTCTCTCCAAGATGATCACGTCTCGACCCAAGATTTTTTATATAATATATATATATATATTATATATATATATATATATGGTTGAAATAGTTTTACTGTCAAATAATGCAAAGAGTACGCGCCACGTGTTTTGCCCTAATTCTGGGCTCATCGGGCGTACACACTCACTGCACCCCCTCTCGGGAATCGAACCTCGGATGTCAGCGCTAGAGGTGAAGCCTCTTACGTTGCGCCATGGCATGTGGGTCGTTTATTTGGCAGTATGTAGATCGGGGTAATTACATTCAAGGCATTCATAGTTTGAATCACAATCTGATTGTATGGGTGGTCGCGTACTCTTTGCATTATTTGACAGTAAAACTATTTCAGCCATTCTATGATCTGCTCCTCGCAACTGAAAGAGAGAGCATAATAAACTAATAAAACAAAAGTACTATAATAAAGCAAAACTATTAT
>JANRMT010027041.1:19385558-19395892 GCA_026402145.1 Polypterus bichir lapradei | reverse complement strand
CCAGTTGGGCTATTTTGTTCAAACTGTTGTCACACACGTGTGAATAGGAGGCAGTTGAAGGGCTTGGACAATAATGGTAATAATAAGTGTGCACTAACGCTCTTCCTAAGATCCCTGCAGACCGGGAAATCCCACAAGGAGCCACTGCCTGAACTTGAGACATGCCACTTCCAGTCCCGGCCCCAAGGACGGCATCACTTCCGGTCCCAGTCCTGAGAACGGCATCACTTCCAGTCCTGGCCCCGAGGACGACATCATTTCCAGTCCCGGCCCTGAGGACGACATCACTTCCCCCAGACTTCCTATAAAGCCTCACTCCCTTCCTCTGGAATTCAGTTCTGTATTAGGCTCTGTCTTGTAAACTTTACTTGCTACCAACCTTTTTACTTTTTTGCAGCCTGGAACACATTATACGGTGGCTGCCCCAAACCTTTACAATGTCTCTGGTCTCTTCTTGTCACAGGACCCTAAAAAAGTAGGAAAGTACCAGGGCCGAGTTTCTGGGCGGGGAGTGTGACGGGAGGTCAGAAAAGACCCGGTGCAGGCTCTGCTCCACAAGGGCAAACCCAGCTGAAGCCCAGTGACCCGACATTTGCGCGATAGACATATGAGCGCCGACAAAATAGCGCCCATTAAAACGCGGCGTCAAAATCGCGCCGACAAAATCGCGAAAGTTTCATTAAATATGAATTACTAGTTTAAACCATATATAATAATGTTTATTTTAGAAGTCAATATTATGAGACACGGCACGAACAGATAGTCCTTAAGATCACGCCCTGCATATGTAGGAAGAATTCCAGCAAGACGTCTTGATACTTGACCGTATTTAGACTTTCTGGCTGCCTGACAGCTGGTAATTCCGCTTTGTATACGACGCGTTATGCCAACCCTCGACTGAGTTATTTGTTCGCGGCATGCCATCAGCAAAGCACGCAGATAGTCCTTATGATCACGCCCTGCATATGTAGGAAGAATTGCAGCAAGACGTCTTGATAGTTGAGCGTATTTAGACTTGCTGGCTGCCTGACTGCTGGTAATTCCGCTTTGTATACGACGCGTTATGCCAATCCTCGACTGAGTTATTTGTTCGTGGCATGCCATCAGCAACACGTTCTCGCATGTTCCACATGGTGATAGGAAACAACGGGTTGGCTCGTCGATTGCCTCTCAATCGACCAACGTAATTGTCCTCCCAGTAATCATAAATATTCTGGAGATTGTCGGGTCTACTCTCGCTCAGTTCATCGAAAGCGGACCCAACATCTTCTGGAGGAACGAAACTCAGTGCAATTAGCATCTTTGAATACAGTTATAACCTAGTACATAATGTGTACATAATGCACACGTACGCGTCCCACTCTCTTGGCCTCTCTCGCGATTTTGTCATGGTGATTTTGTCGGCGCGCATTTGTCGAAAACCAGTTAGCGACTTTGTTGGCGCTCATTTGTCCATCGCGGTTTTGTCGGTGCTCATATGTCTATCGTGCTTTTGTCGGTGAACCTGAAGCCCTATCTGGGGGAGAGTGTAGAAGGGACTCACAGGCATGGGCTGGTTTCTGGGGAGGACACAAAAGGGGCTCATTATGCTCTCCTGGGTGGAAGAGCTGAGCCGCCCATCGGGGCCAAGGTCCATGATAAGCAAGGGCTTTCCCCGGGCCTACAGGTAAAGGGACTACAATATTGGGAGTTCAATCCAAAGAGGTCTCTCCCTGAGCAAGTTATGGCTCTCTGGGAGCAGGTGGGTCTGTGGCTACGGCCATTTGATTTGACCCCATTACAAATTGTGCAGCAGGTTGCCTGCTTTTTGCTGCTGCAGCATTTACCCCAGGACTTTACCCAGCCAGCCTGGGGTGACTTCCACTCCATGGAGAGCTTATATGGCACATAAAGACCCCAGGGTCAGCCTTGAAACCTGGGGGGACAGAATGGCCCTTTAGTGGAATCCATGGGAGCTACATCCCACTTAAGAAGTCCCTCCCACACAATCCGAAGCCTGTTCCAAAGTCCCTGGACCGCCTAGCGTGCGACCTGTCAGGGAATGAGGCGGACTGCAGGGGAACACAGGGATATTGTTTGTGTGCCCTTACCAATCCTCTGGCGGATACCCATACCGGGGAGGTACTCATTATTGGGTATACAGCGACGGCCTGTTTAACGCCGGCAGTAACGTGTCCATCATTGCTCACCATTATGTTTTACCGCCAACATTGGATTAAAAGAAAGACCAGTCTTAGGTGTATACACAAAGATGTCCGTGTGTGTAAATCCGCCCAGTGTTACATTTGTCTGGGAGGAACCCTTAAAAGATTCACCATGGTGGTTCTTCCCCATCCACCTTTTCTGGTAATCCTAGGGCAGAAATGGTCTGAAAGAAAATGCGGTAGACTATTGAGTATTCCCGGACAAGCTTTGGGCCTATTGGTAGATGAGAAAGACTCGTCTCAAGCTGTCTCCACGCCATGTAAACAGCTGGCAAAGAGTGAGATGGAGGGCCAAGAGGGTGACGTAGAAACTCCTGGACCATCGAGGGCTGCTACGTCATCTACCAGCGCCCTGGCAGCTCGGAAGGAATCTCCGCCCCTTGAGGTCAGACCAGACCCTCTCTCTGAGCACTTTCAGTTTAAAGCGACGCCAGCTTCATTCAAGAGAAAACAATCGAATGACGACTCTCTGAAACACACAAAGGATGCGGTGATTCTGATCAACGGAAAACGCACGCATCAGCCAATGAAACAGGGACCTCGCTTCGTTATTGAAAATGACCAATTATATCAGGTCACAGAGCATGAGGGGAAGGACCAGAAGTTATTGCTAATCCCACGAACCTACTGGTGGCAGGTCTGCGAGTTAGTGCACTCCCACCTTCTTGGAGGCCATCTTGGCTCCGACATAACATTAGAGCAAATCAAGCTCTGTTTTTTTTTTGGCTGGGGATTAATGAGGAGGATCGCCATTTCTGCATTTCCTGTCTGGAGTGTCAACTGCGGCAAATTCCCAGGAGGGACTGTGCTCCTCTTGTCCGCCTTCCCCTGATTGATGTTCTTTTTGACCGAATCAGGGTTGATATAGTAGGACCCTTGGAACCCTCAGCCTGGGGACATAAATATATACTAGTCCTCGTGGATTATGTGACCCAATACCCAGAGGCCGTTCCCTTGCGCTCGGCTACTTCTAAAGAAATTGCGCGGGAACTAGTAGGGGTCTCTGCGCGAGTTGGCATCCCTAGAAAAGTCCTACAGACCAAGGAATGCCTTTTACCTCAGAAACATTCAAGGAGACTGCCAAATTACTGAAGATAAAGCACTTAAAAACCACGGTGTATCATCCTCAAACCGATGGGTTAATTGAGAGATTCAATCAGACTCTCAAGCAGATGCTTCGTAAGGTGGTCAGCGAAGATGGGAGGAATTGGGATCAACTCCTCCCCCTCGTACTCTTTGTCTACCAGAATGTCCCCCAAGCCTCTATGGGCTTCTCACCTTTTGAGTTGTTATACGGACAACAGCCCCGGGGTATATTGGAAATCTTAAAGGAGGGCTGGGAACGAGAGGCTCTTCCCTCGACAAATATTCTAGAGTATATCGCACAGTTACACAATAGATTTGATAAAATTAGACCCATTCTAAAGAGTCATATGGAGGAAGCGCAAACAGCACAGGCCCGCCTTTATGACCATGGTACGACTCTCCGGGAGTTCTGTCTGGGGGATCGGGTCATGGTATTGGTTCCCACCTCTCACTCCAGATTGCTCACCAATTGGTAGGGCCTTTATGAAATTAAGGAGAGGAAGGGATTGGTGGACTATTTGGTGAAAAAACCCAATTGTCAACCAAGCTATCTGGTGTATCATGTGAACCTGCTGAAACCGTGGAAGGAGAGGGACCTCGATCCCTCCTCTGGTCAGCCCCGCTCACTCTTTGCTCAAACAGATCCCCTTAATTTCAGTGAGCAATTATTTTCCAGGCAGAGGCAGGAGCTGGAAACAGCTATCCACTCCGTCCCAGAGGTGGTGAGTGAACAACCTGTCCGGACCTCTCTGGTTGCGCATGACATATTGACTGACCCAGGGGTGATCGTCCGAGAGTGGCCCTATAGACTCTCGGAGGGAAAGAAAGCTGAGGTGGAACTGGAAATCAAGCGAATGCTGGAACTAGGAGTGACTGAGGAGAGTTTTAGTCCCTGGTCCAGTCTCATCGTTTTGATTGCTAAGCCCGATGGCAGTTGGAGATTTTGCAATTTCTTCTGTCAGCTTAATCAAGTTTCCCAGGTCGATGCTTATTCCATACCTCACGTGGACGACCTCCTCGAGAGGCTGGGACCAGCTAGGTTCCTGACCACACTTGACATGACAAAGGCATACTGGCAGGTTCCCATAACGTAGTCCGCGAAGGCTAAAACTGCATTTAGCACCCCTAGCGGACACTGGCAGTATCGTGTGCTTCCATTCGGGTTACACGGGGTGCCTGCAACTTTCTAGCGTCTGGTGGACAAAGTGCTCCGATCCCATAACATATTGTGCTGCCTATCTGGATGACATCGTCATCTATTCCAGCACATGGAAGACACACGTACAGCAGGTCACAGCGGTATTGCGGGCACTAGGAGAGGTCGGGTTTCGAATCAAACCCAAGAAATGTTTCTTCTGGTTGAGAGAGGCTAAATACTTGGGCTACCTGGTGGGCCGGGGTACTGTGAGGCCAAAGTGTTCCAAATTAAATGCCATACTGAAATGGCCCCGTCCGTGAAACAAGCAGCAGGTCCAATCATTTCTTGGTTTGGCTGGATACTACCGCATGTTTGTGCCTCGTTTCTCCAAGAGAGCAGCGCCCTTGACCGACTTGACGAAGAAAAGAGCTCCCAACCTAGTGGTATGGTTTGACAAGGCGGAAGTTGCATTCGGTGACTTGAAAAAGGCTTTAACTTCAGCACCTATATTGATAGTCCCTAACTTTTCTCTTCCATTCGTCCTCCAGACGGATGCTTCGGACACAGTCTTGGGAGCCGTGCTGAGCCAAAGCATCAACGGTGTTGAACACCACGTAATGTACCTAAACTGTTGGACCGATACACCAGGTATGCAGCAGTGGAGAAGGAAGCCCTGGCGATTACGCAGTTGTGGTACTACCTCTTGGGACGGGTGTTCACTCTGGTGACGGACCATGCACCCCTAAAGTGGATGGCCTTTCACAAGGAGTCGAATCCGTGAGTCACCAGGTGGTTTCTTGACCTGCAGCAATACAAGTTTTCGCTTGTTAATCGGCATGGGTCTCTTCATGCCAATGCTGACGCCCTCTCCCGGGCTCACGACCTCTCGGTACAGGCCGCTCGACCCAACGGGCCTGGGCTGAGGGGGGAGTCTTGTCACACACGTGTGAATAGGAGGCAGCTGAAGGGCTTGGAGAATAATGGTAACACATCTGCCCAGGGCTGTGGCGGGGTGCACTAACATTCTTTCTAAGTGTTTCTTGGGAAATCCTACCAGAAGCCACTGCCTCAACTTGGGACACGCCATTTCCGGTCCCGGCCCCGAGGATGGTATCACTTTCGGTCCAGGCCCCGAGGACAGCATCACTTCCGGTCCCGGCCCCGAGGACGACATCACTTCCCCCAGACTTCCTATAAAGCCTCACTGTCTTCCTCTGGAATTCAGTTCTGTTTTAGACTCTGACTTGTAAACTTTACTTGCTACCAACCTTTTTACTTTTTTGCAGCCTGAAACACATTATAAGGGTGGCTGCCCCAAACCTTTACAATGTCTCGGGTCTCTCCTTGTCACACTGTATACAACCTAAAAACTGGCCTTACATGGGTCATGGCTTTTTGGGCTTTTTTCATCCATCTGGAACCCCTTCTTCTGCTGTTTGCACTTGTATATGATCTCTGAGCACCCCTCCCACCTGACTTGGCCTTTGATGGTATATCTAGTGTGTCATTTCTGTCTACCTCAGGCACTGGGACAGTTTTTCTGAACAAATTCACCATTTTTAAGATGTCTTTGGGATATACATGTTTTAGTAATCTGGCGATCCAGACCAGAAATCAGTCCAAGAGAGGAAAATGGGAGAATCAGAATCCAAGCAGTAGAGAAAGAATATGCATTTCCTTTGATAGTGTTTTTGTATCCAGTCACATATACCGAATGAATCTTTGCGCACAATATAAAGGGTTTTGTTGATTACATAAGATGCAGTTCCATGGCAACAGGGAATTGCATGCTGGTAATGGGAATAATAACTTGGCTGTGCCTGATTGTAAAATAAAATAGCATTTAATCATTACATTCAGAAAACATAACTGCGAAGAACAAACACAGAAGATTAAAGAGAAAAAATGCCCACATAGTATATTGTTCTAAAGATATTTTAAGAGAGAAAAACAATTCTCATAGTGCACAATTCATAACAACAAAGGTGAGGGGAGGTTATGGGCGGTGTGGAGTCTCTAACCTCAGCCAAAACATTACTAGTGCTTCTAATATCTATTACTGCTTGAAATGACTTGGCTGTTGCAGACCACACAAGTATTTGGTGTGTATTTAATAAAGAAGCCAACTGAGTACCTCTAAGATGTTTGCTTCTCACACTACACACTCTAATGTCTTTCTCATTTTATACAGTTGTTCATCTGGGCTTTTCCTTTCTTTTTCTATGCTGCTTAGTTCCAGTTTTCCCTCTCTTCTCAAGATAGTAATAGACAACTTTATATGAAACCTTCACTTTCTTGCCAGTCTGTCCAATGGAATAATCTTCATTCTGCAAAGAAACATTAGACTGACTGCTTCTTTAAAGAGCTGTTTTATTTTAGCAATTTTTGAACCCAAAACTGATTTTTAGGAATGTCAGTGCCTTGCAACACAAGTGAACAGGATAACAGGTTTCAGTGGTGCTGATGCAAATCGAAAGGTTTCTCTAATAATCAATTAACATTAAAACACGATTAATTAAGGGTAAGCTAAGGGAGTTGACCATTAGGACACTGAAGGAGTGGCTGCTGAAAATGGGGCTTTGTAGTCATATGTAAAAAAAAAATGAAAAATATGTTATTTCAAGCAGGAATATCCATTGGTAACACTAGTAATATCTTGGCTGTATTTTAAATCTTAATTAAAAAAAAGTATCAATTTCCATAAAAAATATTAACGTTTTTGCATGTGTCCAAACTATATAGAAAACTATATTGTTAAAGTTTGTAATGGCCGACTCACTCTTCCTAACCATCAACTACATCACCAATACCCGTGGCCTGGCAAGCTGAGGACATTAGACCTGACAAGCCGTACTTCTTCCAAATAAACTTTCCCAATCAACAATTAAAGATAAGCCAAAAAACAAACAATATGTAAAATAATAAAGTGAGTATTTATTAATAAAAAAAGAAATGAATGAACTCCAAACAATATATATTTCACACCCTAACCTGTCCCGACATAACACTCAACCCCAAAAGTGACTGGCGGGATGTAATAATAAAAAGGTGCAGCAAAAAGTTAATATACAACACGAACCCTCCCTTGACCCCACAGTGAACATGAAATCAATGAGACACACAGAAAACACGAAACACATAAAAGTCTAGAAGATTAAAACAGAAAATGAATAATGTCTGTGAACCTGGTTCAGCGGGAAAAAGTGTCCTATGGCAATTATATACAGATGAAAATGATGGCTTGCTCCTCTCCCCAAACGATAAGAAACAGTCTCACCGTGCTTATCCTCAGTACCCCGGGGTTTTGCATCGTAAAGGTGAAGTTGTCAGCCGTGGAAACTGGCAAGTAGAAAAAAGTATAAATGATCTGGATTGCTGCTTTCTCCTGGCGCTGTTAATGAATTGGCGGTATAATAGAACGGTATTATTTTTTTCTTTTTCTTTTTGTCCTCCTGTTTAAATAGTGAATGACCCAGATGCAGGTGATGGGATTGACAGGACAAATTATCATGCAGGACCACGGTTCCACAGTGTTATCCTTCTCCCTTTGTTTCTAGTGGAGCATATTTACATAGACACACAGACCATGTAAACAGGACAACACTACGCACAAAATACATTTAGGACAACGTTAATCATGTAGCTTAGTTACAAGTTGATGATTTGTATATATTCAAAGAGAATCATCAGCATATATGAAAATAAGCATTATATCCTAGTTCACGTTAGTATAGTAAGAGTTAAATCACAAAAAGGCCTATGCCTGTACATTTTTGATTTTTCCTAACAAGTTGGAAACAACCAATATTTCATAAGTCAAGGTCAGGTATGCAGATAGGAGCTGACAGAAACAAACCCAACCCATTCAATGTGGAGAACCTGAGATGAGGACTGGAAATAATTGTGGCAGGAACAGGACGGGTGCAAGGTGGGGAGAGGGCATGCCAAGTGGGCATGATGGATGCAACAGAGTAATACACTCATTAGGCTGGGAAATATTGGTGCAGCTAATTAGAGGCAGGACCAACGTCATGTAGTGCTGGATGTTAGATGAGGGTAACAAATGAGCTAAGTGAGGTAAGCTCTTGATGAGAACTGTAATAAAAGTAAGATGCCCCTATTACTGGGCGCTCATTTCATTGAATCGATATGGTATTGTGCTTTTCATAATAAAAGAGTCCCATTTTGCTTGCACATCCTGAGGTCTCCGAGTGCCTTCTTTAAGTAGAGTGTTTCTGCCGGAACAGCCTTTGACTAGTAATGCACACTAAGTTATGGGAGGTGAGGTACAAGTCTTAAAATGAAGCAATATGAGCCTTCATGAAAGTAATGTAATGCACAACAGAATCAGAATCACTTTATTGCTAGCATCTGAGACGTACCAGAACAGACTTTGGTTAGGTGCAAAACATGGGATACAAGACATTCCCAACACAAGACAACACTTTTTCAACCCATCATTAACCTGACACTGTCCAAACCACTATACAAATACAACAATCTCTTGAACAAAACGTTTACAAACTTCAATAGTTAATAAAATAAATAGAAAAATATATACAAAATAATGCAGATATCAAATAGTACAAGCTAAGCAAGTATGAAGTATTTACAAATCGATAAACAGCACAGTTACCAGTGATATGTTGCAAACACAGTTAGGAATAACCCTATGTATGTTTATTTAGGACTTGAATAAATTGAGAAAAGAAGCTGCAGAAATGGTATGTAGTTTTGGTCGCAATAGACCTGCACTTCCTCTGTGATGGCAATTTAATGAACAGATAGCTGCTGGGGTGAGTCGAGTCAGCTGCAGTCTTTCCTGCTCTCTTTCTCATTCTGGTGATGAACAGATCTTTTAATGCTGAGACACAACAGCCAATGCACACCAGGATACTATAATAGATTTTTCATTGTAAAATGTTATCTCTATTTCTGAATACTTAACAACTGATTGTGGTGTTAAATCTGAGGCTTTCACAGGAATAGGCAGAAGCCACATAAAGCCTTGGCCTACCACTATTATTTGAACTCAGAAATTAGACGTGAAGATTGAAAAGTCAACGGGCTGTTTGTAAAAAAAAAAAATAACACTTTTTATGAGGTCTTCACATGTGAGGAAGTGAAACCTCCCAGCAGTAAAAGGAACTACTAAGGAAGTACTGAGTGATATAGAAATTGTAGAAGGAGAAGTGCTGCTCAGATTGAATAGGCTGAAATCAAACACATTTCCAGTACCAGTTAGTATTTACCCTTAAGGTCTTAATGAGGTTAGCGAGTATACTGTATATATAAACCCTTCTCTCTATTATAAAAAGAAATCCTGGAAAGCAAAACCAAGGCGACGATACGAGATTTTCTTGAAAGTTCTCGAAAGACATTTAAAAGACCCGCGAGACAAGAGACTTGCCACGGAGCGTCTTGCGGAGACTGTAAACATGAGACTTGGTGCCAAGAGACTGTCCCAGGGCCGTCTCGCGGGGACGTGGAACATAAGATTCTTGCAAGACACGCCCTACTTACAACAGATATCATATAAGAGCACATCCATCAAAAAACAGTCAGTCGTGTAAAAGCACGTAGTGCACACACATCCTGTGCTCTCAACAAATATAAAGCGTAAAAGGACAATACGGAGAATAGACACCCAAAGGCGTTGGAGAGACAAAAAAGGCATATAGATTATGAAAGCAGTGGAATTCAAAAGGCTCAAACAAACGATGGCGCGATACACATGCAGAGAAAGGTACAGAATATGAAACCAGTAAAATTCGAAAGTATTGCAGCATCCCAGCCAGGTTGCGGCCTTTTTGCTTTTAAGTGACTGTTCAGTCCGATTGAGGGAGGGCGGAGTACAGAACGGAAGACTGATAGCGGGGTATTGATTGAAGTGGTAAGGGGAGGCA
>JANRMT010027041.1:19371405-19382158 GCA_026402145.1 Polypterus bichir lapradei | reverse complement strand
GGGTGGCAACGCGTCTGGGAGTGGAGGATTGATTTATTGTAGTATTTGTGAGTATTTATGAGTATAGTGGTGGAGAGTGTGCTTTGTGCACTGTGGCAATTTAATAAAGTCAACTGTTGGACTTTTACCTGGTGTTTGGAATCGTGGACAGGGGTTCAAGGGAGTGAGAGCGCCCCCTATCTACCACAATATATATATAAGTATATATATATATATATATATATATATATAATATAACATTACACACCAAAGGAGATCGTGATATGCCATTCATATTCAAATGTTTACAGTTTACTGTAAGAATAGCTTTTGCTATGACAATCAATAAATCACAGGGACAAACATTAGAAAAAGTCGGATTATTGATTAGAGAAACAGAAACAATATTCACTCACGGGCAGTTATACATTGCATTGTCACAATATGTCTCCAAAAAATATTGTTTTTAATGAAGTTTTAAAGTAAAAGTGCAAATAATGAAATTGAAACAATTCCAAAGAAAAAAAGAATTGTACATCCGATTAACCAAACACAGGGGTTGGCGAGCAAAGCAAGCAGGGGGTGAAGCCCCCTAGTGATTCATATTTTTAAGAAGTCACTGTGGACTGTTAATTTATGGTGGAGTGGTGGCTCTGAGGCTAGGGATCAGCACTGGCAATCAGAAGGTTGCCGGTTCGAATCCCATAAAATGCCAAAAGGGTCTCTGCTCTGTTCTGCTCTGAGGTCCTTAACCTGCAATTGCTCCATCCTCGGTATGACATTAATTTGCATGCGTCCCTCCATGTGGGCCCGCCAACCTACAGAGAAAAACTTGGGGGATGGTGGCAGAATTGGCACGCCAGCCACCATAAAAAAACCTCACACTGTTCTGCTTCCATCTGAACTAGTGTGGTGCTGAGGTATCACCCGTTGCATGGCTGCACTTGGGTCCTGAGTTGGTTTGTTGTGTGGTGGGTGCAGCAATGCACTGTATCAGTGTGTGCTCCTAACTGTTGGACTGGGAAAATTCCAAACATCTGGAAAATGAAAACTATTATCCCGTTATATATAAAGGGTGACCGGGCAGATCCAAGCAACTTTAGGCCAGTAAGCTTAACATGCATCACAGATATATTAATGGAAGAAGTTATTAGGGAGAAGACTGAGCAACACATGACAAGAACAGGAGTTTTACTGAACAGTCAGCATGGGTTCAGAAGAGGGTGGCAGTTATGTTTTACTAACAATTGAGGAAGCAACAAAAGGTTATGATCAGAGTAGAGAATATGATATTTTTCATCTTGACTTTCAGAAAGTATTTGATAAGGTGCCAACTGAGAGGTTGGGCATCAAACTAGGAGTAAGGTTTGATGTGGTTTGTAGATGGATGCAGAATTGGCTCAGACACAGGAAGCAGAAGGTTATGGGGCGAGAAACCTTTATCAGAATTGGCTGATGTTAAGAGCGGTGTCCAGCATCATTGAGTTATTACAGAGGGTCTAGGACAGCACTTGGGCAGATTGGTGGCAGATGAAATTTAATGTAAGTCAGTGTAAAGTATTACATGTGGGAAGTAAAATTGTGAGGTTTGAATACAAAATGGGAGGTCTGAAAATTGAAAGTCCATCTTATGAGAAGGATTTAGGAATCATAGTGCACTAGACACTAACAACTGCTATAGACCATTAAGAAGGCTAACAGAATGTCAGATTATATAGCGCCCTGATGTGTGGAGTACAAGTCACAGGAAGTTTTGCTGAAGCTTTATAACACACATATTAAACCTTATCTGGAGTACTGTGTGTGATTTTGATCACCAGGCTACAAAAAGGACACAGCAGCACTGGAAAAAGTCAAGAGAAGATCAACTAGGCTGACTCCAGAGCTACATGGGATGAGTTAAGAGGAAAGATTAAAAGAGCTGTGTATTTTCAGTTTAAGCAAAAGGAGATTAAGAGGAGATATGACTGATGTGTTTAAAATTATGAAGGGACAGTGCATTGGATCTAGAGTGTGACTTTAAAATGAGTTCATCAAGAACACGGGGACACATTGTTGGAAACCTGTTAAGAGTACCTTTCTCACAAACATTAGGAAGTTTTTCTTCACACAGAGAACCATAGACACTTGAACAAAGTGAACAAGAAGTGTGGTAGAAAGGCAGGTGTTAGGGACTTTGAAAACCAGACTTGATGTTATTTTGGAAGAATTAAGTGGATAGGACCGACAAGCTTTGTTGGACTAAATGGCCTGTTCTAGTCTAGATTGTTCTAATGTTATAATAAGAAAACAAGAAGTTTGTGAGAGGGAGATGATAAGTTGTTTGAGTTGTTTATGATAAATGATTATTGACTGTCAATTTAACTTGGACACCTAACAGCTTTTGATATAACCAGACTGACAGTATTGTAAGTAGACCAAACAATTTTGGAAAGGCTTTTTATTTTTGTGTAGCATGCGGTAGGACATGACAGACCAGTGAGATTGGACCTTCTTATTTACCAAGTGTCTAAGATACAATTATACTGCAACTTATGTGCCAAAAGGCTATTCATTTAAGCTAATTAAAAAACTTAACAGTATAAAATATATTGAGGATCCTACTAATATGTTGAGTGGTGATGGATTTCTGATGATTGGATAAAACATCCATCCATCCCTGGGCAGGGTGCCAGCCCACTGCAGGGCACACACACACCCACACACCAAGCACACACTATGGACAATTTAGGATCGCCAATGCACCTAACCTGCATGTCTTTGGACTGTGGGAGGAAACCCATGCAGACACGGGGAGAACATGCAAACTCCACGCAGGAAGGACCCAGAAAGTGACCCCAGGTCTCCTTACTGCCGCCCCCACTCCAAATGTATTTTCTTATTTTTTCTTTTAAGCAATGGCTTTTTTCTGACCACTCTTCCATAAAGCCTCACTCTATGAAGTATACAGCCTAAAGTGGGCACTGTTGAACTTTACAGCTCTTTCAGTGTTATCCTTGGTGTCTTTGTTGCATCTCTGATTAGTGCCCTCCTTGCCCCTTCTGTGAGTTTTTGTGGGTGACCTTCTTTTGTCAGGTTTGTTGTGGTGCCACACTCTTTCTCTTTTGATGTAATGGATTTAATGGTGCTCTGTGGGATATTCAAAGTTTGGGATTTTTTTTATGACCCAACTCTGATCTGTACTTCTCTACAACTTTGTCTCTGACCTGTTTGGAGTGTTCCTTGGTCTTCATCTTGCTTACTTAGTGGTGTTGTAGAGTCAGGGGCCTTTCAGATCAGGTCTGTTTATACAGACATCATATGAGAGATCATGTGAAACTTTGATTGCACACTGGTAGACCCTATTCACTTAATTATGTGACTTCTGAAGTTAATTGGTTAGACCAGTTCTAATTTAAGGGTTTCATAGCAAGGGGGCTTAATACATATGCACTCACAACTTTTCAGTTGTTAAATGTTTTTTATACATATAATTTCATTCCACTTCAATAATTTGGTCTATATTGTTAAGTCCACTACATAAATTCCAAATGAAAATCCCTTTTAATTCGAGATTGTAATGTGAAAAAACAGGACAAACACCAAGGGGTATGAACACGTTTGCAAGGCACTGTAAAAGAAACGCAACAATAGATTCAATAAAATACATCAAAAAGTGTCATTGTGGTTTTCTCCACTTCATTAAAATTAAGTTTCCTAAGAAAGAAAAGCTGTTTTCCTCTTCATGTAAATTTGTTCTATGTTTGAGGTGATCCAGTGAACGAGTAAAGACTCCCTTTTTGTGTTCTGGTAGTTTAAATGTCTACAATCAGGCCCACCAAGTTAGAGTCCATGCACAATTGACCAATTAGTTTGTCAATTAAAATGTGAGTCTGGATTGTATTAAAAGCAAATGAAAAATCAATTACATGTTTTTTGGTCCTTACAAGTGCCCATAAATGAAATTCAGAAGTGTCACTGTGGCGTCCTTCACACAGTTCTTTGCTCTAAATGCATATTGGTAAGGGTCCAGATTGGCCTGGGGTTTGTTTAGAAACTCTCTCTTAATGAACGCTCAAAGGATTTCATGATGTAAGAAGTTAAGGCCACCAGTCTAAAGTCATTTAATGTATGATCATGCGACTGAAGGAGATGGAGGATGTGTTTTTTTTCCATGCCACTGCACTGGCTCAGGGATCTCTGTTTATGTTTGTTTTCTGTGTTACTTTATTGGTCTCTCTGATGTTTGGGACAGAGATTGAGCTCACAGACCCATTGAGTTCAACTCTTGTAAGCTAAGAAGTTTTATATCTTTCTTTTTATATGACATAAGTGGGAGTTTTGTCTTTATACTTGTCCAGTTGCCAAGGCAACCTCCCAAAAGTGTTCTCGCATGACTTCAAAAGGGTAATCTGTTTCTTTCATAATTCTGGTCAAAGAAGGGCTGACTCATAGCTCCAGTCTGCTGTTTGTGACAAATACAGTTAGGTCCATAAATATTTGGACAGAGACAACTTTTTTCTCATTTTGGTTCTGTACATTACCACAATGAATTTTAAATGAAACAACTCAGATGCAGTTGAAGTGCAGACTTTCAGCTTTAATTCAGTGGGCTGAACAAAACGATTGCATAAAAATGTGAGGCAACTAAAGCATTTTTTGAACACAATCCCTTCATTTCAGGAGCTCAAAAGTAATTGGACAATTGACTCAAAGGCTATTTCATGGGCAGGTGTGTTCAAGTCCATCGTTATGTCTTATCAATTAAGCAGATAAAAGGCCTGGAGTTGATTTGAGGTGTGGTGCTTGCATGTGGAAGATTTTGCTGTGAACAGACAACATGCGGTCAAAGGAGCTCTCCAGGCAGGTGAAAGAAGCCATCCTTAAACTACGAAAACAGAAAAAACACATCCGAGAAATTGCTACAATATTACGAGTGGCAAAATCTACAGTTTGGTACATCCTGAGAAAGAAAGCAAGTACTGGTGAACTCAGCAACGCAAAAAGACCTGGACGTCCACGGAAGACAACAGTGGTGGATGATCGCAGAATCATTTCCATGGTGAAGAGAAACCCCTTCACAACAGCCAACCAAGTGAACAACACTCTCCAGGGGGTAGGCGTATCGATATCCAAGTCTACCATAAAGAGAAGACTGCATGAAAGTAAATTCAGAGGGTGCACTGCAAGGTGCAAGCCACTCATAAGTCTCAAGAATAGAAAGGCTAGATTGGACTTTGCTAAAGAACATCTAAAAAAGCCAGCACAGTTCTGGAAAAACATTCTTTGGACAGATGAAACCAAGATCAACCTCTACCAGAATGATGGCAAGAAAAAAGTATGGCGAAGGCGTGGAACAGCTCATTATCCAAAGCAAACCACATCATCTGTAAAACACGGTGGAGGCAGTGTGATGGCTTGGGCGTGCATGGCTGCCAGTGGCACTGGGACACTAGTGTTTATTGATGATGTGACACAGGACAGAAGCAGCCGAATGAATTCTGAGGTGTTCAGAGACATATTGTCTGCTCAAATCCAGCTAAATGAAGTCAAATTGATTGGGCGGCAGGCGTTTCATGATACAGATGGACAATGACCCAAAACATACAGCCAAAGCAACCCAGGAGTTTATTAAAGCAAAGAAGTGGAAAATTCTTGAATGGCCAAGTCAGTCACCTGATCTTAAAACAATTTAGCATGCATTTCACTTGTTGAAGTCTAAACTTCGGATAGAAAGGCCGACAAACAAACAGCAACTGAAAGTAAAGCCGCTGCAGTAAAGGCCTGGCAGAGCATTAAAAAGGAGAAAACCCAGCATCTGGTGATGTCCATGAGGTCAAGACTTCAGGCTGTCATTGCCAGCAAAGGGTTTTCAACCAAGCATTAGAAATGAACATTTTATTTCCAGTTATTTAATTTGTCCAATTACTTTTGAGCCCCTGTAATAAAGGGATTGTGTTAATAAATGCTTTAGTTACATTTTTATGCAATCTTTTTGTTCAACCCACTGAATTAAAGCTGAAAGTCTACACTTCAACTACATCTGAGTTGTTTCATTTAAAATTCATTGTGGTAATGTACAGAACCAAAATTAGAAGAAAGTTGTCTCTGTCCAAATATTTATGGACCTAACTGTACGTTCTTTATGACAAATTTGTATTGGCTGCCAATTTAATTTGGAAATCTTATGGCTATTAATATAACCTTAGTAACAGGATGGATATCACACTAAATGTCCCACGTGCACACAAGTGGATCAAAATATTTTGTAAAGCCTTTTTTGTTTTTGTATTGCATGTGTTCGGACATGATAGAGCAGTGAGACCAGACCACGTGTATAAGACTCAATCATGCTGTGACTTAAGTGCAGTCAGAGTCTTCATTTAGAACTAAAGAAAAAAAAAAAGTTTCGAACATCACAAAGATTTTGAAAAGAAAAGGCCATTCAGACCAATAAAGCTGGCCAGTCCTATCCACTTAACTCTCCTAAAATGACATCCTGCACCCTAAATTCTTACTATGTAGAACACTACTTGGTCACTTATTCCACTTTGTGTAAAGAAAAACTTGCTAATGTTTGTGTGAAATTTACCCTTAACATTTCCAAACTGTGTTCCCGTGTTCTTTATAAACTCATTTTAAAGTAACAGTCTCGATCCACTCGACTAATTCCCTTCATAATTTTAAACACTTCCATCATGTCTTTACTTAATCTCCTTTTGCTTAAACTGAAAATGCTCAGCTCTTTTAATTTTCCTTCCCCTGTAGCCCTGGAATAAGCCTAGTTACACTTCTCTGGACTTCTTTTAGCACGGTTTCATCTTTTTTGTAGTCTGGATACCAAAACTGCACACAGTACTCCAGATGAGGTCTCACCAGTGTGTTATAAAGCTTCAGTATATCCCCCTCTGTAATGATTCAATGGAATTTAGATTAGCCACCAGTCCACCTAGCATGATATCATCTGCAAATTTAACCAGCTTGTTACTTTAATTCCTATTCAGAATATTTATATACAGTAAATTAAAAATAGCAGTGGTCCCAGCACTATCTCCTGCTGGACACCACCCTTAACATTAGCCAATTCTGATGAGGTTCCTCGCACCTTCACCCTCTTCTTCCTGTGTCTGAGCCAATTATGCACCCATCTACACACACCGCCCCGAACTCCCACTTCTCTTAATTTAAATGTAAAAAATGCATTAAACATCCACCTCACAGACTAAATGATGATGAATATCAGATTATTTCTCTCTATTATATAAAAAAAATCGTGGGACGAGACGTGACTTTCTCAGAGAGACACTTTCACATCCCGCGAAACAAAGAGTAGATGACAAAGTAGAATGTCGTAAAGAATTCAAAAAATGTTGGCACGATACACAGAGGATACGCAGAGGAGATTAGAGATAATGGAAGTAGGAAAATTCAAAACTCTCCAAAAAATGATGGTAATGATTGCATTAACGCAAAACAAATGGAAATTATTACTCGGTGAAATAATGGAACAGCAAAATGAGATCAAATATATGGCTCAGATTTAAACTTTAAGTCGGAGACTTGTAGATCGTCTAATTTGTGTTGCCATCAGGGAAAAGTAGTGTTTCTTCCCAATGAAGAGGTGTTTCTGTGAGAATTAAAAGATTTGTTGTTTGGTGAAAGTGAAATCCACCTACTCTGTCACAGTTGGGTCATAGAGTTGCGCAGATACACATGAAATTTTAGAGACAGAAATGTTATTCAAACACTTCAAACAAACATAAGTCTCTTTCAGGAGTGAATCGAGCTCCATGTGTAGTCGAAGGGGACAGTTCTGTCTCTCAATTAAAAGAAAAGAAAATCTTCCTCTTCATAGGGGTGCACCTCTAGAGCGGGACTCCCAACGGGAGCAGAGGATGTCTGGGGGAGAAGAGAGACAAGACAGTGAGACAAAAGGACAGCTGCTGTACAGGCTTTTAAATGTTCAAAGTGCTGTGCGAGATGCAGATCATGCAGCACAGCAGCAGCAGCAAGCCAGCAGCTGATCGAGCAAAAAGGAGGTAACAAAAAATCTGTATTTGTTTCCCATTATATTACCATTTAGGAGGGGGCTTCAAAGGAGTGACCACCTCTCCTTGGAGTGTGTTCAGCCCCCCTCTTCACAATGTGAGTAGCAGAGATGCAAAGTGGCTGGTGCACAGCCCAGGGTTGGGGTCGGCGAGCAAAGCGAGCAGGAGATAAAGCCTCCTAGTAATTCAATATGTTTGTAAAAATAATAAAATAAAATGAAAAGGCTCAGAGTGTGCAGAATTTAGCCCTGCTGCATCACAAATAATGGAATTTGGGTGCAAACCTCGATTCACTTTACTACATCAGGAGCTTTTTTCCCCAGTTTTCTTTATTTTTCTCCCACATCCCAAGCAAGGGTATGTGGATAACAATTAATGAATGAGTTGGCCCATTGTCATAAAAGTGCCATGCAGTTGGCTTGTCTCAACTTCAGGATTCTTTTTCACTTTTGCATCTAACGCTGCCAGGATAATTCACCCTCCCTGCAAAACTGTAATGGAAAAATGATTTGAAAATGTATGGATGGGAACTTAACGTTACGTTATGATTATGTATTGTGATGCCCGGCCACACACAGCCTCCGTAACCAGACATAGACAGGCAGAACACAGGTTCATCACACAACACGCGCCTTTATTCTTCCATGGGGAAGCATTTTCCAATTGCCCCCCACTTCTCAACACAATACAAATAATAGCAACGATGATTGCCAGTCCTTCCACCTCCAGTCCTCCACACAGGCTTTGCCCTTCTTCCTCCCGACTCTGGCCAGAGTGGCTGGCTCCCTTTATAGGGCACCTGGAAGAACTCCAGGTGCCCAATGACCTTCTTCCAGCAGCATTTCTGGGTGTGGCGAAAGTGCTGCCAAACAGGGCCCTTCAAGTGTCCAGGCGACCACTGACAGTGGCCACGGCCCTCAGCAGGGTTGAGTTTTTTTTTTAATACATACTCATTATTTGCTTATTTTCTTAGCCTGTTTCCTCAATTTAAAGTTCAGGATGAGCCAGATTTCCCTCACATCAACAGAAACAGTTTCTGCATTTTTCCAGTCGCTAGTTTCAGTTTCTATTTCTGGTAATTCATACAACTTTCTGAACAGCCTCACAGTTTTACAATACTTCTTCTGAAACCCATAGTATTTGAAGTTATACTTGATTCAGTTCACAATCCATGCAGGAAAATCTTATATCTGCATATCCCCTCTGTTACAGACTAACACTGAGGACTTTTATCCAATGAATTATTCAGCAATAGGCCTGCTTAAGGCCTCACTGTGACAATGACAGGCAAGTCAGAACCTTTCTTTCTTTTGAATTTTCCTGCTGTATTGTAATTCTGGTGTGTGTTCAAACCAAAGTGTGTGCATATTAATTTGTATATTTTCTTACTTTTCTACCTATTTACTTATTTAAAGACCCTTCTATTAAAAGACAAATTTCGATAAACTTCTATCTATCTATGTATGTATTATATAGTGCCTTTCATATCTATCTATCTATCTATCTATCTATCTATCTATCTATCTATCTATCTATCTATCTACAGTTGTGCTTGAAAGTTTGTGAACTCTTTAGAATTTTCTATATTTCTGCATAAATACCTATAACATCATCAGATTTTCACTCAAGTCCTAAAACTAGATAAAGAGAAACCAGTTAAACAAATGAGACAAAAATATTATACTTGGTCATTTATTTATTAAGGAAAATGATTGAATATCAGATATTTGTGAGTGGCAAAAGTATGTGAACCTTTGCTTTCAGTACCTGGTGTGACCCCCTTTGCAGCAATAAATGCAACTAAATGTTTCCGGTAACTTTTGATCATTCCTGCACACCGGCTTGGAGGAATTTTAGCCCATTCCTCCGTTCAGAACAGCTTCCAACAGGGATGTTGGTGGGTTTCCTCACATGAACTGCTCACTTCAGGTCCTTCCAAAACATTTCGATTGGATTAAGGTCAGGACTTTGACTTGGCCATTCCAAAACATTCACTTTATTCTTCTTTAACCATTCTTTGGTAGAACGACTTGTGTGCTTAGGGTCGTTGTCTTGCTGCATGACCCACCTTCTCTTGAGACTCAGTTCATGGACAGATGTCCTGACATTTTCCTTTAGAATTCTCTGATATAATTCAGAATTCATTGTTCCATCAATGAAGGCAAGCCGTCCTGGCCCAGATGCAGCAAAACAGGCCCAAACCCTGATACTACCACCACCATGTTTCACAGATGGGATAAGGTTCTTATGCTGGAATGCAGTGTTTTCCTTTCTCCAAACATAACGCTTTTCATTTAAACCAAAAAGTTCTATTTTGGTCTCATCCGTCCACAAAACATTCTTCCAATAGAGTTCTGGTTTGTCCACGTGATCTTTAGCAAACTGCAGACGAGCAGCAATGTTTTTTTTGGAAAGCAGTGGCTTTCTCCTTGCAACCCTGCTATGCACACCACTGTTGTTCAGTGTTCTCCTGAGGGTGGACTCATGAACATGAACATTAGCCAATGTGAGAGAGGCCTTCAGTTGCTTAGAAGTTACCCTGGGGTCCTTTGTGACCTCGCTGACTATTACACGCCTTGCTCTGAAGTGATCTTTGTTGGTCGACCACTCCTGGGGAGGGTAACAATGGTCTTGAATTTCCTCCATTTGTACACAATCTGTCTGACTGTGGATTGGTGGAGTCCAAACTCTTTAGAGACTGTTTTGTAACCTTTTCCAGCCTGATGAGCATCAACAACTCTTTTTTT
>JANRMT010027041.1:19330121-19346190 GCA_026402145.1 Polypterus bichir lapradei | reverse complement strand
CTCTGATATAATTCAGAATTCATTGTTCCATCAATGAAGGCAAGCCGTCCTGGCCCAGATGCAGCAAAACAGGCCCAAACCCTGATACTACCACCACCATGTTTCACAGATGGGATAAGGTTTTTATGCTGGAATGCACTGGTTTTTCTCCAAACATAACGCTTTTCATTTAAACAAAAAAGTTCTATTTTGGTCTCATCCGTCCACAAAACATTCTTCCAATAGCCTTCTGGTTTGTCTACGTGATCTTTAGCAAACTGCAGATGAGCAGCAATTCTCCTTGCAACAATATCATGCACACCATTGTTGTTCAGTGTTCTCCAAAAAACGAGATGAGGAAAACAAAACTAAAGCTGATTGGTTGAAATTGAAAAGCACAAACACAAGTATGCAAACGTCTTTTAGTTTGTATCGACTGATAGTTGAGCTTTAGCAACATGTCAGTCTAACGGTTTTACTCTTGAAGAAAAGCATACTTATTTTGTTACACCTTTTGTGAAAGTGTTTATTGGATATTTGGGCTTCTGTCTTCACACATCCTGCACTTCATGTCAACATTATACTGTAATATGTGAAAACATTTTCTGCCGTTATTACTATGACATATGAGAACATTTTCTGTTTTAGCTGTGTTCAGCAATTCTTGCATCACATTTTGTATGTCATTCTATATTTACACATATACTTTATGGAAGCCCAGCACTTCGCTGGCACCACGACTGCACTTCAGTATAGGCAGCAGAAATCGCCAACATATTGTCTGCTGGCACCAGGGGCTGAAAACCCTGTCTGTGCACCTGCATTACAGGCGTTCGTCGAACAAATATTTTCACTATGTGGCTAGCATGTGTCGATGCAACATGAACCAATCTCTCGCAATGCATGCTTGTTTAAAGCTTAATAACAACGTGCTTGCACTGACTGGTTTCTTGGGTTGATACATTTGATCTTGCCGACTACACTCATTAAGCCACTTAATCAGTTTGATCATTGATAGTCAAGTTGTGTTTAACAGCATTATGACCTGTGAGTGTATGTTGTTGACTGAAACATAACTTGCATTGAAATATGTGTAGGCCAGCATTTGTGGTCTTGCAACAGAAAAAAAACTAAAATTGTACTAATATGTTAAAAGGCCAGAACTAAATACAATAAAAACTACATTTTAAACATAGAACTAAATAAAAATAAAAATTGTTGACTCCACTGAAATCTAGAACGAAATAAAAATAAAAATGAATTTTATAAAATAATAACTAAAACTGCAATTAATGTCAGAACTGAAATATCACTGGGTTGTAGTGCTGTAACTCAGACATGTCAAACATGTGACCACACAGCCTGACAGATGGGGCCTGGGGCGATTGCCCTAGTCGCCACCCCCAAAGGCCGCCTCTGCGTGCCTACAATAGAACCTGCCTTCCTCACCAGTTTGTCGAGGCATGAGGCGTCCTTCTTCTTTATGCTGCCTCCCCAGCACACCACCGCGTAGAAGAGGGCACTCGCCACAACCGCCTGACAGATCCTAGTTAGCACTGAACTTGTACAAAATGATTACTGTCGTTTGTGATTGAATCATTCTGCATCTTCAGCGTTACTTATTGACTTTTCTTATTTCTGCCTTCTGACAAAAGCGCGTTTTCCCATGGCATTACGGTACCGGAAACGTCATCTGCTAGTATAGCCATGAGCCTTGACCAAAGTTAATGAGCCGCAACGTCACAACTGAAGTGCTAGGCTGCAGCAGCAGCAGGCTTGGGCATGTGCAAACTGTGCAGCTACACAGGGCCGCCACGCCAATATATATTGAATATAAAACAGAAAGAGAAAATAACGACATAGCTGACGGCAATGTGGCCGAAAAACATTGTGTTTCTTGTTAATTAGTACGCTGTATTTACTAATGTCGCTAGAGTCGGAGCAGTAATCTATATGTAGTATTATGACGTTCTGCCGTAATGAGAATATCATGGGCCGCCACTTGGTTTTAAAGTTATGGACACACGCGTATAGAAGCGTTTCATGAGCATGAGGTGGCTATAGTAGTGTCCGCAATGGACGTGACCAATCCACCATGCATAAGATACCATATTGACATTGGCGGGCGAAGGGGCCACTGATTCTTTCTCTGCCCAGGGCCGCCACGAGCCTAGAGCTGCCCCTGCTGGGCTACAGTACTGGCTGGGCTGCTGAGACTGGCCACTGGGCAGAACTGACCATCACGAGTAGTAATAGCCCGCATATTGTCACGTTTTTTTGCTCTTGTTTTATGTAATTTTGTGCTAGTATTGTAACGAACAGTTAGTGCAGACTACAACTGAAGATCTGAAGTGGACGCGAGAAGTTGGTGAGTTGTTTATTAACACATTTTTGTGATTTTGAGTTTGTAAAATTAGTGTAGGTCAGGTGGCTTTTTGCATATCGGCTTATTTTACAATATAAACTTTAAAGTAAACTTAGTAAAGTAAAATTTGATTTTTGGAGGATTTGTTTTCCAACTTGAATTACTGAGCAATGAATTCAGTGAGCGTTTTCGTGATTTCAGTTCACACGAACAGGACTTTGTGCTGTTCTCTTACAACGTTGAGAATGCGCCTGAGAATATCCAAATGGGACTGATTGAACTGCAGTCAGATTCTGTTCTGAAGGCAAAATACAACAAAGTTGGTGTGCCAGGCTTGTATACTTACCTGCCACCCTGGCATGTGCAGATCCGTAAGTTGGCATCAAGAGTACTGTCTATGTTCGGAAGCACTTACCTTTGTGATGAATTGTTTTTGTTAATGAAAGCTACCAAAACCCCACATCGCTCAAGACTTACTGTCGAGCACCTTTCATCCCTCATAGAAGTTGCAGCTGCACAAGATTTCAAGCCTGATATTGACGAACTGGTTACGAACAAGAGATGCCAAGTGTCGGGACAAAAGAAATAGATCTCACACTGTAAGACTCCTATATAAGCAATGAATATAATATAATAATATATGGACCTAGCTAAGAGGCTAAGACTCTAATTGTACGCTGTTGTACGGAGAGTGTATGGAAATAAATTGCTTTTCTTTAAACTTTAAGTGTTACATTTTTAAAAGTTTTCAGTATTGGAAAGAAAGCTACAGTAACTTTGTATAATAGTATAATAGTATTTGTTACAGTGTGGCCCTCCTCCAGAGGGGACTGGGCGGTCTCATGGTCTGGAATCCCTACAGATTTTATTTTTATTTTTTTCTCCAGCCGTCTGGAGTTTTTTTTTGGTTTTTTCTGTCCCCCCTGGCCATTGGACCTTACTCTTATTCGATGTTAATTAATGTTGATTTATTTTGTTTTCTTATTGTGTCTTTTATTTTTCTATTCTTTATTATGTAAAGCACTTTGAGCTACTGTTTGTATGAAAATGTGCTATATAAATAAATGTTGTTGTTGTTGTTGTTGTTGTATGGCAGGCCGTATCGAAGAGGCCCACCAATGGTAGTGAGTTTGACATGCCTGATATAGAAGGTCTTTTATTATTCTGCATCAATATATTCAAGGTGTTATCAATGATACGTCCTGAATAAACTGGTATGCTTTGAGTTATCAATTTAATGCAGAGATCTCTCACCCCTATCTATTCCCCTTTAGTCATACATGGCTGTATTTGATACAGTTTCATAATATTTGCTGACCAGAGAAAAGATGAATTAGTCCTTATCCCAGGACTTACTTTTAGAAGGCAGCATTTAAGTTCCATGAAACCACAAAATACGTTTGTTGAAATACTTGCATGAGTTGCTTCTCTATACAATAACAAAGCCAGGCTTGTTATTTTAAAATATATGGCTATCTTAACCTTTAACCTCTAGCCATCAGGAAGCTAGGGAAGGCTTTTGTGTACCTTGGTTTTTTGTGTAATATTGTCTTTTTTCTCTTCATTATTTGATTAATATATTCTTTATTATCTTTGTTATTTATCGATTCATTGAGCCGTTTATCAGAGTCTCTGTGGGTGAATGTGTGCATGCCGGGTCAAGGCTGGGTGTGTTCTGGGGTCCCATGTAATAAAATTAACAAAGTCTTAGGATGGTGTGAATCTTTGCATCCCCATGACTGCTGCACGGTTGCCTTTTAAAGTGAGTCACCAACCTTATGATGTGTGCCACACCTTGGACGTTGAGTTTTTCTGCTGTGCAGCAGAAGCGTAACCCAAGACTGCTCTTTCAGAGAGGCCAGATAGCTAGTGCTGTGACACAAAGTTATATAATAAATGAAGCAGAGGTCATTTTCTCCATTTTCTGGTTGCACAAAAATCCACCTTCTGGTTGATAACTGGTGCAAAGGTTTATTCATTAAGGTTGGCAAAGGTTGAATTATTGTCATTTTTTCTCACTGACCAATTCAATAAAATGGACAAGACTGACATGTCACCAAGCCTGGATATATCTGTGTAGGTGTTTTTCGTATGTCAGTGATACTGCTTATCATATGGATATTTGGCTAGCTACACACCACAGAGGCTGTTATTCGACATCCACGTTGAATGCACACTTTGCCTGAAGTTAAGTTGTTCAGTGTCAGTATTGGCCAACTGCCGCTCAAGTTTGAACTTTCATGTTCAAAGCCAAGAAACAGATGGGAATCCCACTTTATCCTACAATGCTTACCCAGAGTTTGGAAACTCTATTGATAAACTTTGTAAAAATATTTTTCATTGGCAGGTTAAAGGCTCCGCCCCTGCTCTGTTTGTGTCATCCTGGTATAACAACGCTACCGCAAAATGTCGTCTGATTGCATGTTCTGTTATATTCATCAAATGTATCTCTAGCAGGTTACCCAAAATATTTAGTAATTTTTGGTGCATTTGCTTAGTGATCTATAATCGAGCAATAAAATATCAATGATACATTTTCAAAACTGAATAAAAATATTTAAAATATGCAGTTTAGGCTTGTGAACTTGTTTTATCTGCCAAGATCCTTTCCTAGTTTTTATCTTTTATTTTGCCTCAGAGATAGTAATTTGTATTTCAGGAAATTAAAGAAATACTGGTTGGAATTTAAATTCAACATATAATTAATTCTGCTCTGCCTTCTAACTGTAAGATCCAATAATTACCTGTTTTTTATATTTTTTGATGCTTCAGGCGTGCGTTTTTGTATCTTTTCATTGATTTCAGTAATTACCTGATTTTGCAATTTCATTCAGGTGAAGAGTAACAGCTGGTGATTCTTCCCTTGGTGCCTGTGGCAGGGCCCGCTTTTGCATGCTTTTCAATGGGTGCAGGTGCTGGCATGTTTCGTGATCAATGGCATTTAAATAAATAAGTTGCCATCAGAAAGTGGGTTGTGAAGAGTTCTACAATTATAAATATATGACAATATAAACACAATGTGTGACTTGTTACTGGTTTGGTGTGTCATTGCAGCTTGCCCTTCTGCTCCAGATGTGTGTTGTGGTGTCATTATTTTTTTGTTAATTGCTGAAAAGAATGTGTTATTGCAGGCTACTGTTTAGATGAAGAAAGCTCTGTAAACTCTTCTACGGGCTGTGGTTTAGGTTCCAGTGTTGGGTCGTAATCAACAGGGACTTGTCTGGGTATGACAAGTCAAGTCAAGTTGGGGAGCATGCCCTGGTACAGCGCATTGCCGCAGCCACCACATGACAAGACAGCTCGGGATCCCTGTTGGCAACCCCCCAGGCATACACATATTCCAGTCCCACCCTCTGGAAATGACCCTCTATCTTCTGCAGCCAGGTGTTACGTGGGCGACCCCTTTGCCTGGTCCCCAACAATGAGGATCTTATGAGCTGGATCACCCTCAGGGAAACGCTCCACATGGCCGTAGTGCCGTAACTGATGCTCCGTTACAATGCATGTAATGTGCCTCATTTGGGACTCCATGAGCAACACAAAGTCAAACAAACAGTACCCAAGGATTCTCCGAAGAGACACAGTACCAAAGGAGTCCAGTCTTCGTCTCAGGTCACTGGATAGCGCCCATGTCTCACAACCATACAGCAAGACAGGAAGCACCAGGACTCTAAAGACTTGGACCTTCGTCCTTTTGCATAGATATCGGGAGCGCCACACACCCCTTTCCAGTGACCCCGTGACCATCCAATCCGGCTACTGACTTCATAGGAAGAGTCACCAGAGACATGAATGTCACTGCCAAGGTAAGTAAACCTCTCAACAAGGTTGACACTCTCTCTGCAGACAGATGCACTGCTGATGGCCGTGCCCAAGAGGTCATTAAAGGCCTGGATGTTGGTTTTTATCAGCAGACTCACAAGCCCAGACATACATACTCCTCACTCAATCTCTCGAGCACCCCGATCAGAGCCTCCATTGATTCCGCAAAGATAACAGCATTGTCATAAAAATCAAGATCCATGAATCTTTCTTCACCAACAGATGCCCCACAGCTGCTGGACTCCACAACCTTGCCCAACACCCCATCCATACAAGCATATGACTCCCCAAGTTATTTGTTGTTTTGTGTTTTACCAGCACCTATTTATTTAGCTATTTTTCCTGCCTCCCTTCAAATGATCCTGCCGCACTTGAACTGCATGTCTTGCATTGGGGTGTTTGGAAGAGACACTGAACCATAACTCATAATTGTTTTGTCTGTTAAGATGTAAAGAGTGGACGCAACCAAGAGAAGAAATGTCAAGAATTCTAAGATTTGATTAGAGTCTATCGCCAATTTCGTCAAAACAGAAGAATTAAGAATCGGTTTTTTTTTTAACCAGAAGAAAACTGAAAACATAGCGCCTAAATACTCAACACACCCATACAAAGAATTCTTTGTTTTATACCCACAAGCTTAGGTGAACAGGAGCCTCATGGAGCCAAACTTTTATCCTTTTGTGTTTAAGACATCAGCCTGAAAATGGTAGTGTACGTAAAAGATGGTGTCAGAAAGAGGTGCAAAAATGTGCAACTATAATAATAATTTTTACACTTATATAGCACTTTTCTCTCTACATAAAGCTCTTCATTGTGTGGGGAGCCACTTCAACCACCACTTATGTGTAGGATCCACCTGGATAATGTGACGGCAGATATTTTTGCAATAGTACACTCATTATACATGAGCTATAAAGTGGTGAAGTCATGAGATAGTTAACCAATCAGAGACAGGGGATGATTAGGGGGCCAGAATGACTAGGCTGTGGTGGGCAGTTTAGGCAGAATATACTGTTTAGATAGATAGATAGATACTTTATTAATCCCAAAGTGAAATTTACATACTCCAGCAGCAGCATACTAATAAAAAAACAATATTAAATTAAAGAGTGATAAAAATGAAGGTATAACAGACAGACAATAATTTTGTATAATAACGTTTACCCCCCGGGTGGAATTGAAGAGCAGTCTGTTGCTGAAGCTGCTCCTCTGTCTGGAGATGATCCTGTTCAGTGGATGCAGTGGATTCTCCATGATCAACAGGAGCCTGCTCAGCGCCCGTCGCTCTGCCACAGATGTCAAACTGTCCAGCTCTGTGCCTACAACAGAGCCTGCCTTCCTCACCAGATTGTCCAGGTGTGAGGCGTCCTTCTTCTTTATGCTGCCTCCCCAGCACACCACCGCGTAGAAGAGGGCACTCGCCACAACCGTCTGATAGAACATCTGCAGCATCTTATTGCAGATGTTGAAGGATGCCAGTCTTCTAAGGAAGTATAGTCGGCTCTGTCCTCTCTTGCACAGAGCATCAGTATTGGCAGTCCAGTCCAATTTATCATCCAGCTGCACTCCCAGGTATTTATAGGTCTGCACCCTCTGCACACAGTCACCTCTGATGATCATGGGGTCCATGAGGGGCCTGGGTTTCCTAAAATCCACCACCAGCTCCTTGGTTTTGCTGGTGTTCAGGTGTAGGTGGTTTGAGTCGCACCATTTAGCCCATGATAGCAGTGTTGTCAGCGAACTTTTGCACGTGGCAGGACTCTGAGTTGTATTGGAAGTCCGATGTATATAGGCTGAACAGGACTGGAGAAAGTACAGTCCCCTGTGGCGCTCCTGTGTTGCTGACCACAATGTCAGACCTGCAGTTCCCGAGACGCACATACTGAGGTCTGTCTGTAAGATAGTTCACGATCCATGCCACCAGGTATGAATCTACTCCCACCTCTGTCAGCTTGTCCCTAAGGAGCAGAGGTTGGATGGTGTTAAAGGAGCTAGAGAAGTCAAGAAACATAATTCTTACAGCACCACTGCCTCTGTCCAAGTAGGAGAGGGATCGGTGTAGCATATAGATGATAGCATCCTCCACTCCCACCTTCTCCTGGTATGCGAACTGCAGAGGGTTGAGGGCGTGGCGGACCTGTGGCCTCAGGTGGTCTTCATCACATGTGATGTCAGAGTGACAGGCCAGAAGTCATTCAGCTCACTAGGACATGATACCTTTGGGACTGGGGTGATGCAAGATGTTTTCCAAAGCCTCGGGACTCTCCCCTGTTCCAGGCTCAGGTTGAAGATGTGCTGTAGAGGACTCCCCAGCTCCAGCATACAAGCCTTCAACAGTCGTGGCGATACTCCATCTGGACCAACTGCTTTTCTTGCACGAAGTCTCCTCAGCTCTCTGCTCACCTGGGCTGCTGTTATTGTGGGTGGGGATGTCTCTCCTATGCTGGTTTCAGCAGAAGGATGGGTGGAGGGTTCAGTACTGCAGGGTGAGAGTGGGTTAGGGTGGTCAAACCTGTTAAAGAAGTTGTTCATTTGGTTTGCTCTCTCCACGTCTCTCTCGATGGTGGCACCCCGCTTCGAGCTGCAGCCAGTGATGTTCTTCATCCCATCCCACACTTCCTTCATGCTGTTATTCTTCAACTTCTGCTCCAGCTTTCTCCTGTACTGCTCCTTCACCGCCCTGAGCTGAACTCGGAGGACATTCTGCACGCGCTTGAGCTCATGCTGATCACCGCCTTTAAAAGCCCTTTTCTTCTGGTTCAAAAGGCCCTTGATGTCACTTGTAATCCATGGCTTGTTGTTAGCATAGCAGCATACTGTTCTCACTGGAACTACAATGTCCATACAGAAGTTGATGTAGTCAGTAGTGCAGTCAACAATCTCCTCAATGTTCCCACTATATGATCCCTGCAGGATATCCCAGTCCGTAGTTCCCAAAGCAGTCTCTCAGAGCCTGCTCTACCTCAGGGGACTACTTCCTGAATGAGCGTGTGGTTGTAGGTAGCTCCCTCACTCTTGGTTTGTAGTGAGGCTGAAGCAGGACCAGGTTATGCCAAGGGATCTTTTATGACCACACAGAGTCACAAGTGGTCGGTTTTACATCTCATCCACAGGATAACACCATTTTTAGAGCACTGTGTCCCCATTACTGTACTGGGACTTTGGGATCCACATTTAGACCACAGGGTAAGCGCCCCCTGCTGGCCTCACCAACACCTCTCCCATTAGCAACCTAAGCTTCTCCTAGATGGTCTCCCATCCAAGTAATGGCTGGGCCCAGACATGCTTAGCTTCAGATGGATGACCTGTTATGAAAGGCATGTGGTACGGCTGCCTGAAAACATTGTTGAACTTGGATTCTGAGACCCAGATCAACTATATTTACATATGTTAGATGTAAACTATATTTAGCTATAACACAACCTAAAATAAGTCCAGAGAGATATACAAAAACATAGCAGAGCTCAAATCACTAGAGTAATACATTTTCCAGTCACTGTTTAATTGTTAGCCATCCTTTTGGTTCCTTCTGTTTCAAAACTCATTTTTGATTTCACTATTAGGAAGAATACCACAATATATACTGTATTCTTCACAAAACAGAGAGAAAAAGCAAGCAACTCTGTGATCCTTTTACACCCAGAATAGAATATTGAAATCAATGCAACTAAATTAAAGAAGTTTTCCCAGCATCATCATCCTCACATATATTGTTAAACTGTGCTAGGAGGTAATTGTTTTGACAGGAGCTTTCAAGTGGTAAGGAAATCATTCCGAGCAAATTCAAAAGTATATCAGCAATCTGTATAAATGTTACCAGACTTGCCAGTCTCTAGAGCTGTGGTTCTAAACCATTTCTTGCTTAGGACCCAAGTTTGCCTTTGTGTTTATTTGAGACTCAGACTGTCATCCCAGGTAGGTGCCCCTTAGGAAATCACATCTGGTTGTCATCCTCTGGGTGATGCTTATCATCTGATTCCTCCTTGAAGAATCATAGATGCAGGTCGAAACAGAGCAGCAGAGTTTGCTTAAGCTGCCCACATCAATCCATTAGAAAACGGTCAGTGATCCGTATTTGACCCTCTTCTCACTGACTATAATTGTGACTCATGACTCTACATGACTCAGATTCAGACAACACATGACTCAAAATTTCTCTGTCACAGTAAGGTGTTATGCAGACATATTGCTGTTGGTATAAAGGAGCCCCCTTAGTGTTTCTTGATACACTTCTGCTGAATGATTTCTTGGCTGAAAGTCCTCAGTTTTGGTGTGTCACAGAGGGGATTGTTTATAATGGCCCTCAGTTTTGTTTTAATTCTCTCCTTTGATACGCCCTCCAGGGGGTCCTGAGCGTGTCCAATAACTGAACTTGCCCTTTTAATTGGCTTGTTGGTGGGCCTGTCTTGAAGTGATGTTACCAGCCCAGCACAAAACAGTATAGAAAATTGCAATGGCTTGCTCTACTCTTTCTTATATAGTCATCTTGTGTTCCCAGACCATTCCAACCTGTGATTGATGTGGACCCCCAAGTAACTGCAGGAATGTGCTACCTCTACATGCACTCCTTGAACAGTGACCAAACATAGAGGCCCTTTGGTGCAATGAAGGTCTATAACCAGTTCCTTACTTTTGCTGATATTAAGGTGCAGACAATTCTCTTTGCATCAAGAAACAAACCTTTTCCCCGACTTCTCTCCTTAGTTTAATCTCCCTTATCAAAACACCCTTTAAGTGCAGAATCATCTGTGAATTTCTACAAGTGACATGACCTGGGGCCTCATGTATATATGTTGCGTATGCACAAAAATGCTGCGTATGCCCATTTCCACACTCACATCGCAATGTATAACACCTAAACTTGCTGTAAAGCCACACACATTTTCACGCCAGCTAAATGCTTGGCGTACGCAAGTTCTCCTCTCGGTTTTGCAAACTGGCGGCACCCAGTGTCATAGCAGTGCTTTAGTTCCAGTGTGCTTTCCCTTTCTTTTTTAAATCCACATCCCTGACGTGGCTTTATCAAATACACTGAAATGAACCGTTTATTGTTTATTACTTTAAGACATCTGATTTTAATTAACCAGTAACAATATAATGGTCGATGGAATGGTCAGACTATTCCAAACACCATAGCCTTATTTAGCGGTGTTCCACTCAATGCACCACTCAGAGTATTTGTAGCCATCGATGTATAAGGCGAAGTCAGGCATGGGTAAGACGCGTGTCAAAGAAATCTCACAGTCCAAAAGTTCATTTTAAAATATTTAGTGAAAGTTAAAAGCAAATAATCCATACATGAATAAAAGGAAAAATAGTTACACACATAGAATAAAGGCAAAAAAAAGGAAAAAATGTATCTTCTATAAACTTAGCTTTTCTTAAGAAGCTTTGGTTATTTCTGTACTTAAAGATTATTTATTTCTTCTTCTGTATACTTTAAACATACGGTTCAACACTTAAATCTTTTATTTTATGAGTTACTTCACACTCAAAAGGCCCGTAGGCCGTTGGCACATAGACATGCGCCCAGGCACGATCACGTGCGCAAGCACGAACGCGAGCACAAACAAGAACACGGTTAAAAAACCGTATGCCTCTGTACCTTACACAAGGCGAGGCTAAACACTAACTGGAGAACATTGTTTGCTCAAAACTGTTAAGAAATGACAGGAAAATACCAACTCAATTCTATTCACGGGGGTTATAGGAACCTCCCATATTTTATGCATTATCATTTAATAAATATTCATACATTTTAAAGAACTAGGAAAATGGCTCTTACAGTATTTATATCACTGTATCTGAGTGTGGAATCACAGCTCTACAGCAGCTGATCGGAAAGAGAATTATCGGTATACAGCATCTAGCACACTCAGCCATGCGCTATTTGAACTGCTCTCATACGGCAAATGCTTCAGAGCCTGTCCTGTACGGACCTCGCGGTTCAGAAACAGTTTCATCCCAAGAACTTTAAACGCACTTTAACTTGAACTTGAACTTTAATCAGTCCATCAACTGCTCTTTCTAAAACTGTTTGTACTTATTAGTACAATTACCTCACTGTAAACTTACAATACAGTTATAATATTGCACAACCTGAGCCACTTTATAAAGCGCATATTTACATATGATGGCAATATCATTTTTAAGATGAAATGCAGCAAAATATGTTTATTACATTATACAGATAAAATGTTAACATCATTTAAATAATCTATATTGTTAATAATTAAACATGTGAGGACACGGTGTTGCAGCGCTAGCTAGTTCAGGGATTCTTCCTGCCTTGCGCTGTATTCTTGCTGGGGCTGGTGTGACTCTGGAAGGATAGATGGATAGAATAATTAAAAATGTACTATGAAGATATTTCAATGTTCCTTAAAGTTCTGAAGAATCGGTGTTCTCAGCTTACAGATGGCTTAACGTCTATTACAGAGCTGATTGTGTGGCGATTGGTTACTTGGAGAAAGAAAAGAAAGGACAGGAATTGGGGGTTAGTATGTTTGAGAGAGACAGTACTGCTGCAATAAATTATTTCATCGAAGGTCACGCACGGCGCAGCAAGCATCTTGCGGGAGGCAGGAACAATCTCTGGACAGGGCGCCAGCTTGTCACTGTCACTGCGCTACCGTGTTCCCATGTTTAATAACATGCTTTAACTCCTATCATCATGAAAATTATATCAAGTATACAACTCAGTATTTCAATTATTCAGAGAGCTGTAATATCATGAATGTAATGGATTTTGTGTCCTGTCAGAGGAAGAGAAAGCCCGTTTAAGAAGCACGTAGTGATTCACACACATAGAGCACATAGAAGATCAAATACAAAACAAAGCATTTAACGTGCTACTTTAGTTACAATGGGATTTGAGAAACTAGTAAATTAAACGATTTAAAGATGAAGTTTATGATGTTCTACTTTAATGAAAAACTACGTGATTAAAGTGGAAATTTCGAGATTAAAGTTGACAATTCGAGCTTTTTTCCGACTGTGTCCCTATTTTTTGTCTTTTCTCTGTACCCTAATAAGCTTTCATATGACACTCAGATGGTGGGCTACGACTCGCCTTTTTAAAGCAACTCTGATATCTGACAACTTCTTTTTTATTTTGGGCACTGTGTGACTTTGTAAACTTCAGCTTTCAAGTTTCTCTGACACTCTATGTCACTCGATCAACTTCTTTTTGTTGTTTATACCACTGTTTAAACCAACAAATAGTACATTTTTCTTTGCCTCCACTTGGTATTTGCTGAAATTCTTCTATTTTCCCCCGTGCTTTTGCCATTGCCTTTCACAGAATACTGAGCTTAAGGGCTATTTATATTGACTTGCATATTTAAAGAGGCGTAATTCTGGGAGGAGTTGGGGAGTGGCGGCAAGCGCGTGCACGTGCGTTACTTTTCACACTGACCGGGATTTATGTAGCGGAAGAACGTGGAAGTTGGCGAACACACAGATTTATGCATCTGGATTTTTTTTGTGTGTACGCACATTTCCGCTTTTGTCCATATGCCATGTTTTAGTGTGAATTCTACGCACGGCATTATGCATGAGGCCTCTGGTGTTATATTTATAGTCTGAGATGTACAGAGTGAAGAGAAAAGGAGACAGGACTATTCCTTGTGGTGCTCCAGTGTTGCTCACATCTGTATCAGGGACACAGTGCTTGAATCTCACAAATACACAAGACCCAGTGGTTCTGTTAGTCTTTAATGCACCAAGGGCCTAATGCATATCTCACTGTTATATTTTAAAATCATTAAATGTGCTTCTTGTTTTTACTTCGGCCTTATGCAGCACATTTATTGTCCTTTTGAAGTGATCTTTTTATTTGATATTTGTAGTAAAATGTTTATTCATCATTTTAGATCATTATTTTTTTGAGGTGGCTCTTGAAGACACAACACAGGTCATCTGATACATCTTTTGCTAATGCTTGGGACACTGCTTTAATACATTGATTTTATTTCAAATGTGACTTCTCTTCCATCAGCCCATTGTGGAGGTACCTACATTGTAGACTGACTGGCACGTAATAATTAAATAATACTGCAGAAATGTAAACTGTGAACAAACTCATACAATATTAGAGCGCTTTATGTGATTTCATACAGAATGTACAGATACAGCAAAATACAAAGCAGAATGAAATTGCAAGGAATAATAAATAGAAGCCCAACTGCAGCCACCCAGGTTCAAGTCTGGTTACCCCAGTCATGCGCCTAGTTGATGGGTATTCACACAGGTGTAAAGTGTTCTGATGGCATTCACTGGGGAATATTCCATATTTTCTTCATAAACTGGACAAAGAAATTAATTTACCTGCAAGAAAAGTGTCAACAGAAATTGTTAGAGTGTGAGTTTTACAGCCTTGTAATCACTGAAAAAATTATCAAAGAAAGCAAAAACAATGGTGGACATGTGGAATGCTGGGATTCTATGAAGAACATGCTGGATTTCTATGAATTAGCAAAAACACACAATCAGATAAATTATTTATATTGATTTTCAGAAGATATTTGATAAGGTATAATATGAACGGTTAGTGATCAAACTAAAGGAAATGGGATTTTAGGTGCAGATTGTTGGTGAGTACACAATTGTGTCAGGCACAGGAAGCAGAGGGCTACAGTGAAGGGATGTTTATCAGAATCAGGTATAATAATTCTAGGGTGCATGCCAGCCACCCAGCTCGACACAAACAGACGCTAGAGGCACACTTATAAAAATCAAAGAAGCTTTTATTTTTTTCTTCACATGTTGAAAACGCCTTCCCTTTTTCCCACAGGCACAACACAGTCCCACAAGCATAATATCACGATACTAATAAATTCTCTTCTTCTCTTTTCTCCTCCACTCCTCCTCGGCAAGCTTCATTCACCTTCCACTCGACTGGCTCACCAAGTAGTGTCTACTGGTCCCTTATATACTGTAAGGTACTTGGAAGAGCTTCAAGTGCTCACTGCCCTTTTTGTGGCAGCACTTCTGGGTGTGGCAGAAGAACTGCCTACACAGGCTCAGGAACAGCCACAGCACCCCCTGGCAGTGACCCTTGATCCCAACAGGGTTGTATCAGACTCCATCTCCCATGAAGCCCTGCATGAGTCCGAGGTTAGCCTGCCACCCAGGGGTCTGCCATCTAGTGTTTCCGTGGAGGTAGTGTTCTGTCCACATTGGTTCCCCCAGTCCTTCCATAGCAGAGGTGTCCAGGCCGGGCAAGAGCACCGGCCATTTATGACACAGGGGATGCTATACATAATGTCCCTCATCTGGTCAGTGCTGTAGCCTCTAAAATACACTTGGGCCTTTGGTCCTTGGAGAAAAGTGGTTCATGTGCTTCTTACAATAAACAGAACCACAGGTCATTCCAGCAAGGGTGCCCTAAACAGTGTGTACAACTTTGTGTAGCTCTTGGAAAGTATGACTTGCATAGGACCCGAAGCTCAATCACATGGAGGAGAAAGCCCGCACCTCCAATGCATTGGTCATTTATGCCTTTCTTATGTGGTCCTAAGCAGTTCTCATTAAATGTCCAAGTGACTGTTCATTTGTCTGCATGCATCTCTCTGTTGTTCTCATTCTATATCCTGCAAGAAACATCTTCCATTATGGGTGTGATGCTCACAGCTGTTGATACCATCTATGTGTTGTAAACAGTTTGTTCCTGCACACTCTGGAGAAGGTATATGTTGTTTGTAGGTCTTCATCAGCAGTTGTGTTGTGTATGTCACAATTTGCCCTGCTGTTCTTCTTGTTCTGCAGTCAGTACGGTGGCTCAATGACTTTATATTCAAGTTGACTCCTCGCTTTGGAGAGTGTCGTCATCAGTGAAACAGCTCCTGCTTTTGGCTGGAATCTGAACTGAGGTCGTAGATCTTGTTATTTTTCATGGCTTAA
>JANRMT010027041.1:19318775-19330021 GCA_026402145.1 Polypterus bichir lapradei | reverse complement strand
GGCCACTCCTGGGAAGGTTCACCACTGTTCCATGTTTTTGCCATTTGTGGATAATGGCTCTCACTGTGGTTCGCTGGAGTCCCAAAGCTTTAGAAATGGCTTTATAACCTTTACCAGACTGATAGATCTCAATTACTTCTGTTCTCATTTGTTCCTGAATTTCTTTGGATCTTGGCATGATGTCTAGCTTTTGAGGTGCTTTTGGTCTACTTCTCTGTGTCAGGCAGCTCCTATTTAAGTGATTTCTTGATTGAAACAGGTGTGGCAGTAATCAGGCCTGGGGGTGGCTACGGAAATTGAACTCAGGTGTGATACACCACAGTTAGGTTATTTTTTAACAAGGGGGCAATTACTTTTTCACACAGGGCCATGTAGGTTTGGATTTTTTTTCTCCCTAAATAATAAAAACCATCATTTAAAAACTGCATTTTGTGTTTACTTGTGTTATATTTGACTAATGGTTACATGTGTTTGATGATCAGAAACATTTTGTGTGACAAACATGCAAAAGAATAAGAAATCAGGAAGGGGGCAAATAGTTTTTCACACCACTGTAGGTGATATGACAGAAGTATGTAGATATTATTTGGCTTTAAATTTTAAGTCGGAGACTTGTAGATTGTCTAATTCGTGGGAAAAGTAGTGTTTCTTCCCAACGAAGAGGCGTATCCACGAGAATTAAAAGATTTGTGGTTTGGTGAAAGTGAAATCCACGTACGCGAGCGGCAGAGACGTGAAGTGGCTGGTGCGTAGCGCAGGCAGGGTGGTTGGCGAGCGAAGCAAGCAGGTGGAGAAACCCCCTAGTCCTTTCAAATTTTAATCTACAACACCATAAAGTATGCAGAAAATGAAGGGTTCAAAACACTTTCTGAATCCTCTGTAGATGCATTCTTGTTAAACTGCTAATTTTCTTCCAGTTTTGGGACAATAAATGGCTTCTTGTTCTCTACTTTAAAACATTGTTCTCTAATGCTTGTACTTTTTACTTTGTTAAACTATCAAATGTATTGAATTTTGATAAATAATAATAACAATTATAATAATAATACATACTTATATAGAATAATGTAAATGAATGTGATGGGCTGCCAGTTCATCTCAGAGTGAACAACAAAACTGTAGTGTCATTGATTAACTCTAACACAGATTTGGAAATGGGCGGCATGGTGGTGCAGTGGTAGTGCTGCTGCTTCGCTGTAAGGAGACCGGAGTTCATGTCTCAGGTCCACCCTGTGTGGAGTCTGCATGTTCCCTCGGGTGCTCTGGTTTCGTTACAGTGTCCAAAGACATGTAGGTTAGGTGAATTGGTAATGCTAAATTGACCCTGGTGTAAGTGTGAGAGTTTGTGTGTGCTTGCCCTATAATGGACTGTCGCCCTGTCCTGGGTTTGTTCCTGAATTGTGTCCCGTGCTAGCTGTGATGGGCTCCAGCCCCCACCACAACCCTGTTCTAGATTAAGTGGAGTAGAAAATGACTTGACATATATTTGGAAAGTGAAAAACAGAGAATAACACAAGGCACACTAACACAGAACAAAGTCTGAAGCCCTTGCAAATTTCAAACACTGTTCGTTAGTATAGATTTTTTTTTCATTATGACTCCAAACCACAGACACAATAGTACCCAACACAGCCCCAGGTTCAAATAAAAGATTTTATTTCACAAAATATAAATCACCAACTGTGCAGAATCAACCACAATTACAATCAAGTGTCTCTGTTTTCTCTCCTTCCATTCCTCTTCCTGAGTGTTGTCTGGATGAGTCAGAGTCAGGGGGCTACTTTTAAGCTGGTCCTTGGAATGCTTCTGGTGCCATAGTGTGTCTTCTTGGAAGCACTTCCAGGTTTTGTGAAAACCAGGGATGTTCTCCTCAAACAGTGCCCTCTAACAGCACCTAGAGACCCCGACAGGGCTGTATTTCTGGACTTTATCGCCCACTTACCCCTGAAGGTATCCATACTGGCACGCCTCAGGAGAACTACTGCCATCTGCTGTACTGGGGATGGAACTTCTCCTGGCCTCTGGCTTCTGCTGGTCCATCCATTAAGTTCCTCCAGCCGGAGAAAAGAAGTCATTTTTCCATACAGCTGGCATAACTGTATGTCCTTCGTGGGACTTCCTTCATACTTCATATATTTATATTTACCATTTTGATTTATATGAAATATACTAGGGCGACACAGTGGCGCAGTGGTAGCGCTGCCTCGCAGTTAGGAGACCCGGGTTCACTTCCCGGGTCCTCCCTGTGTGGAGTTTGTATGTTCTCCCCGTGTCTGTGTGGGTTTCCTCCCAAAGACATGCAGGTTAGGTGGATTGGTGATCTTAAATTGTCCTGTGTGTGTGTGTTCTGCGGTGGGCTGGCGCTCTGCCCGAGGTTTGTTCCTGCCTGGCACCCTGTGCTTGCTGGGATTGGCTCCAGCAGACCCCCGTGACCCTGTAGTTAGGATATAGCAGGTTGGAAGATGACTGGCTGACTGACTGAAATATACTATACAAAAACAATTCATAATCCCCAAAATGCAATGGTTTGTGAAAAGAAATTTTGGCAGCCTCGCAAAAATACTTTTTGTAATTATTTTGCCACACTTTCCCTTAAGGTTAAGCTCCAGGACCTTAATTTTTAAATTTATTCTTAAGCTGCACTGCCAATTATGGCTGTCATCGGGGGTCCTATCTATAAAGACTCTGCAGCCTCAGTTTCCTGCTGAGACATGAATTGGAGTCATCTGTCTGCTATGGCTCCCCTCCTAATATTAACATTTTGTCTGGTTTGGCTAATTCCTTGGTATGTTTCATATGGAATTTTAGTTTAGAAGCATTTTGTGGGGTTTGACTCTTTTAACTACTTTTAAGCATTTATTTTTAGTTTGTAATTTCTTGTTTCTGGGGAGTTAGTCTTGATCTGATTTACCTTATCTGTTGGCTTTTGTACTTCCTCCATTGCATTTGTGCCTTATTAAAAGTTTGTTTAATCTTTATCATCTTTCTGTCTTAGTTTAACTTCGTTTTCATTAGCTTATTAAAGTGATTAATTAAATTATAGTATTAGGGTCTGTCTTAGTATTTTTTTTTTGTTTTTCTGTTTGTTTTGTTTATTGGAGTCCTTGTTTCATACAATTATTTTTCCAAATTTTATTAATGATTTCTAATTTAACTGTTCTGCTTATATTTTATTAGAAGATCAAAACATTAAAAAAAATTGTGATGAGAACAATCCACTCAGCCCAACAAGCTCATCCATTCGATTCCTCTAGATTATCCAAATAACACTAAATCGAGATTTGAAGGTACAGTAAAACCTCGATTATCCATCTGGGGTCAGGACCGAGGCCGTGATGGATAAGAGAAAAGACAGATAACAGAACAGCTACTTTAAAAATGATACACAGTGGATTAGTTTAGTGAATAGTCATATTTATCTACAAAATAAAACTATATTAATGAAATATAACATAGTATTAACAAAATTAATGGCTTCACATAATTTTGTAATGACCAGTGAAATAAGCAAATATAACTCAGAGGTACTGGAGTTTTCTACGCTTTGCTTGGAATCTTTGTCTAACAAATGGTGCCCTGTCTCCGTTATCTCAGTTATGGAGCACACCTCAAAAACAATAAAAGAAAGCTTTCCCTACCAATCAGTTTATTTAATGTCACTTACATTCTTTTTTCCTCTATACCTCAAACACTCCTGCTTATTGTCTCCTGACTCCCTACTCAAAACTTCCTTCTGCCTCACCTTCCTTTTTCTCCGAACTTCTCCTGTCACTCATCTCCCAAGCGTCTTACAAAGCACTCCTCCTTTCTGTTCTTGCACAGTGAATGACAAGCTGCCTGCACGTCACAATATATTAACAAAACATAATATAACAGAATTTAAAAACAAAATTACAATACAGAAGAACATTAACATTAATACAGAATAACATTACCATTGGTGGTTTCCATTTTCGACATGTTTTTCAATTTTGTCGGCATCACGCTTTATACTGTTTTCTTTCTCCACCTTAATTGAATCAATATTTGAAGCACTTTTGCTGTTTTGTAAATTTTTAATAATTTCAATTTTTGTGTTTATCGGCCATAACATAACATAGTAGATTAATTATAACAAAAGAGAAAAGCTACAAAACACTATTAAAACTGAAAGTATGTTGCTGACATGGTGATTTCAAGGCGCGGCATGACACGTGGTGCTGAGGAAGAACACTACACGCTAGCACAACTGAGAGTTGTTCCAATGTGTACAGCTCACAGTGTATCACATGGCAGTAGCAGCAGTACAGTAATAGGTAGGCACTGGCGTGAAGGTTAATGGAGATTGACGGTTAATCGAGTGATGGATAATCGAGGTTTTACTGTACCTAATCTCCTACTGTCCACACTACGTGATTACATACATATGTTATGAGTCTGTTGTTCTTTACATGAAGAAAAAATGTGCATTACTTTTGTGCAGTACCTACTCTTAATGTATTTCCAACTGTGCCCCCGATGAAAAATTTATTTTAAAGTAACAACTGGGATCCACTATACTAAATCCCCTCATAGTTTTAGTCACTTCATTTATGTCCCTTCTTAATATATATATTCTTAAATTGAAAGGGTTCAACTCCTTTAATCTCTCCTCATAGCTAATATCTCACAGACCTTGTAACAGCCTGGTTGCTCTTCCCTGGACATTCTCTTGCACTATTATGTCTTATTTGCAATATGGAAAACCAAACTGTTTACAGTACTTTAGTTGAGGCATCACTGTTGTATTAAACAACTTAAGCATAACCTCCCTTGACTTGTACTCCATACATCGTGATATATAGAATCTAACATTCTATTATTTTTTTTCATTGTTTCTGTACACTGTTGTGATGTTGATAGTAGCCAAGTTTCCATCCATTTTTTTGCGACGTTTTGTTATCGACAAACAGAATATACGTAAAAAAAATGTGCGAAATTTGCTGTCTCCAGCCTGTTTCCATCCAACTGGCTTTTTATCGATAAAATGGTGTGCGTGATGACGTCATCCCCCCCCAAAACGAACTGTCGCATAAGTTTTGTTGTATCGCGAAAAAAATCTGCCCTTGAGCCGTTTCCATACATAATTTTGTGTATGTCGCAAATTATCTACCTTTTGTTTTCCACGTTACACCCCCTCCACTAAACAAAGAAACAAAGAAATTGAGAGATTATTTAGACAGTTTTTTGAAATTTGCCAGCTTACTGTTATTTCAGTTACACAAATAATTGGAATTGTACATAATATCCGAAGATGACAGCAGAATGAAGCAGTTGCTTGTCTGATAGCCCTAGAGCTCGAAGAAAGTACCCCAGTGTGACGGAACCCACGGGTATGCGAGAGACGACGGAATAAGACCTTCTGGGAGGAGGTGGTGGAGAGACACTTCACAGAAAATCTCTGGCTGCAACATTTTAGAATGACACGGCCGACTTTTGAGATGTTGTGTGGATTCATCAGTCCTGATGTTGCGCCCATCACAGGTTGCCACAGACCACCTGTTCCAACCCAAAAGCAGATTGCCATCGCCCTTTACAAGCTGGCAACCTGCGCTGAGTATAGAGTAGTTGGAGAAACTTTCGGGGTTAGTAAAACTACCGTCCGTCGATGTTTATATGCTGTGTGCACCGCTATTAAAGAAAAATTAATGCTGCGTTATATCAGACTTCCGACTGTAGCGGAGGAAAATGCAACTGCATACCGCAATTCCTTGGTGCATCTTGTGCCACAGATTTACGGCGCGCTGGATGGCACGCATGTGCCTATTCTTCCCCCGACGGAAGGCTACCGCGATTACATTAATCGCAAAGGGTGGCCATCTATTGTTCTCCAGGCCCTTGTTGATGACAGGTGCATGATACGAGACATTTGCTTTGGCACTCCTGGAAGTGCCCATGATGCAGCTGTGTTTGCAGCATCGGATCTGTACAGGTGAGCTCACCTTTCAACGTCCCTTCTCAGTGCGATAACAACTGAATTAGTACTGTAACCTGCTTCCCTTAAGGTTTTTAATTAAAACTGAAATTTGAATTAATACAAAATAACGACGTTTAATCAAAAAAAACTAAAGTTAATATTAACAAGAGAATTTCTCATATATGCCAAAACATCTGCCATTTAATAACAAGAAAAACATGTTTAGATAATGAAACATACGGTTTATTAAATATTTTGACTGGCACAGTAAATTACTTTTGCGGTTTTTGTATTATTTAGACATCCTGAGAGACACCCCCAGGCTACAGTTGATGTGGAGGGAGTTCAGGTACCCCTTTTAGTAGCAGGCGACCCAGCCTATCCGCTATTGCATTGGCTCATCACGAGAAATAACGAGTCTCTTCATCAGACCATGCGAACCGCTCCGCTATTCTCGTTTTGATTGCACGTGATGAAAATGTATCATGTGACACATTTATTTGCGTAAAAGCCCTTTTTTCCGACAAAAAGTGTTTCCAATGTAGTTTTTGCGACATCTGAAGTATCGATATGGAATTTATGCGCTAAAGTTAAACAGAAAAATATTATGTCGACATGTACAACATTTTATTGATAATTAGCATTTCCATCAGCTTAAATTTGAAGCGCTAAATATTTTTTCGCAAAAACTCCTTGGATGGAAACCTGGTTTGTGACAAGTCCTAGAGTGCAGATCCCTAGCCTCAGAGCCACCACTCCACCTAATAACTGCAAAACCCAATGTAAATACATGACTAGAAGCCATGGGGCTAAAATCTCTGTACCATTTAGTTACATTACACAGTTCTGAGACAGAGATGCCATTTTTCAGGCTATGTGGATTACCTGAACATTTGCTCCTCTTTTCTCACACAAATGTAGGTAAACATGTGCCAGCCAGTGTTCCATTTTAGAACAATAGAACAACCTAAATGAGAACTGGCAATTCAGCCCAACAAAGCTTGCGAGTCTTTCCCACTAAATTCTTACAAAATTAATATCGTGCAAAGTTTTGACAGTCCCTATAGTCCTACTGTCTACCACACTCCTTGGTTACTTATTCCATGTCTCTATGGTTCTCTGTATGAATTTCTGTTGTCTAGTCATAGCAGCTTAAGGTGATCAGGGTGTATTTTCCAAAAGCTACGTAACACTAAGGGCTTTGTTATCTCATACTTAAGATCTTTCACTATTTAGGAAGTTTTTCCCGAAACCCTTCATAAAATAAAGTAGTATGTATCCTCGTCTATAAATCGGTGAGTGAACTGAACAATGAACTATTTTAACATTGCTGTTAGAACATTATTACAACATTAAAACACTAATTAGACAAGAACAGGCCATTCAGCCCAACAAAGCTTGCCTGTCCTATCCACTTAATTCTTCCAAAATAGCATCAAGCCGAATTTTGACAGTCCCTATAGTCCTACTGTCTACCCACACTACGTGGTCACTAATTCCAAGTGTCTACGGTTCTCTGTGTAAAGAACCTAATGTTTTTGTGAAATTTACCTTTAACAAGTTTCCAACTTTGTCCCCGTGTTCTTGATGAACTCATTTTAAAGTAATAGTCTCAATCTGCGGTACTAATTCCCTTAATAATTTTAAACACTTCAGTCTTGTCTCCGGTTAATCTTCTTTTTCTTAAACTGAAAAATCTCAGATCTTTCAATTTTTCATCATAACTCATCCCCTGTAGCCCTGGAATCAGTCTAGTCGCTCTTCTCTGGACCTTTTCTAGCGCTGCTATGTCCTTTTTGTGGTCTGGAGACCCAAACTGCACTCAGTACTCCAGATGAGGCCTCACCAGTGTGTTGTAAAGCTTCAGCATAACCTCCTTGGCCTTGTACTCCACACATCAAGGCTCTATATAACCTGACATTCTGTGAGCCTTCTTAATGGCTTCTGAACACCATCTGGCAGTTAATAGTGACGAGTCCACTGTGATCTTTCTCATAAGGAGTACTTTCAATTTTCAAACCTCCCATTGTGTATTCGCCCTGCAAGCAGGTCCTTCAATTTACAGGGAAAACTTGGTTGGTACTCCAACCACCTTAAGAAACCTCACACTGTTCCAGTGTGGTGCTGAGATGTCACCCGCTGCACTCATGTCCCAGTGCAAGTGGTTTGTTAAGTGTTGGGTGAGGCAACGTGCTATCAGTATATGCTCCCATCCTCGCTCTCTCTCATTGTGTATACATGTATACATGTAATACTTTACATTTACTGACATTAAATTTCATCTGCCACAAATCTTCCCAAACCTGTAGGCTGTCCAAGTCTCTCTGTAATGTTTCAATAATGAACAATACTCACTGAGCCACCCAACCACACTGTTTTAACATATCTAGAGCAAATAGCTGGATGAAAACTAAAGTGACTCTTTATTTAGATGATTCTGTTACTGGATTGCATGCAGCACACCATTTTTCTGCTTAGCTTTGCGATTCAGCCCTGCAAAGGAATAGAATACCAGTATGTGTGCTTCTTGCTTTATACCCAATACTATTGCGATAAAAATAACACAGGCCTTTTTACTTCAATAAAATAAGAATTGCGTTAGTTTAATCATTAGTTAAAAAAATTGATTGGACTATGCAATACTTGCTATTTTTAATGCTTTAACCCCAATACTGCTCCTGAGATTGTGCTGCTGAGTTTAGCAATTTCTGAAATATTAACACAGATTGTTTCAACCAGATGGAGGAATAACGTGATCACCTGGGCATTTACCTCAGGAAATCTTTATGGACACTTCCACCAATTTTTACCCATGGCTTCAGGTCGTGTGTGTGTGTGAGAAGCAAAGATTTGCACAGACTATGAAATCCTTGAGTGCAACATGATTAAGGGTTTACATGGCCATATAACCTGGTTGATAGTGGGTGTGATGTGTGTTAACCTGATTTCTCAGATACCAATATACCAGATTCTCTAACCAGAATAAAATGGCATTTTGGCATTCATGAATAACAGGGTAATAAAAAGCATGTAAATACTCTCAATGTTACTGACAAGTTTTTGATGACACATGCGAACAGTCCTCCTCACGACACATCGATCGATGTGCTTGAAGTTACACTGGCATCAGCAGAGGAAGGACTATTAAGTTGTTTTTGTGCCCTGTGTATTCAGCATGTTGTGGTGTGGGATTAAGTTTCACTTAAAAAAATCACAAGAATAAATGATAGCTAATAGGATAAAGACAGATTTTATCATAAGTTGGAGAAGTGTCAACTAATTCAAACTCTGTATTCGGTAAAACAGAATTACCATTACAGGTGTTATATTACAAACATGACTTAAACAGCTTTTGAATATAGTTCTGGTGGAAGATTACTAAATAACATACTTGACGTCTTGCGTCATTATAAGGTTGATGCACCTCTCTTAAAATTGACCTAATTTGTCCCTCTACAGAATGTATCTCTTTCGTGGACCGATAACCCTTCAACATTTTGTGGCCATATGTTTGGCCCATCCGTTTAACTATACTAATGAAAGTGACAGACATCTTTTAAATAACAACCCACCACCTGTAAGAGGCATGAACGCACGCACACACAATTTTTAAATAACCCCCCTACCCCCCGATTAAGGCAAGCAGACACAAACATAAGGTGTAGGGAGAGAGTGCCTTACATCATTTATAGCTTTTGTCACCTCTATCCCCAAATGTGTGACAGAGAGTTGACAGCCCAAGATTTGCTCAGCACAAATCTTTCTAACATTTCTCGCAGAAAACCCTCTCACTTCTCCATGTTCATATGACAGACGCTCAGATATAATTTTTGATGACAGGCCTTGTTTTGCCATCTCTTAAATCACATCTGAGAACTGTTCCAACGTCGTGATGATGGTCCAGTCTACACACCACTGACCAGTGTTTGCCGCAATTGGCACATTACCTGACCAGGTTGTTGACCTACAAAAACTTCTGGTTCAGACAAAATAAATAAAGGGTGTTTTCTCGTTATCGTTTCTTGCATGTTTCTTTTCTGATGTGCGAAAGAACAAAAGGCAAAAAGTAATTGTTTTGCGTTTTTAATTTTTCCCTTTTAAGTTGAAAATCAAATAAGTGTCTCTTTTTCTTTTTTAAATGATATTTTCTGAAACGAAATTTCAAATACCAAAAAGTACACGGACCCTCAGGGTATAAAGTCTAAAGCCGTAACCACTACATCAGAATGACAGCCTGATGTTTATAATGTTAATTTTATACTGTTGCATATTTATTGAAGTTTATTGCATTTCTTATTGATCAGTGTCTGCTGGAATGTAAGGTCAATGAACTAAATTGAAAGCTGTAAATGTGTGAAATACACTTCATACTATGGCTTATTTTAAATTTATTTATATAAAAGGTAGCATCATTCATCTGTGAGGATGGCATCTGGAGAGAATTCAGTGGTTGAGATTGCAGCTCTTGGTCGACCTTTCCAGCTTGGCATGCTCTACGATTGTCGTAAAGACTCACTAATTCCAGGTATTTAAAAAAATATATTCTCAAAATGTATATTACAATAAATGTTTTGCATACAATATATGGATGATGTAATAAAATAAAATAAGATAAAAATATATTAACTACAGTCATATGAAAAAGTTTGGGAACCTCTCTCAGCCTGCATAATAATTGACTCTCCTTTCAACAAAAAAGATAACAGTGGTATGTCTTTCATTTCCTAGGAACATCTGAGTAATGCGGTGTTTTCCGAACAAAGATTTTTAGTGAAGCAGTATTTAGTTGTATGAAATTAAATCAAATGCGAAAAACTGGCTGTGCACAAATGTGGGTCCCCTTGTCATTTTGCTGATTTGAATGCCTGTCACTGCTCAATGCTGATTACTTACAACACCAAATTCGTTGGATGAGCTCATTAAGCCTTGAACTTCATAGACAGGAGTGTCCAATCATGAGTGGTAAAAGATATTTAAGGTGGTCAATTGCAAGGTGTGCTTCCCTTTGACTCTCCTCTGAAGAGTGACAGACAGCATGGGATCCTCAAAGCAACTCTCCAAAGATCTGAAAACAAAGATTGTTGAGTCTCCTGGTTTAGGTGAAGGCTACAAAAAGCTATTTCAGAGGTTTAAACTGTCAGTTTCAAGTGTAAGGAATGGAATCAGGAAATGGAAGGCCACAGGCACAGTTGCTGTTAAACCCAGCAGGTCTGGCAGGCCAAGAAAAATACAGGAGCGGCATATGACAGGATTATGAGAATGGTTACAGACAACCCACAGATCACCTCCAAAGACCTGCAAGAACATCTCG
>JANRMT010027041.1:19301000-19315808 GCA_026402145.1 Polypterus bichir lapradei | reverse complement strand
TTAAGCCATGAAAAATAACAAGATCTACGACCTCAGTTCAGATTCCAACCAAAAGCAGGAGCTGTTCCACTGATGACGACACTCTCCTAAGCGAGGAGTCAACTTGAATATAAAGTCATTGAGCCACTGTACTGACTGCAGATCAAGAAGAACAGCAGTGCAAATTGTGACATACACAACACAACTGCTGATGAAGACCTACAAACAACATATACCTTCTCCAGATAAGATGGAGCGAGATTATTGAAGGCTTTGTAAACCATAAGCAGTATTTTAAAGTCAATTCTAAATGGCACAGGTAACCAATGTAAAGACGCTCAGACTGGTGTGATGTGCTCGGATTTTATTTTGCTAGTTAAGATTCTAGCAGCTCCATTCTGCACTAGTTGCAATCGATTTATATCTTTTTTAGGTGGTCCTGAGAGGAGTGCATTACAGTAATCTAGTTGACTAAAAACAAAAATGTGAACTAATTTCTCAGTATCTTACAAAGTTATAAGAGATCTAAGAGATCTTCCATTTAAGAATTATAGAGGCCACTGTGCCCTTGGGAACCTTCAGTGATGAAGAAATTTTGTTGTAGCCTTCCCCAGATCTGTGCCTTGATACAATTCTGTGGCAATTCCTTTGAGCTCCTGGTTTTGGTTTTTGCTCTGATACACATTGTCAGGTTTGAATCCTTTTATAGACCCTATGTGTGTCTTCCCTATTCATGTGCAATCGATTTAATTTACCACAGTTGGATTGCAAACAAGGTGTGTAACATCTCAACGATGACCAATAGAATGGTAAGGATCTAAATACTTGTGTTAGTGGGTGATTTCAGTTTTTTATGTGTTTATTATCTGTACAAATTTCTAAAATCATGTTTTTCATGTTGTCATTCTTGGTACTGGGTATTGCTTGATGAGGGAAAAAATAACACTATGTAACACAATTTTTGTTCCTGGCTTCCAAGAGTTATATTTAAACTGCTTATGTCTAAAGCCTATGGAAAAACGACTACATTCAGCACAAACTTTGATTTTATGACCACAGCCCAGAAAATTTCGTATTTATAGTGACAAAACAAGGGAATTTTTTATCTTTTCGTTCATGTGGTCTGATAAAGAACAACACTTGCATGGTAAATAGACAAAGACAGTCAAAACCACTCAAAATGGTTTAGAAATTAGTAGGTTTTCTAGATTTGCGACTGTACTGCAAATCGCGTTCTCGAAGAAGCCCCCAAATGTAGTCCCCCATCATGTTTTCGTTATACTGTCCTTGGTAACGACGTTCAAAGTCCAGTATATCCTGATGAAAGTCCTCGCCTTGCTCCTCTGAGTAAGCTCCCATGTTCTCCTTGAATTTGTCAAGATGAGCGTCAAGGATATGGACTTTGAGAGACATTCTGCATCCCATTTTGGAGTAATTCTTTATGAGAGTCTGAACCAACTGCACATAGTTTTCAGCCTTGTGATTACCCAGGAAGCCATGAACCACTGCAACGAAACTGTTCCAAGCCGTTTTCTCTGTCCTGTTCAGCAGCTTGGCGAATTGGTAGGATCCACCATGCAGAAGTAGCAGTTGCTTGAGTGGTCAGTCGGTTGCCGCCAAATTCGCGGGATAGCAAACTTCATGGCTCTCTTTTCTCCCCTGTACCAACCTTCAAGAGTTTTCTTGCAATATTCGCATGTGAAATGAGGTGCCCAGGGCTTGTCTTGATCCCCGACAGGCATGCCGAAGTATGCCTTGTAGGCCTCGCACATCTTACGACATGCTTTCACAGAATACTTTCTCGCTCTTGTCTTTATAAATTGTCCACAGACGTAGCAAAATGCATCTGCTGGGTGCAAGCAACCTCTTGATGCCATCTAAATCAAATCAAAAAAATAACATAAACCGAAATGTTGGTTCGAGTCACCTGTGCTTTTATACTTGTATAGCAAAATACCTGCGCTTCGCAGCGGCGAAGTACTGCATTAAAATTTTTATTAAGAAGAAAATTAAACCTTTTTAAACTGAGGGAAAATATGCCAATAATTATTTGTTAAGGATCTCTTTGTATACCACATTGTCAGTTCGGCCCTCCGGTTGTAATATGACCAAGCTGTGCACTGAGCTTACTCTTGAGCATGCAACATACAGTTGGCCATGTGAACAGTAATATTGTTTCAAATTTCACAGCTTGGATTGCTGCTGTCATAATCGTTTTGAGTTTCATGGTTTATTTCAGTTACGACAGTATTTGCAGGACTTGTGTTGAAGTGACATTCGGCATCTGTCAAGCGTTGTAAGCATACAACCAGTTTCATCGATAACTTCACATCCAACTTTTGAGAGTTTAAACATTCATAAACATCAAAGTGTCCACTACTGAAATCGTCACCTGTGAATCTAAGATGTTTAAGAGGCATTGGCGGTTGTCCAAAGGTGTAAAATATTTGGCCATTTCGGTACACTTGACAGCGACAACCTGAACAATTCAGCGGCAGCCATCAACTCACATGCAGAACCACAGGTGAAGGGCTTAAGCATTTCACCCTTCTAGTGCTCCTGTGTAGTATAATTATCTCCTGTACTGTCATCAGTCCACACCTTGAACCTGTCCCAGTCATTCAATACATAAGACACAATGTTCTTCCGGATATCAAGAGTGAGCCTGATATGGCCGTGCAATATGTAACAAAGAGAATGGAAAAGGTAGGTGCCATCTCCGGGCATGGAAACAACTTGGTAAGTGACAGTTCTTTAATCGATGGTGATCACCTTGATAGACACGGTAATGGGGGTACGGTTGGAATGATAAAGGAAATGGGTACCTGAACAATGTAAAGTAAGTCTAAAATACCTACACAATAACTATAATCGTAATAAATGAACAATAAAACAGCGGAGAAGCCGTGGATTAAATAAAAAGGCTGTAGTCATCAGCAGGGAGACGTGGTGAAGCGAGGAAGGGAATGTAGAGACCGGAGCGACGGACGGCCTTATATAGGCAGGCAGCCAACAACGTGGGAGGCATTGGGATGGGGGACCCAACGCCGCCTCACACGGTGACCAAGCTGCAGGCTATGAACGTATATATGTACATAAGTAGGATTCAGTTAGCGTTGGAAACCCGTGTACCAAATTTCTTGAAGATGGGCCCATAAGTAACAAAGAATGTTGAAAAATTCAATATGGCAGCCGACAGTGGCATCACACCACCGAAATAAGTACGTACATTGGTTTCGGTTAGCGCAGGGAAGCCGCCTACCAAATTTTGTGAAGATGGAGCCATAAATAAGAAAGTTCAACATGGTGGATGTTGTCGACCGCTATGCGTAGAATTTCAAAATGAAACCTCTTAACTTTTGTAAGTAAGCTGTAAGGAATGAGCCTGCCAAATTTCAGCCTTCTACCTACACGGGAAGTTGGAGAATTAGTGACATTGGAAAGTTCAATATGGCGGCCGACAGTGGCATCATACCACTGAAATAAGTACGTACATCGGTTTTGGTTAGTGCAAGGAAGCCACCTACCAAATTTCGTGAAGATGGGGGCATAAATAAGAAAGTTCAACATGGCGGACGTTGTTGACCGTTATGACCGTTACGCGTAGAATTTCGAAATGAAACCTGCTTAACTTTTGTAAGTAAGCTGTAAGGAATGAGCCTGCCAAATTTCAGCCTTCTACCTACACGGGAAGTTGGAGAATTAGTGACGTTGGAAAGTTGAATATGGCGGCTGACAGTGGCGTCATACCACGGAAATAAGTACATACATTGGTTTCCGTTAGCTCAGGGAAGCCGCCTACCAAATTTCGTGAAGATGGGGCCATAAATAAGAAAGTTCAACATGGCGGATGTTGTTGACCGTTATGACCGTTACATGTAGAATTTCGAAATGAAACCTGCTTAACTTTTGTAAGTAAGCTGTAAGGAATAAGCCTGCCAAATTTTAGCCTTCTACCCACACGGGAAGTTGGAGAATTAGTGATGAGTGAGTGAGTCAGTCAGTCAGTCAGTGAGTGAGGGCTTTGCCTTTTATTAGTATAGATGACTAATATTGGACAGTCTGAGAATGTTCTAGAAAGTTCTAAAAGTTTCTTGAAAGTTATAGATAATTCTGGAAAATTCTAGAAACTTCTGGACAATTCTAACAGTTCACGAATATTCTAGAAGACTACTCAGTATTGAATGCGAATCAAGAATTTTCTCGAGAACAGACAAATTTCAAAATATCATTGTCCTGATCATAAAAGCAAAGTTTTTGTGAAACAATAGCTATTTTCAATTTTTTTTAGGCATAACGGGTTAGGAAAACTCACTTTGTACCCAGGAACAAAATAAAAATAAAAATATGTTACATAGTATAATTGAAATAATTTTAGCAGGTTTTTGGTCTTGTCAGTTGCGAGAGATGGACGTATGAAGCGGAGCTCCGCTAGCAGCGGTGTTATTTTTCATATTATCTTATTATTATCCTGAAATATCCTGTATTTATCCAACCAGTGGGCACTACTACAGTATATGCAAGCATATATAAACATGGCCAACAAGAAAGGGATTCAGAAAGAAACGAAAGAAACGAAAACTAAAGCTACATCCAAGCTCAGATCGGCAAATCCAAGTTCAAGCTCAAGGTACGGCCTTTCAGAGACTGACCTGGATCAGATGGGCGAAAGCCCAGACTCCTCGGGATCACGGTATGCTAGATAGTCTCCGGCTGACAGCGAAATGGGGAGTGAATGTACGAGTGCCAGTGACGCAGGTCACGATAGCTCGCCGATTGAAGAAGATCATGTGAAACTGGAAAAGGACTTGCAGTCCACGCTTTCAACTACTCCATGAACTGGCTGCAATAGAGCTCACCGCCTCACCTACGGTGCACGAAAGCAGAAATGATCTGTCTGAACTGAAGGTGATGATCGCTGAGCTCAAGCAAGACATAAAGAAAGATATAAAGAAAAGCGAGAAGGCAAATGAGAAGGCAAGGGAAAAGGCAAATGAGAAGCTGCGACAGGAGTGGCAGCAGGGTAATAAAGACTTGGAGAAATGCATATGTATTCGCTTTGAGGCAGTCTTTAAAGATATGCTGGGTAAAATTGAAGAGCACATTCAGGAAACCTTGTCTAAACTTAGTACACTTGATGATCAACTGGAGGATGTCAAGGAGACATTCACGACTCGGATTGAAACAGCCGATAATCTAGCTGCCAGTGCTGAAGAAAAAGCAACAACTGCCAACTCCGAATGCAAAAAACTCGGAGACAGACTTGCTGCTTTGAAAGATGGAAGCAGAAGGAATAATATTAGAATCGAAGGTCTACCTGAGAATTAAGAAAGTCCAAAACCAGTGAAATTCGCAGCTGAACTATTTTCTAAAATAATTGGAGAGGACTTTAAAGCAGATTCTGAGATAGCAATGGCTTATCGGGTACCCAGATCAAATACCGTTAGACCTAGATCTTTTATTATTCGCTTCGAGAGATTATTATTTAAGCTAGAGGTGATGGCACTCCTCAGACACAAGCAAGAGATTATATATGAAAATAACCACATTCATATCTTCCCTGATTTCTCCTTAGTAACAGCTACTAAACGTGCAGACTTCTACAACATTAAACAGCGGTTACGGCAAGCCAATATCAAACACAGCCTCTTGTATCCTGCCAAACTGAAAGTGGAATTGCTCGGTCAATTCTATGTCTTCGCCAGCAAGGAAGAAGCAGAAAAGGAATTAAGAAAGCTGACCCCGACACTATTCTGAAATACAATAGTGAGTCATAGCCTGTCATGACATGGCAAGGATAAATAACCTACTGTCTGATCTATTTGTTAAGATACGGGTTTTTATAATTATATATACTCTTTATTACTCGGACGTTATCTGTTTATGTTTTAATTACAGTTATAGATGTTTGTGCTTAATTTTTTTTTTTTAATCTTATTTATTTATTTTTTCTCTACCCTAAAGGAGACTGTTTAACATCATACCCTTGGTTTATTGTTATTGTTATTATTGCATTAAGACTTACTATGCTTATTCTGGACCACTTTCTAACACCATTCCCCGGGTTTATTATCTGGGTTTATTATCTTAATACATTAAGATTGCTGAAGATTATATATATTTTAAGTTCATAGTTTTTTAATGATTATATTTTAGGCATATAGTATTTAGAATATATTGGTAATAGATATCTCTATTTTTTAACCCTAAAACGCCGCTGCGTGGGGGCTTGTTTTGCTTTGGGCGTGCTCTGTCTCTGGGTATGTCAGAGGACCAGGACTGTGTGAAGTGGGGTCCAGCCTCACGTGGGGAGGCAAATTGGGAGGGTGGGGGCTAGGGGGGGAGAGAAAGAGAGCAGGCTATATCTATATCTAATCTATCCTTTTAATCTTTATAATTATAACTACCAACGTAACAATAGGCTGCATGGCAATAACTCTTGGGGAAATAGGAAATTAAGGCCGAAGCTGTTTCACTTCTAGTTAAGACTATAAAATGACATAAAAAATTCAGAATCAATGTCTCCATGATGGGACAGTTAAACTTTGTGAGCTGGAATGTTAAAGGCCTGAATCACAAATTAAAGAGAAAGAAAGTACTCTCTCACCTAACAGGTCTAAACGCTAAAATAGTATTTTTACAGGAGACCCACTTACTAAGCAAGGATCAGCTCCGGCTGCAAAAAGGACTGGACTGGCCAAATGTTCCATTCTAGCTTTACAAAGAAAACTAGAGGTGTGGGAATTCTCATATATAGAACAGTCTCATTTGGAGCATCAGATGTAGTATTGGATCCTGAAGGGAGATATGTGATGGTCATGGGTAACTTATCTATCTTTAAAATGATTTTGATAAATGCTTATGCACCTAATGTCGGTGATAAGGAGGGGGTCGGCTTGTTCTTAATCCTACTTTTTGTAAAAATTGATTGATTTGTATGGAATGATTGCAATAAAATTAATAAAATTAAAAGAAAAGAAATGATTTTAGCATAATAATAATAATAATAATAATAATAATAATAATAATAATAATAATAATGGGGTGGCATGGTGGCACAGTGGTAGCACTGCTACCTCGCAGTAAGGAGACCTGGGTTTGATTCCCAGGTCCTCCCTGTGTGTAGTTTGCATGTTCTCCCCGTGTCTGCGTGGGTTTCCTTCCACAGTCGAAAGACATACAAGTTAGGTGCATTGGCGATCCTAAACTGTGTGCCCTACGGTGGGCTGGCGCCCTGCCCAGGGATTTGTTCCTGCCTTGTGCCCTGTGCTGGCTGGGATTGGCTCCAGCAGACCCCCGTGACCCTGTGATAGAATATAACGGGTTGGAAAATGACTGACTGATAATAATAATAATAATATATTTTATTTATATAGTGCCTTTCCCATGCTCAAGCTTATGGCTGTAATATAACAAAATTTCAAAAACTGAAGGGGCCTGAATACTTTCTAAATGCACCATAGCTTTTGACCAATGAAGGCTGCTAGACTGCATGACAAGAATATCTGACAATAAAGAGGTGAAAACTAAACTTATCACTTTAAAAATGGTACATAAAGTATGCATAAAGGAAAAAAAAGGAAATTGGGGTGTTGAACAATACTGCCCTCTAGTGTGCAACCTTGTGAATAACAGATTTTAAAAAGGTTTTACACATTTATTAAGATTTGGCAAAGTGTGCTATTTCTTTTTCTTTCTTTTTATTTAGATAAAATAACATTTCATATAATCAAGTCAAACTTATACAACAAATGACTTCACATTGACAAGAAAGCTAAAACTAGCAAAACAAAAATGAAAAGAAAAAAAAAATCAGAAAGTTAAAAATAGGAAAGTACCAAAACAGATAGAAAGAGAGGACATCTTGATGGGACAAAAATCGTTAGAAAAAAAGATGGGAAAATGTTGTTTTCTCCCAATATAAATACTTATAATTATTACTGTAACTAAATCTTGAGGTATTATTAAAAAGTTTTAAACTGATTCTCTAAGCATGAATTTGATTTTGAAAAATCCATAGACATGGAGGTTAGGTGGATTGGTGATAATAAACTGGCCCTAATATGTGTGTTGTGTGTGTGTGTGTGTGTGTGTGTGTGTGTTTGCCCAGAGTTGCACTGGTGCCCTATCCAAAGTGTGTTCCTGCCTTGCACCCTATGCTAGCTGGGATAGGCTCCAGCACCCCGGCGAACCTCTGCAGGGCTAAGTGGGTTACAAAATGACTGACTTAAAGAGTGAAGATGTCGGAAAATACTTTCTTGAATGTACTAAAATGGAAGCTAAAAGAATATCTGACAACAAAGAGATAAAAAATAAACATATTTTAAAAATGTTACATAAAGGAAAAAGAAAAAAAGAAACTGGAGTGTTGAACAATACTGACCTCTAGTGTGCAACCTTGTGAATAACAGCCTTAAAAGGGTTCTACCCATGTATTAATATTTGTCAAACTGTTCAATCTTGAACAGATAAATGGTTTGAAATAAACAGTGACATTTCACCTATCGCGGGGGGGTCTGGAACGCAACCCCCGCGATCGAGGAGGGATTACTGTACTGTGAAAGGGTTCAGACTGTGATGTCCAAATGGGAAAGGTGCTATATAAATAAAATGTATTATTATTATTTTATTAAATATCATTTTCAAACAAATGTGATTCAAAGTCAATCAGTTATATTTGATATGATAAATACAGTAATCCCTCCTCAATCGCGGGGGTGAAAATCCGCAAAGTAGAAACCATATGTTTGTATGGCTATTTTTGTATATTTTAAGCCCTTATAAACTCTCCCACAATGTTTATAAATATTCCCTGCACAGTTATACAGCATAATCCCTTTGTATTCTCTTATATATTAGGTAAGATTCATTGAAATTATGTATGTAAACACACTGTTTATATACGGTAAAACCTAAATATTATTTTAACGATATTGAGTGTCTCCGATATCACATATGTTACAGCCATTACGATAGACAGGCAACCAGCAATAAATACGTACAATGCAAGAAAAATTGTATACAATAAATGTGTGTACAGTGACACTAAACGTACGTACATGTACTAAGTACTGTAAGTAGAAAATTAATTATGGTTACTCACCAACAATGACACGACTTGTCCGATAACGATTAGTTTAATTTTACTGCACAACAAAGGAGAACGTTACAGCTCTTCTAAAGGAGCCTCTTCAGGCGATTGTGTAGCACCGCCGTTGTTCTTCTCCCGGCAGTCTTCAATCCAAATCCCTAAAGCAGATTCCATCCAGACTACTGCCTTATTACATCCACTTACAACTCGTTTTGCACCCTGGTTTAAAGGACACTGCAGCCGTAGATCTTATATTCCTTTCCTACTTTTTAAATAAAAACAATCGTAGCCTCATTGATGTTGTTATGGCGTCCAACAGCGGTGTAGCTTTTCCGTTCCTTCAACAAATCCAAAACTTTTACCTTTTCGGCAATCGTTAACATCTTCCGTTGGCGCTTGGGCACAGCCCCTGAAGCAGTAGCAGGAGCAGATCGTTTTGGAGCCATAATGAAGGGCTTGACTACACACAAAGATAAACACAAAAGAGCACAAAAGTTAACTCTTTACACAGCGAAACACGTTGATGCTGAATGAGCGAGACGAGACTTCCTGGTTAACACCGCATTCAGCACACAGGAACTTAACTGCGTGCTCTGATTGGTTAGCTTCCCAGCCATCCGCCAATAGCGTCCCTTGTATGAAATCAACTGGGCAAACCAACTGAGGAAGCATGTACAGTAAGTAAAAAGACCCTTTGTCCGCAGAACCCGCGAAGCAGCGAAAAATCCGCGTTATATATTTAGTTATGCTTACATATAAAATCCGCGATAGAGTGAAGCCGCGAAAGTCGAAGCACGATATAGCGAGGGATTACTGTACATTCATCTGAGTAATACTCTGTCTCTTGTCTCTGTTTGAGTAAAAGTCATTTATACAGATCGGAGTAGACACGGAACACAGACGAAATGTATGTATTGTATTTCAAATAAGGATATATCATTAGCTATATAATTGCTTACAACTCTTTGTTCTATAAAATCTTCAATGCAGACTTGAGCTGTAAGTGAAAAAATTCTGGATGTGATGGGTAGAGAAGGTTCCTGCATCAGGAAAGACGTTACGTTGGCTGAATGAGTGATGGGCAAGTACGGGTTCAGTGTTGCTAATTGACACATTTGCAAAACAAAGATGGTGATCAGTGGGCAGTTACTGCGTCTAAGGACCCATGATTTTTCTCTTGTGTGTTGGGAAAAATAGGGTGATCAAGGGAACAAAATTTTGGCTGGGAATTCAAGTGTTAAAAATGGTTCAAATCTAGTCACTGTAAGGTAATGCAGTATGTGTCTAAGGTGGGAAAAGTAATACTAACATACTAGTGATGTTCCAGTCTATTTTCAAGGTGATGGCTTCACCTATTATGTTATACCAGTAACGGCGCGCTGCACAATACACTTGACTTGAGCATTACTAGTTTTCCTCTTCTATCTCTGTATGTTTATCATTCGTTTGCTCAGAGGTTGATGCGCTTGCTGCTTCCTGAGCAAGCGGCCTGCTTCTTCTCTTCTTCGTCGGCATCTTTTCACATTAAAAATGATTGAGTCAGTGTTTGAGTTGCAATTACTTAGTACGTATTCCTTAATTTTTCATTTAAGTTGGCACTTATTACACACATGAAAGAAAGAGACAATATATGTGATATTTTGAAGAAATAATTTTATGACCTGAATAGTACCAATCATAAAATATCATCACACTTTGAAAACAAACAGCATCAGATCAGGTGTAAATTTATGCTGGCGCTGTTACTTAGAGTCAGTTTAGGAGGGGCGGAGGTTTAGAGCGTGATTGTGATTGAGAGAATAAAACTGAAAAAAGCTAACTTTTACAAGTACCATAAATTTATACCCAATGTCCCATATATTTGTCTCTTTCTTTTCTTCTTTGTGCTGCGTTGACATCGTGCACCAGAAGGTATGAGCTTATCCAGTGCAAGCAGGAACACACAGGTGGCCAGTTGCTGTGTGCTATAACAAGCGTGACCTGCCGGCGATCAACGCACATGTACTGTGCAAGGCATGTATGGGGTCCACTGAGAAAAGAAGAGTGTTCAAGGCTCACCTTGCAGAGGAACTTTGTCATCACATCTTACTAGAAAAGGCGATGGAAAAAGAAAAGAAGTATGCAACATCGACAAGCTTCTTTTCCAAGACAGCCGCTTCTGGAAAGTAAAGTAAACTGAGTGAGTGTCAGGTGCCCTTTCAATGTAATGGGAACCAAAGCATAGAGAGAAGTGTGCGCATTGTAACAGGTACACACGTCGTAAATGTAGGACAGTCCTTGTGTGTGTGGGAACTGTTAATATTTGAATCTGATGATTGAATATAGCGCTGAACTGACCTCTCTGTAATATTGTTTCATCTGCATGTTCTGGAGTACAAAAGAAACAGTGCCATACAGCGACGTGGAGACTGGCAAGATCGTTGGGGAAAAAAAGCACGCGAGACAAACGGTCACTGATTACAACTGCAAGATGTTGTGCGAATGAATATGAATAATATGAGTAATGTTGCATCTGTGCCACAATGTTTTCCGGAATGTACTATACAGGTCATACAATGAGTTATTCTAAATATCATATATACCTATGTCTCTGTTTTTTTTTTTTTGTCAGTGCGGCTTTGACATCATAGACCATAAGATGCATACTAATTCAGCGTAAGCAGGAACACTCAAAATTCAATAAAAATATCAAGTGACGGTGAGATACGAAAAAGGAAGATTCACCAGCGTTTGTGTGTCAGCTTTTATCCCTCCAGATCAGAGAATGTCCAGTTCCACTGCCTCAAAAAACCATTCACATCTACAGTTATTCCCAGTTTCAGATACAAAGTAACAGTGATCGTGACTGAGAGAATACAAGTGAAAAAAAAACAGTAACTTTTACAAGTCCTACAAATGTACACCGTCTGTTACAGACGCAAACCAAATGTATGTGTGCACTGTATAATATTAACAATAAGAGCAGCTCACTACTGAAAACGATAAATATACGAGGCAGTCAGGATCGCACTGGTGACTCTTGATTACAAGTCAGCAAATCTTACCACTACGCCACAGAAGCTGTTGTATCATCCTTGAACCTTTTGTGAAAGTGTTTATTTGATCTTTGGACTTTGGGCTTCACACATTACTTAGTTTATGTCTACATTTTGTCATTTATTACTCAAATATGAAAAACGTTTCTGTTTTAACAATGTGTTTACACAGATTATTGTAGAAATGGAACACATACGAAATGCATGTGTTCCAAATAACAATCTATTATTTCCACTCTGAAACTCCAGCACTTCACTCCCAGATAATAAAGGCATCAGCTGGGAGAACTTAGTGAATGTTCTGTGGCGATGGGGGGATGGAATAGTAGGCTTCTTGCTGCTTGTCTTTATCGGCACATTTACAGGACAAAAGACGCTGACGGAGAGGTGCAAAAGGATTTAAGGTGGGCCGGATTTGGCGTTGGTAACTCTATTGTTAAGTCTTCAATCTGCCTCAAGAAAGATTTAAGATATGAAGAGGTAGAGGAAGTGACGGCGAAGGGGGTAGGGAATGAGAACGGTGCCTGTACACATGTGCCACATGGCCACCCTGCTGGACGCTGCCGATAGTTGATTCTACAATAAAATGAAATAAAAATAAAAAGAGGAACAACCTTGGAGGTCAAGCATCACCTCAAAAGCAGATATTAGACGTCACATAGTATATGTGTACCAAATTTCAGGTCAATAGGTCAAACAGTTTGGGAGCTACAGGTGATTTAAAATCCTGGACAGGCAAGCAAACAGCCATGGTGGCGTATTATATGTAAAGATAGGAGGATGAAAGAGTTAAGCAGAGGGTTTAATCATTTATTCATTTTATAACCCATTTTTCCATTTCCAAATCAGAACTCATCGTAGGCCACTTCAGAATAGTCCAAGGTGTTGTTCTTTGCCATTCTTGGGTGCTTTTAGCTGTGTACTTTGTTGGAGGATCCATGACCTGTGACTGACACAGAGCTTCCTGACACTAATCAGTATGTTTTGCTTCAGAATGTCTTGAGATTTCATTGCTCCCTGCACAGACTCAAGCCACCTAGCTCGAGACCCAGTAAAGCAGCCCCAAAACATAACTGAGACTGCTCCATGTTTCACACTAGGCATGGTGTTCTTTATTTTTGAAAGCTTCATTTTTTCATCTATAAACATTGAGCTGATGTATCTTGCCAAAGAGCTCCAGTTTTGTCTCATCTCTCCAAAGGACTTTCTACCAGAAGCATTGTGGCGTCTCAATATGCATCTTAGCAAATGCCAGTCTGGCTTTTGTTTTCTTTCTTTCTGTTTTTTTTATTGATTTTATTAAAAGCAAGTAACATTTCATACAATCAAGACAAACTTAACAAGACTAAATTCAATTCAACCCCCACCCATGAGAAAGAGAGGGAAGGGAACTTTTCCCCAATATAAATGCTAACTTTCAATTGTATTACTGGGCGGCAAATATACAAGCTATAAAAACCTGGACATTGACACAAATAGATAAACAGACACAGGCTTGGTCAGCAATAGAAATAAAATCCTGCAGTACTTCTTTATATTCCTTGCTTTGTACCCCAATAAATACAAGTCATCACCAATATACTAACAACCCAATTGTGCTTCACTCACTCAGAATATGAAACCAATGTAGGAAGTATTTTAAGATAGAGAAGCTTTTATTTGTGGCACCTTTGCACAAGAACCACCTTTTTCAAACCCTCGCAAACGTATGCAGTTTTTAATGTCTGGAAATCATTTGGGATCAAATCACTTAGAGATCTGTACATAGACAACGTCTTTGCATCCTATGAACAATTACACTCCAAATTTAACTTTCCAGCAACACATTTCTTTCACTATCTTCAAATCAGAAACTTTGTTAAACAGAACATGCCCAAATTTCCTCGCCTCCCACCTACTTCTATGCCAGAAAAAACATTGATCAGTCTTGAGGACTCAGACCACATTTCTGTAACATATAAATATATTTCAAAGTCCCTCCCTTTCAAAGATCCCAGATTACAGTGGGAAAAGGATCTCTCACTCAACATCTCAGAAAAGGAGTGGAAGGTAGCAATACACAGAATTCACTTGAGCTCCATAAGCACAAAGCATACAATTATTCAACTCAAAATTATATATCGAGCGGATCTGTCACGTTTAAAATTGTCTAAAATGTTTCCAGGGCAAGATCCAACCTGCGAACGCTGCAATCAAGTTCCAGCCTCACTGGGTCACATATTCTGGATCTGCGCCAAATTGACCTAATTCTGGACTAAAATTTTTAAAGGCCTCTCAGATAGCCTTGGTGTCACAATCCCTCCTAATCCACTAACAGCTGTGTTTGGTGGTCTCACAGAGGGGCTTAAAGTGGAGAAGGACAAACCAACTGTAATGACTTTTACTTCACTATTGGCACGTAGACTTGTCCTGCTTAACTGGAAGAATCCTGTCGCCTCTTTTGGGCAATTTTAAACAAAATAGATCTGCTCGATGTAGATTTTAAGTTTAATAATTTCATGCTTTGCACATATGGAGCTAGAATGAATTATGTACATGGCTGCCTTCCACTCCTTTTCTGAGATGTTGAGTTTGAGATCCTGTTCCCACTGTACTCTGGGATCTTTGAAAGGAAGGGACTTTAAAAAGGTTTTAGAAAAGCTGCCTGAGTCTTCAAGACTGATCAATATTTCTTCTGGGAGAAAGCCTTTTGCTTTTTATTAG
>JANRMT010027041.1:19275317-19291787 GCA_026402145.1 Polypterus bichir lapradei | reverse complement strand
AAGTAGCTACTGTTTCTCGATTACATTAGATATAATATCTGAAGGCAGTTAAATACATAAGTGGTAATGTCTGACACATGAATATTTCATGCATTATTTTTCAGCCCATCAAATTCCTATACCTGCCTTGGGGTAGAAAGTGAAGTGACTCTTGAATTTAAAAAGTGAAAGGTAAGGATCGAAACTGATTTCTTTGTGTTTCTGTTCTTCTGAGTTGTTCTGTAAGTCTCTTTGAATACAATGTCTCTCTATATAAAATCCAACATCTGTCTGTATGTATGTTGTGATATAAACACAGACTAGACATCATAAAAAGGTTTGGGGCAGCCACCCGTATAACATCCCTAGCTGCAAAAGGTTTGTAGAATTGAACAAACACACACAACACACACTCACAACACTGAGTCCAAAACAGAACTGATTCCATGGTGGTAAAATGGAAGCTTGAAAGGCCCATGCAGGAAGTGATGTCATCTGGACCGGAAGTGACATCATCGACGGAGTGGGACCCGGAAGTGACATAATTTGGCCCGGAAGTGACGTCATTGAGGAGGCGGGGCCTGGAAGTGACGTCTTCTAAGGTACTGGAACCTGGTAGGATTTCTCGGGAAAGGTCTGCAGGGAACTGAGAAAGACAGTCAGTGCACCCCACCCTCCCCTGGTCAGATGTGGTATTAAAATTACTTAAGCCGTTCAGCTGTCTCCTGCTTGCACGTGTGTGACAATGTCTGTCCGCTTTTCACAAGAGAACTACTTAATGGATTTAGATTGTGTTTTTTCTTTAATTTGCTTGAACATTCCAGTTGATTCTGTGACCTCCCTCATCGCGCTAAGTATCATAGTTCGCTTGTGGTTCCGATTTATTTGGGCGAATCCGAGAGAGACGCAGCGGGTCAAGGGGAAGGGGGCGTGTTCCTCCTCACTTGCGCTCTAAGCCTCGGAGCATGAACCTTAGATCCGCTTAGCTAGCAAACGAGAGAACTACTTAATGGATTTAGATTTTTTTTTTTTTTATATAATTTACTTGATCATTCCGGTTGATTCTGCGACCTCTCTCATCGCGCTAAGTATCATAGTTCACTTGTGGTTTTCAATTTATTTGGGTGCATCCAAGAGAGATGCAGCAGGGCGGGCCATCCTCACTTACGAACCTGCCACGGGACATATCTTACATTTGCTTAGCTATCAAACGTGAGAACTACTTTACAGATTTAGATTGGGCTTTTTTCTAGAATTTGCTTAAACATTCCGGTTGATTTTGTGACTTTTCTCATCACGCTAAGAATCGCAGTTCACTTGCAGGAGCAATATATTCACTCTAATCCAAGACAAAGGCTGCAGGACTAGGGGAGGGGGAAGCGTGACGTCTGGAGTAGGGCCCTCTGCGCTGTCCTGTTTCACTTCTACGTGGGCGAAGTCGTGGAAGACGGCTAGTCATCAATAAATATAGTAAGTGACACCTTTTAACAAGGCACCTTGTGCAGTTGAGGATTTCACCTGTGTTGATCCTAATAACCATTGCGTATATTCATTCTTATTAAACTGCTAGTTGTCATCTAGTTTTTGGACTAACTATACTATTAGGCTTTTTATGGTCTACTAGCTAACCCATGGCGTAGCATACGCCGCATAATTATGTATCGATGGGTGAACACCTCCTGAAAGACACAGTTGTCCAAATGGGGTTGGTTTTGAGGATACGACTGTAGGTGAATGAAAAGATGTAACTCTGGAGAGGGCAACATACAATACAGTGTTTTACACGCTGCATACAGCGATTCACATTCGCGACAAACTGTTTTACACGCCGCATACAGCGATTCACATCCGCGACAAATATGATTCTTCTTAGATGGTGCTGTCGCGTCCACCCACGCTCTTGAAGCATACACATTGCTTGGTAATGTGCCCGCTCGCAAGAGCAACCAACAGAGACCCTCCCACCAACTGTAAGACCATGGGACACCCCTCGCAAACTGTTCTACACGCCGCATACAGCGATTCACATCTGCGACAAACAAACTGTTTTACACACTGCATACAGCGATTCACATCCGCGACATGATTTTTTCTAGATGGTCCTGTCGCGTCCACCCTTGCACTCGAAGCATACACACTGCCTGGTCATGTGCCTGGTCACATGGCGCATCCACCCTCGTTCTCGAAGCATACACACCGCCTGGTCATGTGCCCGTACGCAAGAGAAACTCACGGAGAGCCGCCCACCAGTTGCCTGTGTGTGTGCCTCTGTCTGTCTCTGCCACTGCCTCTGTGTGAACCGGTCAGGCAAGGTCAGCTGCCGAGAGAGAGTCTCGACTGTTGCAGGGCCTGCATTGGTGAAGCAGGTGAGACGGTAATGAAACAGAGGCACAGGGCTTATTGGTTTTTAAAGACTGCTTCCTTCATTGGGTTTTAACCAATGCACAGAACGAACCAACACACAATCGTCCGTGCAGCGCTTAGGCGCGGAGGGTGGAACGGGAGGAGAGAAGGACGTCCACTCCGCTCCCTCCGTCATGCTAGTCTGCTAATTTCTCGTTCAGTATACACTGCCTGCTCATGTGCCCACCTCCAACTCGAGTCGTTGTCGTCTTTGTACAGTCCAGATGCACCTGCGACTCACATAGACTTTTCATTGCTCTGTGCGGTTTTGGCTGCCTTTCTATATATAATCCACCAAGACACCCGACCACGGTGGTAGCGAGGTGGGAGGGGGGTGTGTACAAAGTGCAGGAGCATCTAAGAATAAGCATGTTTGTCACGGATGCAAATTGCTGTATGTAGCGTGTGAAACAGTTTGCTATGGTGCACGCTTTCATGCGTCGTAACCGAAAACTCGTTTTTAAAGACTGCTCGCTTTATTGTGTTTTAACCTCAGTTGTAAAGGAATGTTTTAAGGATCCCATAGGATACCCCTCGCAAACAGTTTTACACGCTGCATATGGCGATTCACCTCCGCGAGAAACATGCCTCTAGTAATAGTCAACGTGGGTCGGAGCTGCATGTGACCTCTACGACAGACGAATATAAATGACGCCGGTTTTTCTGTGTCGTCGCATCTGAGTTGGTGGGCGTGGCTCTGTGAGTTGTCATCGTATCTAATGGTCTTGGAGTTGGTGGGTGTGGATACTCCTTCCTGCGTGCGTCATAGGTGTCTCACTTGTCGGCGGCTTAATGAATCCACGCCCCTTCCGGCGTGCTTTCCATGGTTGTCTTGCCTTTCCATGGGTGTCTTGCCTTAGTGAATCTATACTAATAAAAGGCAAAGCCCTCACTGTCTGACTGACAGACTGACAGACTGACTGACTGACTGACTGACTGACTCACTCACTCACTCACTCATCACTAATTCTCCAACTTCCCGTGTAGGTAGAAGGCTGAAATTTGGCAGGCTTATTCCTTACAGCTCACTTACAAAAGTTAAGCAGGTTTAATTTTGAAATTCTACAAGTAAAGGTCATAACGGTCAATAACGGTCGACAACGTCCGCAATGTTGAACTTTCTTATTTATGGCACCATCTTCACGAAATTTGGTAGGCGGCTTCCCTGCGCTAATCGAAACCGATGTATGTACTTATTTCGATGGTATGATGCCACTGTCGGCCGCCATATTGAACTTTCCAAAGTCACTAATTTTCAAACTTCCCGTGTAGGTAGAAGGCTGACCCCATCTTCACGAAATTTGGTAGGTGGCTTCCCTGTGCTAACCAAAACCGATGTACGTACTTATTTCGGTGGTATGACGCCATTGTCGGCTGCCATATTGAATTTTCCAAACATCACTAATTCTCCAACTTCCCGTGTAGGTAGAAGGCTGAAATTTGGCAGGGTCATTTCTTACAGCTTACTTACAAAAGTTAAGCAGGTTTCATTTCGAAATTCTACGCGTAACGGTCAACAATGTCCGCCATGTTGAACTTTCTTATTCATGGCCCCATCTTCACGAAATTTGGTAGGTGGCTTCCCTGCGCTAACCAAAACCGATGTACGTACTTATTTCGGTGGTATGACGCCATTGTCGGCCGCCATATTGAATTTTCTAAACATCACTAATTCTCCAACTTCCCGTCTAGGTAGAAGGTTGAAATTTGGCAGGCTCATTCCTTACAGCTTACTTACAAAAGTTAAGCAGGTTTCATTTCGAAATTCTACGCGTAACGGTCATAACGGTCAACAGCATCCGCCATGTTGAACTTTCTTATTCATGACCCCATCTTCACGAAATTTGGTAGGCGGCTTCCCTGCGCTAACCGAAACCAATGTACGTACTTATTTCAGTGGTGTGATGCCACTGTCAGCCGCCATATTTAACTTTCCAACGTCACTAATTCTCCAACTTCCCGTGTAGGTAGAAGGCTGAAATTTGGTACTTATTTTGGTTATATGATGCCACTGTCGGCCGCCATATTGAACTTTTTAACGGTCTTTGTTACTTATGGGCCCATCTTCAAGACATTTGGTACACGGGTTCCCAACGCTAACTGAATCCTACTTACGTACATATATACGTCCATAGCCTGCAGCTTGGTCACCGTATGAGGCGGCGTTGGGTCCCCCATCCCAACGCCTCCCACGTTGTTGGCTGCCTGCCTATATAAGGCCGTCTGTCGCTCCAGTCTCTACATTCCCTTCCTTGCTTCGCCATGGTATTCACGTCTCCCTGCTGATAACTACAACCTTTTTATTTAAGCCACGGCTTCTCCGCTGTTTTATTGTTCATTTATTACGATTATAGTTATTGTGTAGGTATTTTAGACTTAGTTGACATTGTTCAGGTACCTATTTCCTTTATCATTCCAACCATACCCCCATTAACATGTCTATCGAGGTGATCACTATCAATCAAAGAACTGTCACTTACCAAGTGGTTTCCATGCCCGGAGATGGCACCTGCCTTTTCCATTCTCTTTGTTACATATTGCACGGCCATATCAGGCTCACTCTTGATATCCGGAGGAACATTGTGTCTTATGTATTGAATGACTGGGACAGGTTCAAGGTGTGGACTGCTGACGGTACAGGAGATAATTATACTACACAGGAGCACTAGAAGAGTGAAATGCTTAAGCCCTTCACCTATGGTTCTGCATGTGAGTTGATGGCTGCAGCTGAATTGTTCGGTTGTCGCTTTCAAGTGTACCGAAATGGCCAAATATTTTACACCTTTGGACAACCGGCAATGCCTCTTAAACATCTTAGATTCACAGGTGACGATTTCAGTAGTGGACACTTTGATGTTTAGAAATGTTTAAACTCTCAAAGGCTGGATGTGAAGTTATCAATGAAACTGGTTGTATACTTACAATGCTTGACAGATGCCGAATGTCTCTTCAACACAAGTCCTACAAATACTGTCGTAATTGAAACAAACCATGAAACTCAAACCGATTATGACAGCAGCAATCCAAGCTGTGAGATTTGAAACAAGATTACTGTTCACATGGCCAACTGTACGTTGCATGCTCAAGAGTAAGCTCAGTGCACAGCTTGGTCATGTTACAACTGGAGGGCCGAACTGACAACGTGGCATACAAATAGATCCTTAACAAATAATTATTGGTATATTTTTCCTCAGTTTAAAAAGGTTTAATTTTCTTCTTAATAAAAATTTTAAGGCAGTACTTCACCGCTGCAAAGCGCGGGTATTTTGCTAGTTATATATATAGATTTAAAAGCATGACATACAGATTTGTCAGTAAAGTTTTAAAACGATAGTTAAAACTGTCAAAATCACCATGTTGGAGGTTCACAACATTTATTAAGATTAAGCTAAACAAGTAAAAAAATGCTGTACATTTATTTAAACAGTGAATCATTAATATAACCAAAATGACCATAAGACATGTCACTCCTACAGCAACCAAAGTTAACCGCACCCTACCTACCATTTAAAGAGAAGTGCCGGAGACAGTAATATACAATGGTCTTGATTCAGATCCCTTTTGGTATGTACTAGTTAATACATAGTAAACAATATGAATGCAAAAATATATGGTTTTGAATATCAAATATACAGTTGAGGCCAAAAGTTCCCATCCACTTCAGCTAAAGACTTTCAAACTCCATGTTTCACAACTCCACACGTCATATTATAGGCATTCCTTGTGTTACGTCAATTAGGATATTTACTTTATTTCCATAAGTGGTGATGTCTAACCCACTTTGTCCCGAACAGGACTGCAGGGAGTGCTGGACCTCATCCCAGTAAGCAAAAGGCACAAGGCAGGAACAATCACTGTAAAGGGCGACAGCCCATCACAGTGCAAACATACACACCCACACCAACTTGTACCAATTTAGTATCGCCACCCTACCCGAACTTGCATGTCTTTGGCCTATGGGAGGAAACCCATGCAGACACAGGGAAAACATGCAAACTCCATACACGGAGGTCCCGGGATGCAAACCCTGGTGTTCATACTGTGAGGTCGAAGCACTGCACCACCATGCCACTAAAGGTGCTTTACAGAATGTCAAAGAAATAGTAACAAGAAAACAAAAACTATTAAGTAAGAATAATAATGAATAAGTAATAAAAAATAAATCAACACATGCTTACATAACAAAGATATGCAGGGTGGTCCAGATCTAATTATGCAGACCCAGATCGTCTGGATGACTTTGATTTATGCGGGGACGATTCCAGTTCGGCACAAAGACGATTCTTCATGTCGTCAGTTCGCACACTTCTCGATGGTCTGGGAATGTTCGGGTGATTTTCTATGTAATAAACTTAATAAGTTATAACGTAATGCAAATTGCATAATTAGATCTGGACCACCCTATATAATTAGTTGTAAAGTCACTCGGCCATTTTCTAACCCGCTTAGTCCTGAACAAGGTCACAGGTAGTGCTGGAGCCTATCCCGGCTAGCATAGGGAACAAGGAAGGACCCAACCCTGGACAGGGTACCAGCCCATTGCAGAGTAAAAAAGTAGAGTATCTTATATATAAATGTCTACACGTAGAAGTGTGTTTTTCTGTCTGGCCTGGAAGTGAGAGGTGGAGTCGGGCTAAGGGCTAAGTGTTGCGAACACGTCGGCAAAGAGAAACCTCAGAAGAAAGAGTCACTCACTTAGTGGCTAATACAGGAGCGAGGCGAGCACATCGGCAAAACGAAACCTCCAAAGAAACTTTCAATTACCTGACATCTCGACATTTCAATTATTTTCTGACTATTTCAATAGTTTCTAGGACCCTGTGCTTTTTACAGCACAGGTCTACACTGCTCTAATACATATCCTGCACTATATCCTCACATTCTTCTCTGCTACTCCGGACTTCCTGATACAGTACCATACCTCCTCTCTTGGCACCCTGTCATATGCTTTCTCCACAAACACACAATGCAATTCCTTCTGACCTTCTCTGTACTTTTGCATCAACAATCTTAAAGCAAACATTGCATCTGTAGTACAATTTCCTAGCATGAAATCATATTGCTGCTCACATATCACACCACCTCTCCTTTCAGCCTACCATACATCACTCTTCCATATCTTGATGGTGTGGCCGATCAACTTTATACACCTGTAGTTACTGTATCTCTGCACATCTCCCTTATCCTTGAAAATTGGTACTAGTATACTTCTTTTCCACTCCTCAAGCATCTTCTCACTTTTCACGATTTTGACAAATAGAAACTCTACTGCCAGCTCATCTAAACATCTCCATAACTCCACTGGTATATTGTCCGGGCCAACTGTTTTTCCGCTGTTCATCCTCTTCATAGCTTCCCTCACTACAGCCTTGCTGATCCCCGGTATTTCATGATTTACCACCTCCACTTCATTCAACCTGCACTCACTCTCATTTTCTTAGTTCATTAGTTTTTCAAAATACTCCTTCTATTTTTTCAACATTGCTAGCTGTATTAAGGTAAGAACTAAATTCAGATTATTCAGACTACTTTCACAAGCCTAAATGCTGTTGATATCTCTGAATAACTTTTTGTAACAATATGCATTTCTTTAGTTTTAGTTACCAGTATTTGTACATCAAATAAAACACATCAATGGTCAGACATACAGATATCCACAGCCTGCTTCTTGTCAATTTTTAGTCCTTTTTAAATGACTAAATCCAGTGTGGCTATGATCAAATGCATTTAAAGTTAATACATTTTCTTGCTTTTACGGTCATACCGGTTATCCATATGAAAATTTAATTTTCCTGTAATTAGGAACCTGTCATGAAAATTCTTTGACAAAACTAGGGGGCTTTGCCCCCTGCTTGCTTCGCTCGCAAACCCCTGGGTGGGCACCACATGCCAGCCTCTTTGCGGTTCTGCCGCTCGCATATGTGGATGCGGATGTACAATTTAAAAAGATTTTTATTTTGATGGGAATTGTTACATATGCATAATAGAACTAACTATTTTACATTACAGCGAGTAATTAACCATAGTAAAAAATAGTGAAACATAATAATTTGAAAGTAAATTATGTTTCATGTGGCGTTAGAGTTATTCACTGATTAATACAATTTCGTTCTCTTTGGCTTTGAAATTAACATGCATATACTTTTTAAATTTATTAGGGGCTCCTCCCCCTGCTCGCTTCGCTCACCCACCCCCAGGTTTGGTTTACCAGATATACAGTACAATTTAAAGAGATTGTTATTTTCATTGGAATTGTTACATATGCATTTTTTTCACTTTTACTTTAAATTTTTGTGAAAACAATACTTGCTCTTTATTTCCGGTACCGGGCGTGATGAAATCTCTTTCTTGCAGCACATATAACGCTGCTCGCGTTGTGAAGGGGGGGCGGCTGAACTCACACTAAGGAGATGCCGTTTGTTCTACTGCTGTCTTTCTGCTGCTGGCGAGCTGTGTGTTCTTTTTTTCTGTTGCCACTTCGTGTCTCTGCCACTCGGATTGTGAAGGTGGGGGCTGAACGCACGCTAAGGAGAAGCGGTCGGATCATCTTCTGGCTTGTTGCTGCTGCTACTGCTGACGAGCTGCGTCTTCTGCTTGTCTTTTAAAATAGAGAGACACTATTTCTGTAAAATTTCAGTAAAAAAAATTTTGAATTAAATTTTCATCAATATCACATTGAATTTTGATTCTGTGTTTGGACTTTCATTGTGACAACACAACGTATAACTGCCCGTGATTGAATTTCATTTCTTTTTCTTTATTAAATAAAATGACTTTTTCAAATGTTTGGCTCTGAGATTTGTTAATTGTCTAGGCTATTTTAACGAGAAACTGTTAACATTTTAATACGAATGGCATATCAAGATCTCCTTTGTTGTCTAATATTATCTGCAAAAGATTTACTACATTATCTTTCTTGGATACATCTTTCTTTCTACAGTAATTCATGCAGTGGAAGACTGCAAATATGTAGATATTCTTCGGGATATTGTAAGTTGATGTTTTCATGTTCCGCACGATCACCACCAACTTTTTCAGCATAGTCCATTGATACGCATTCAACCAATTTGCCATGTAACCGATCAACATTTTTGCCGTTAATTCATTTAACTTCATCGTTTCTCGGTGCTGGGATTGCCCGTGTACTTATTTTTTCTATTGATAACCCTTTGTGATGAAATTCTTCAATAAGATTTGGACATAATATGTCTTCTTTAATTGGGAACTTAAAGTGAGGAAAACGTTAAAATTTATAAGTGCTGAGAGAGCAAGAACTGTGTCTGACAAAAGCATTCACACAAATGAGAGGTGAGAGTACTGTGCGTGGTTGTATATGGTTGAGCGGAGGGCGTGACTTCAAAAAATCTCATGGCCAAAGTCTCGTGGGACTTGAAAAAATCTCTTCAAAAAAGTATCGTCTTGTTGCAGGATTTTTTTTATATAATAGAGAGATATGCGTTTTATTCTGGAGTTCTATAAATGGTCAGTACAACAGACTACATCGCCCCTTGTATAACTATGACAAAATACTAGAAAGACAAGAAAATGGCAATACTGGTATCCTTACAGTTTAATCAGGTCGAGAAAATACTTGCTCATCATGGGTGGGGGTTGATTTGAACGTAGTTTTGTCAAGTTTGACTTGCTTCTATGGAATGTTACTTGCTTAATAAATTCAGTGAAATGTTTAAAAAAAAGAAAAAGAAAATATTTGCTAAACCGCAGAAAAAACAAATTTGAATTTGAAGGTACTTGCTCAGTTTCTACCGCAGCCCCATCATTTCTAAGCCTCATTTCACTGGTAAGATTTTCAATTTAAAAAGTGTTATTGGTTAATGCTGTATTATTTAATCAAGGCACATTCAAGGTCTCAGATGTACACAGCCTTATTAGAGCGTAAGGGCAGCTGGAAATGGTAATTAAGTTGTCTGAACCTTTTAGTTAAACTATGCTCCATTACTATAGTGCTAATACAGTGCACATCTATAGGTGAACACGTTGCAGAGTTATCACATCCCAACATGGCTATACTTAACATTATGTGTAAAGGAATGTAGCCGAGAATGACAAATTACCTTTGAGACATTGTCAGAGAGGACCCAAATGCCAAACCTTTTTGGATGCAGGCCATCACATCTGTAGAAATGTGGCCTCTCCCAGGAGATATCACAGTTATCCATAAACGTGATGTTCTCAGAAGGTTCTCATCCAGGTGTTTAGGGCCAGGAGACCACTGTAGGCTTCATCTGATCTATGCAGTGGCCTGAATAAGGGAAGCAAAGACCATCTTTGACAGTTTGGACTGTCGTTAACGCCGACATGCAATACAATTATTCCATTAGCCCTGCCCTTATGCTTCTGAAGAAATGTTGAGGCTCTTCTTTACATATGTTTAACTCGTGTATCAGGAAAATAAGACACAAACATTTTACAGTTGGGTAACCAAACATACAGGTGTGCTAAAGCCATTTTGTTATACTTTTGGAGACATGCCTAGCATCATTGTCCTGCTGGAAGGCAAATCTGTGACCAAGTTTTATCTCTCTGGCTGATGTCTCGAGGTGTTGTTTCAGAATTTATAGATAATCTTCCCTCTTTAGGATGACATTTTTTTCTGAAGTGCCCCAGTCCCTTTTTATTAGCAAAACACCCCCTCAGTTATGATGCTGCCACCCCTGTGCTTCACAGCAGGGACAGTGTTCTTTGGCATAAGCACCTCACCTTTCTTCCTTCACATAGCAGTGATCATTATGGCCAAACAGTTCAATTTTTGTTTCATCTGACCACAGAACACTCGTCCAAAAGGAGGTCTTTGTTTTTGATGATCATCTGCAAACTTCAGTCTAGCTTTTGTTGGTCTTGGCATAGGGGCTTATTCCTGGTGTGACAGGCCATGGTGATTCAGGACCCTTTAAATGGTGGATGTAGATATATTGGTTCCCAATGCATAATACTTCATGGCCAGTTCCTTTGTAGTTATCTTGGGATTTAGTTGACCATATTTGGAGTTAATTTGTACCTCCGTCCTGAAAGATGTAGCATCTATGTGGTCCCTAGATATCTGTATGTGTATACAATTGTTTGCACAGAAGCTCGTGGTACCTTCAATTGTTTGGAAATTGTTCCTGAGGAGGAAGAGAACTAGCTGAGTTTCTTGGATTTTTGAAATTGTCATTAAGGCTCTGCCCTAAAGAGACAGAGAGAGAGACAGAGATTGGGAACATTCGCTGATACAATGCGTTGCCACCAGGTCCTTAAATGCAGTTTCAGGTGCACTCCCATTTAATTCAATTAGGACAATTTTCCAATCAGAGGCTTCTGTAATCTTCCAGATTATGTAAAGAGATGTTCAAAATTGTGTAGGTAAACTTTTTATCTTTTAATTGTGTTAATTTAATTTGAAGAAAACAACATTCCATACAGTCATGTCAAACTTAACAAGCCATCAATCCACCCCTTTGCGAGAGAAAGAGAGGAAAACCTACAATAAGAATGGTAGAAGTTCTATTTGCTAATGTGGACTGAGCAATGCAAATCCTGCAGTAACTTTTCTTTGTGTGTCGTAAAACATCAGACATGCACTGTACAAATCGGGCAGTGTCGTGAAAGTAAGCACATGCACGAGGTAAATCGATTGGGGACTCGTGTCATAAAATAAAAAAACGCAGCTCAGGCACTGTTGTAACATTAAAGTTTTGTGCACGCATTTGCATGTGCATGCTCACGTGGATCAGGCAGTATTTGTGCAGGGGCACGCACAGATCGGGCAGGCAATGCAGATCAGGTAGTGACAAGCGATATCATGCAAGAATGCTGCCTAAAATTATGTGACCGCAAAACACTTCCCAAGTGCATCACTCACTGACAAAATGTAATTTGTACTTGCAAAATATGTGTTACTCTGACACAGACTTTTGGCAGTAATCTAATTAATCATTCTACATCACTTCTTGCGCACCTGAAAGGATGCAGACATGTGCCATTTCTCTGATCTTTATTTCAAATGCCTAGTTAATTAAATTCAGCAGGACACCACAGAATGGAGCTATAGTGTCCTGCAGAAAGCTGGTGAGGGCACATGGAAAACTAAACTGTTGTGAAGGGAGTTGCATCCTCACGTGTCCTCAAGGCAATGAGATCCAAAAACAGCGGTTACAGAGTTTGACATCCCCACTGACTAAATGCTGTATAGTGTGCCGCCAGCTTTACTTGTATTTTTGGTGATTACCTGTTCTGCCTGATAAATTTAGAATGTTTATGCCTCATATTTATGTTTTCAGTTGTTTAATGTTACATAGTTATTGATGTTTATCTCTTTGTTCATTGACCACTGTCTGCTGCAATGTCATGAAATTTGAACAACACCATTTTGAAATCAGACTGAGTGCAAATATATATGCAACATATAATATTTTCATTTCTTTATGAAAGGTAACAATTATCATCTTTAACAATGTCTTCTGGAGAGAATTCAGTAATGGAAATTGCAGCCCTTGGTCGACCTTTCCAGCTTGGCATGCTCTATGACAGTCGTAAGGACTCACTCATTCCAGGTATTTCAATAAAAAAATGTTTTATACGTAAGAGAGCTATGTGTGTCTGGAATAAAATATGCATGATTTAATAAAAAAATCAACTTCTTTAGCAGGATAACAAGTAAAATGGTCATGCCATTTTCTATTCCATTTAATCCAGACCAGGGTCTCTTGGGCTAATCTCATTTTGCATAGGGCACAAAGCAGGAACAAACTCTGGACAAGGTCACCGGTCCATCACAGCACAAACACACACACCCGAGGGCCATATTAGCGTCGCCAATTCATCTACTCTGCATACCCCTTGGAGGAAACCCACACGGACACGGGGAGAACATGCAGACTGCACATATGGGGGAGTTGGGGCACAAACCCTGGTCTTCTCACTGTAAGGCAGCAGCACTACAACTGCACCACCAGTATATGGTATTTATCTATAATCATCAATATTGGTTTTAGCTTAAATAGACTTTGGTTTTTGGAGTCTTCCATTATAAATTCATTAGGATTTTTTTTTCTGGGAAGAAATACAATTTGACCTGTTTTAACAGAAGACACTCTTGGTATGGCTTTTTCTACCAGAAATCTTTTGGTAAGCATTACAATTTTTTTAGGAAATGTATAACTCTAATCCCAATTAAAGGAGGGGCAGTATGGAAGATCTTAATAAAATAAAGAGTAGTACTTTGTAAGTTTACGTTGACTTGTGTTTAAACAAAAACAGCATAAATACAAGGCATTTCATATTTTGCCTAATCAACTGCATTGTTTTTTTGAAGATTTAACTACTCTATAAAAGGAGCAAGAAAAGAAGAGTATCCTCTTCCCTGAAATGGAAACTTATTCTAAAATGTTATTGATTTGATCCTGACATATTTCTAAAAAGTTTTGAACAGATCATCTAAGTGAGAATTTGTTCTTTTTCCAATTTCAAGTAGTGCAGATCATCAGTTACCCACTGACTTAAGGGTGGTGGGGTGGGATTATTCCAGTTGAACAGTATAAGTCTACGTACTAGTAGTGTAGTAAAGACAATTACAGTTTGTTTGTTCTTCTTCACTTTAAGCCCCTCTGAGAGCCCACCAAACACAGCTGTTAATGGGTTAGGAGTGATTGTGACACCAAGGCTGTCTGATTGGCATGCAAAGATATTTGTCCAAAATGTTATTAATTTGGTGCATGCCGAGAACATGAGGCCCAGTGAGGCTGGAGCTCGATTGCAATGTTCGCAGGTTGAATCCTGCCCCGAAAACATTTTGAACAATTTGGACGAGATAAATGTGCTCGATACAAGATTTTATTTTGAATGACTGAATCCTTTGCAGGGCGGCACGGTGGCACAGTGGTAGCGTTGCTGCCTTGCGGTAAGGAGATCCGGGTTCACTTCCTGGGTCCTCCCTGAATGGAGTTTGTATGTTCTCCGGTTTCCTCCCACAGTCCAAAGACATGCAGGTTAGGTGGATTGGTGATTCTTAATTCTGCTTAGTGTGTGTGCCCTTCAGTGGGTTGGCACCCTGCCCTGGTTGGTTCATCCCCTGTGTTGGCTGGGATTGGCTCCTGTGACCCTGTGTTTGGATTCAGCGGGTTGGAAAATGGATGGATGAGTCCTTTGCACATATGGAGCTCAAGTGTATTCTGTACCTGAGTCACAGATACTTTTAAAGTTTGGTTTGTGTTGCATTCCAACACATTCCAAAAAGTGGGAAGAGAGTAGTTTAGGACTAATATTGATATGACAAGCTGAAATAAGAAGGTGATGTGAAAACGGTGACGCAATTGTGTTTTCGTACACAAGCAAGAATGGGTTTGAGGCTCGACAATTTTCCAACATTTATTAGTGAACTAGGCTGACCCGCCTTTTAAGTCGACCGACTTTTAAGTTGACCACTTCTTAAGGCAATTCAATATGTAGATCAATTTGATATTTTATACAAACTCATTAATTTGGTTATATTGCATTTGAGCGGTATTACTTTAATACTCGTAGTTTCTGTTATTATTGTGATGAAATTTAAACTTTTTTTCTATATTGAGGTCTCCCTTTTGAACCCCCCTGATATTTACTACGCGGTGAGGCATTTGTACTCCATCAACATTAATTATTTCCAGAGACATAATTTTGTCTATTTTTCCAGCGCATCGCGCACAAAAGCAAGCGAATGATGGGAGCACCTGAACTCTGCTCACATCATGTCGCTTCGTACCACAAGCTGCAAGTAGTAAGTCTATAATAAGCGGAATACCGCTACGCTTTCCACTCACGGGACGGAAGGACAATCCCGACTGCTTTTATATAGTAAGAATGAAGAAGATATTGCAGAGTCTGGAGTAGAAAATCATATTTTACCTGAAAAAACGAAACTACAAATCCCATCATGCATTGCAAAATGGACGGGGCGTGTGTGAAACTCCGTGCTACTCGCACAGTCTGGAGTAGAAAATCATCTTTTACCTGGAAAAACGAAACTACAAATCCCATAGTGCATTGCAAAATGGACAGGGATTGTGTGAACCTTCGCGCCTGCGTAGCACTCACGGGACAGAAGGACAATCCCGACCACTTTTATATAGAAGGATAATCTGGCAATTTGAAAACAATGTTGCCCAGATTTTGGACATTTCACCTTCTACAATTCACAATGTAGTTAAAAGATTCAAAGAGCATGGTCATATCAGAATTACTTTTATTCACCAGTACTTAATGTACAGGAATTTCACTTGGTAGATATGATGCTGCTTATAACATAACACAATGTCTCATACAAATAGCATAAATATCCATCCATCCATCCATTATCCAACCCGCTATATCCTAACACATGGTCATGGGGGTCTGCTGGAGCCAATCCCAGCTAACACAGGACACAAGGCAGGAAACAAACCCCGCTCAGGGCGCCAGCCCACCAGAGGGCACACACACACTCACACACCAAGCACACATTAGGGACAATTTAGAATCGCCAATGGGCCTAACCTACATGTCTTTGGACTGTGGGAGGAAACCATGCAGACACAGGGAGAACATGCAAACTCCCCACAGGGAGGACCCGGGAAGTGAACCCAGGTCTCCTTATTACGAGGCACCATCACCTTTCTCTGGTGACAATGAGACTCTTAAATTTTATTGAGAATAAAATGTAACTCCATAAAGAAAAGAAACAGAACGGAGTAGAGGACTGGGAATGGCAGGTATGAAGTGGTAATGAATTACGGTAAGATTGGTAATTGTGTGAATCTGTTACAGTAGGTGTAATAAAATGTCATCTATACATTAAATATTTTTATCACTCAACAAGTTGACAGTTGATTTATTAACACTGTTAGAAGACGATAGCTAACACAAATCTGCTATGCATTTAGCTTTAAGTATACTATAAAAGTAGATATAAACATTAATTAACCTAATTAAACATTTATTTTCTACAGCTATGTCTCTTTGGGATTTGGAGTCATTAAAACAGGATATTGCCACCCAATCTCAGCGTAACTCTGAGTTTCATATTATCGCCTCAGATTCTCTTGAGGACAAATCGTCTGCTCTGAATGTGGAGGC
>JANRMT010027041.1:19191675-19242492 GCA_026402145.1 Polypterus bichir lapradei | reverse complement strand
CAGGAGAAATAGTGGCCAGAGTTTTTATGTAGGAAGGTGAAGGAGATTAGCATCAGCTATTTGAGAGTTGTTTGTGGGAGCTGATCAGCCATCTCATGAATTAGAAAGAGTATCACCTGTTGTATTAGGTAGGCCCAGGGAGGCTGAAGACTTTTATGTTAATTTCCTTGGTTATTATTATATTAACTCCTACTTTTATTGCCTAATGTGCAGTATTTTGTAGCTTTTAAACCTACCTTTTTTGCTTATTGGAGCCTCCATTTTTTCTGGATGTGCCTTAGTGTCTCCTCCATTTGACATATATGAAAAATGGATGAGCTCAGGGAAACCAAAAAAGCAACAAGTATAAATAAAAATAACAAATCTTACATACACTAAACGACCAAACTAACTGGAATAATTATAAAGTGGGGGTGACCTACTCGCTTGTCCACCATCCAAAGTACAGTGTACTCTCCTCCTAACCTCTTGCTTACCCTTTAATTACACTGTCTCCCTAACATTGAAAGCCTTTGCCCCAGCTCATTTCCAAACTCCAATCTTTAACGAGTATTGGCCATCAAACTTCAACAGAGTCACTATGGTGGTCATCAACACAATGTGAATGCTTGTTTTGGAGTCATCTTTGTGGAGGTCTCTGAAGCCCAAAGACCCAATTCGCACTTAAAGAACTGCACATGCTTGGTGGTGCCCCCCATATTATATTGTGGAGCCCTATCTGTTCCTAATGAGAGCTCTCTGTGGTCACAAAATGCTTTGAGAGAGTTCTTCTGGCCCCTTGTGAGTCTCTAATGACCTCGTTTTTACTATAAAATAGTGCCCTCTCAATATCTACTTTTGGCACACCATTTACTGTAAATTAAAAGGGAATTCTGCCCACAACGCGGTGGTATATCTGCACTGGCACTTTCAGGAGTATTCTAGTTGTTAGTAGGTTTACTTTTTTTGAAATACGAACCACTCAGAGCCAGCCCCCTGATGTGGCTCTACTGTATATCCCTCTGTCCCTGGCAAATCCCTGACAACCAGGCAACTTATTACAGAATAAATAAGTGGAATATGTTTAATAGTAAATACTAAGTCAAAAATATCACATACCCATCCATCTTTGGGTTTAGAGGGCATTTAAGTTTGATATTTTTTCAGTTATGCTCAGCTGTTTTGTTGTATTTTGGCACAGGCCTAGTAATGAAGGTACTGTTCTTAATCTTTTTAAAGAATTCTGCCTAATTGTTCTCAAGATTTCAAACCTTAAATTATGAAAGTAATTGAGCCTTACCTACAGAGATCTCCTCCAGATGTGACTTTGAGTCTTCAAAGATTTCCGCTGTAGGACTTACTGATGGAGTGAAATTCAGCAGCCAGCCTTCTGAGAAGTGAAAGATAACATTTACACTAAATCTGATGGAACAGCATTTGTGGCAGGACAAAGCTAAGAATATTGTCATTACCAAATATGTACTGTATTTATGTCCTGTGATTACAGTCTATTTTTTTTAAAGAATGAGATGTTGAAGTTGTGGATAATTTAATTGTTAGAAAAGTAAATAAATAAAAACAATATTCTTTCATTAACTCTTTAGAGGCGGGTGTCGACTGATAACGACATATAGTGGTATCTTCACGTGTCTGCCACACAAACGCATTAAGCAGTAAGATTAGCTGGGGACCTGTCAGCTGATGCTGGTATGTCACTTCCATTTTCGATCTCCAGATCATCCATCCATCCATCCATTATCCAACCCGCTATATCCTAACTACAGTGTCATGGGGGTCTGCAGGAGCCAATCCCAGCCAACACAGGGCGCAAGGCAGGAAACAAACCCTGGGCAGGGCACCAGCCCAACGCAGGATCTCCAGATCTCCAGACGTGCATCAAAATTGGAGTGCAATAAGTCAGAGTCTATATTGATAAGCAAACGCTGTCCACAGAATATTTTGCTTTTTGCATTCGATTTGCTCTCTCGCCTTTAGCTCCAGTGCCTTGCAGCTGCTCTGCTGCACATTTCTGACGGCCACCGAAAAAATATTCAGTCCTCAAAGAATTAAACAAGAGCATTAATGTAGTCCTGTAGTCCAATTGGAAGAAAGTATCAGGAGTATTGTATGACTGAAGAATGAAGGCAAAGGTTAAACGTCAGGTATTTAGGACATTGTTAAGACCAGAAATGATGGCTGGGTAATGTAAAAGAAGATCTGAAGGAAAAAGACTTGTGCTTCTAGAAGGATGATTAAGCACATCGACTCCATATTGAAATGGCAAAAGATGAAGATAAAGGAGAAAAAGAAGATGAATTGAGTCATGAACGAATTGAAATTACCACATGAAGGTCACAAGAGTGGAGCTGGCCGGACTGGTTGTCAGGTATCCCATCCTGTCTTTTTGGGTTCAGCACAAAGTAGCTATGTGGAGCCATCACCTTTGCTTATCAAAGCAAAGAGTAGAGCCCCTGTTTAGTGCTCTACATCAGGGAGATATGAGTTTGCCAGAAAAAAAAATATCTCTGAGGAAGTTCTTCTCTGGGGTGTGAAGTTAATTTTATTGTGGTGTATTTCCAGGAAGAGAGTATCCACTCTTGTGCTTGCAAAGTGAAGTAACAGGGTTTTGAAGTGGCAACTTCTGGAGATATCTGTCTAGATTTCTCCTTAAAGGCCCTGAGGTCCTTATAGTTCCAAATCCCAGCATGCTCTTAAAGAGCCTGACCAACCTCAGGTGATCTGTATATAATGTCTTTATATGGGAGTACCCTACTGTCACTTACCATACTGGGGAAGTACAGACAATACCATTTCTTTATCTCAGTACTTTGTTTGAAGAATCCGATACAAGTGAAAGGCATATTTCCCACAACTAATAGCAATAACTTATTTAAGAGAGAGTCTGCCAACAGTATTAGATGTTGGATTGACTGCTGCTTGGCATCTTCCATTCTTTATCCAAGATGTGTGTCTTCTCTAACTTGGAAGACATCCTTAATGTTAATTTTTTAGGTTGCATTACTTTAGTTTGAAGTCAGAAGTCCCTACTCATGGTAGTCCAGGGTTATTAGCAAGGCCACAAGAGTAGTCATTGCCAGTGCACACTCTACCATGGCATTGAATATCAACTCTTGGCTTGAAATCACCACCTGCCACCACCATGTTCTTGATGTGGTCAACTGTCACAAATTATGCACATGTAAATTACAACAGTTTCTCTTCTGGCATGGAAATATCTTGCTCACTTCTCAGATATATGTGGACATAAGGCTCTGTTGGCCTAGAAACTGGCACTTCCTGGTAAATTTTACAATATGTATGAACTATGTGGGACAGGACTGACATTCATGTATTACAGTTATAATCCATTTAGTTTAACTCATTTAGGGTGGATGTCGACTTTTCTCGACACAAGGGGTTGAGGATGGATATCAGGGGCAGAGGGCGAAAGAAAGCTCTAAATATTGTTGTTACTGTTAGACTCGTTGACTTGACGTTGAAACCCTGCATTTGCGTGAGTAGCGTAAAGTAAGCAACATCTAGAATGGCATCAACATCAGGGGAGAGAGCGAAGCAAATGCACAAAGCAAAATACTCTGTGTGTATTATTTCTTTCTTTCTTTATTTTTTGCGTATTATTGCTGAATTGGACTCTGACTTATCGAACTCCGATTTTGATACAAGTGATCTGGAGCTCGAAAACGAAAGTCAGGTGCCTACATCAGCTGAACGTAGTGCTGGACACGCTCGTGCAGCTAGCACGCCAACGAAAATGTTCGCCCTGGGAAGACTACACAGACAAGCTGGCAACTGGACTTCACCAAAGGACACAGCCTGCTGGTGGAAATTACGGATTAGCAGCCACTTGATGACATCAAGCCGTTGTTTTACCAGAAAGTCCCTTTCAGCTGATGAGTGATGGGACAAACACGTATGTAATAAATATGTGAATATGCATACTGTAGGGGCTCCTGGAACATAAAAAAGAGTGACGACATAAGTATTTTATGTTGATTTATGTGTGAGTTTTTTGGAAAAATATTCAGTCCTGGGACAAAAGGAAGAAAAAATCATTAGCCCTAAAAGAGTTAAACAATATATGACAAGGTTAAATATTAATTTAGACTGGGCTCTTGTCCACTAAATGAGGGGTCGTAGCGGGTCTTCAGTTCAAAAGTGCACACCAGTTTGAATGCATTTCCTGTTTGTGCACTGCTTTGATTTTTTGAAAATAATTATTTAGAGCAAAGAAACTGATGCATTTTGCATATTGGGAGCCTATAGAATACTATACAATACAATTTAGATTATTTCAACCAGGAAAAGGAATAATGCATTTGCCTCAGGCAATTTACCTTTGTGGATGCTTCCTCTGTTTTTTATTCATGGTTGATAGAAACGTATATGAAGCAAACATATCCACAGGCTAACAGAGTGCTGACTACAAAATTCTTAAATGTAACCTGGTTAAGGGTTTACATCAGGGGTATTCAACTAAAATCTAAAGAGGTCCAATCAGAGAAAATTTCTTGAAGCAATGGTCCGGAAGATAATGTTGTCTAACTATTTAGTATCATATATATTTATGTAGCCTAATAGTTGTATCAACATCTGCATGTAATCAATACCAGACTTTCAAATCAAATGAGTTCAGTACAATTCAAAAATGTTTTGACAATATTTATTGTCACGTAACACAGAACTGACTATGACTGCAGATATTTATAATGTTCTGTCACAGTATATAATGTTCTTAAATTTACTATATAAAAGTAGGGCTGCATTTTTAAATAAGACAAAATAGATCAAATGTGAAAATTGTGCATGTTTAAGTAAAGTGCTTAACTTCAGAAAAATAAAATAAATGGAGAAAAAGCTTGAATTTCCCCTTTTCTGTTTCACATCTTGACTCAACAGTCTCAATCAATTTTACAGATAATAAATCTCAACACATCTTAATAATTAAACAGTTTTAAATGATCACTTTCTTCCCCTCTTATATTCATCACCACAGTTTTTTGCTCAGTGAGAGAACTGAGCTCTAGCTTGTCCTGCCAGAATTTTAATATTGGGCTCTGAGACTCGGATTTGAGTGGGTATGTTTGTTTGAAACCTTTATGTTTCGTCTCATAATGCCACGGTTTCTGAACATATGAGACACACTGGTTTAGTGCTCCCAGTGGGAAGTATGAACAGAAATGAGTTTGTCCATTCCAGATTAAATGCCTTATTTTCACTGTCCACTTTCCTTTTTTTGGAGAGCGCCATTTGTTCTTTATTTTTCTGTCCCTTTCTCCGTCTCACCCATCATTTATTTTTCCAGCGCAGTCGTCTATATCTCTCACTTTCTTCGGCTTATTTTTCCCTTTGTTTTTTCTACATGTATCGCTATCTTTCTTTTTCTTTCTACGGTCTCTCTTCCTTGCCTCTATCTCTCTCATCTGTCTGCGCTGTAAAGTAAAGTAAAGCAATGTTCACCACCTAGAATCCACAGACTTGATTGGCTGAGTGGTATCACGTGAAATAGCTTAACGCGCATACAATTAGTCTGTGCATTTCCTCGTCCACTAAAACATTACCGTAAAGACTACAAAAGCTGCACCACGTAAAATAGAAGCACCTTTTAAATCATAACCTTCTGTTTTGGCTGTAAGTCTGGGTCCATATGAGACAGCTTCTGGGTCCGGACCCGGACCGCAGTCCGCCTGTTAGTGACCTCTGGTTTACATGGCCAAATAACCGGAATACTCACCAAGACATCTACGTGTGTTAACCCAGTTTCTCAGAGACCAATAACCTGGGTTCTCTAAACAGAATAAGGGTTTTCATGGCATTTTAGAAACTGTTGCTAAAAAAGTTGTTAAAAAAATGATCATTGATTTTGCATCACATTTGTTCAACTTCCCTTTTTTCTCTCTCAGTTTGCTCACAGATACAGATGTGGGCAAAGGTGTTGGTGCCCCTCCTCAAAAAAAAAGGAACCCACCATTATCTCTGAAACAACTTTAAACTGACAAAAGTCATTGGTACTTATTGTCTTAGAAAGTCAAAGTTTTGAGTTAAACTCATATTAATGTCATATTTCTTTCATTGTCATAACTTATGGTATAGTCTTTTCCCCCTATAAGTTAGCAAGAGATAGAACCTTCTTACTGTAACTGAGAAACAGTGTGACAATAAGCTCAGTTGTTGTTTAGAACAGGTCCCAGTACATAGGGACTTGAAAGACCCATTTTCAGTTTAGAAATGGGATAAGCATACAGTTTTCTGACCGTTTTGAAATGGTTCAGAAATGTTAAGTAAATAGTAACGATTTGAGATGTAACAAGATTAAGCTTAGAATTGAACTTTTCTTAACATTAATTTTTCCTTTTTTGCTACTTTAATTTTCCTTTTTTTGTGTGAACTGTTTTACTTTAAAACTTAACTAAACTTTTAAAAACGAAGATATTTGTCTGTGGAATGGCTTTTGTTGAATCCCATTTTTTGGGTTGAAGCTGCAGAACTTTGGTAATTTTGGGAAAACGCAGCTACAGTCATCATTGCTTATTTCATATTTAACAAAAATCAGGCTTTGCTTTAGAATTTTGATTCAGCAATATATTTCAAATAAAAAAATAATAAAAATGGCTTGGACAAAAATCGTGGGACCCATAATATTCTGAGGCACAACCTTTGGATTCAATAATTGCAAAAATTGATTCCTGGAGCATTCCATGAGACTTCTGCACCTGTAAATGGGTCATTTGGCCTACTGTTCATGTGCTCCAGCTGTCTCAGGTTTGAATGGGTCTTCTCCAGACTGCATGTTTCAGTTTTTTCATAGATGTTGTTAAGGATGGGCAGCACGGTGGCACAGTGGTAGCGCTGCTGCCTCGCAGTTAGGAGACCCGGGTTCGCTTCCTGGGTCCTCCCTGCGTGGAGTTTGCATGTTCTCCCCGTGTCTGCGTGGGTTTCCTCCGGGCACTCCGGTTTCCTCCCACAGTCCAAAGACATGCAGGTTAGGTGGATTGGCGATTCTAAATTGGCCCTAGTGTGTGCTTGGTGTGTGGGTGAGTTTGTGTGTGTCCTGTGGTGGGTTGGCACCCTGCCCGGGATTGGTTCCTGCCTTGTGCCCTGTGTTGGCTGGGATTGGCTCCAGCAGACCCCTGTGACCCTGTGTTCGGATTCAGCGGGTTGGAAAATGAATGGATGGATGGATGGATGTTGTTAAGGTGTATAAAATCTGTACATTTTGGTTTCCATTATATTTTGTTCGAGACAAGACAACAGATGAACTAAGACAAATTAAAGCAGGTTTTCTTCCCTTACACCTTACTTTTATAACACTTGTTCATAGCTTAGTGCTAATTTGGTTTACAGCCTGGGAAAGGATGCTGAGCTGATACCTCAGGCTATTGATTACTTTATGGATGGACATCTGGGACGACAATTGGGTTTACGGCCTGGGAAAGGAAACTGAGGCAATATCAAATAACTTTATTACCTGGGAAATTAATTCATCAACCATTTTGACAGCCAGCCAATCAGGTGCATATGTTGTGAAACCAAGGCATGACATTTTCATAATAAATATGCCTTGGTTTGAGACAGAAGAGAAGAAAAGAAGAAGATGGAGAAGAAGAAGAAGAAGAAGAGGAACGGACGAAGACGGCACTGGTCATCAGAAAGGCATCATGAAAATCGATTGCTAAATCAAACGCCTCCCTGGGACATTCATCCTTGTCATCTGTAACTTTTTTCGTAAGCTTTTTCTAAAGACTATATATATTCAGACTTTCCTATCAGTACCTATTTTCTAGTATTCTTTGTTCTAGTGGTATTATTATTATTCTTGTAATATATCGTAAATACCATGCTGCTTTTAACTTTCCATGCTTTGTCTTAATGTCTAGAGTGACTGAAGTAATAAGTTAGATTTCTTTGAGCACCTGGTGACAGCCGGATTTTTGCCATTATTTCTGTGCTGCGAGGTTTATAAGGCTGAGAGTGAGGGTGCTACTCAATAATCAGGGACAATACAATAAAGAAGGTGTTCTTGGCTGATAAATGGCCTATAGTCAAGAGTGCTGAGTCTTTGTGTGTTTAAATGTATTCTTGTAGACCAAAAGTAATATTTAGGTCTGAGATATCACTAAAACATCGTATGTTGTTTGTGCCAAAAATAAGTAAGTCTCTTGAAGTGCTGAATGACAGGCTGTTATTCCTATAGCACTTGTGTGGTTTAAAGTGCTAAGGGTTAATCAGCGTGTGTGTGTCATTCATAGGGCACTGTTCTGGTTAGGGTCTGTGTGTGTGTGTGTGTTCATCTTAAAGTGCAACAGTAGACCAACCCGATAACGAACTTGACGAGAACATTTACCCTTGAGGAAACAGGTAAAGGGCAAGTAGAGGGAAATACCACGATAATACATTTGGCGTAGTCGGCAGGATTTTGGGGTAACCATGTTTTGCACCCTGTTTGCAAATACTGTTAATGTATATGTGTTTGTTTATGTATGTGAATTTTAGGGCACCCAGTGTACAAATAAGGTGGAAGTAAAACATTGTTTGGTTGCTGAATGGAATATAACCAACAAAGTGTAGAGACTTCATGCGTGTCACAAGGACACCCGCATTTTTGTTAGCACTGGTGGTAGTGAGTCCCTAATTAAAGTGCTAGGGAGTGGTAAAAGATGCATGCGTCATTCATATGGCATTTAAGTGGTTAAAGTGCTAGGGAGTGATAGGACATGCATTCGTCATTCATACGGTACTTATTCGTTTAGGATGTTTGTGTATGTATGTGTATGTTTGCTTACAGGGACAAAAGTAGGCCAACCCATAACAAAGGTGGCAAATTGTATTAGAGTAAAATTGTAGACTCAGAAATGCCTAAGTTCATTTTAAAGGCAGCCATCTCCCAGTGGAGTGGCAGAGTGAAGCAGGCTAAAGCTAGGAAACCTGTAGTTCAGGTAGAGAAAGCAGAAGCTGAGCTGAGTGTGCCACAAAATGGAAGGGGTCTGGAAGGATTAAAAGCAAGAAAACAGAGATCAGGTTTAAAGCAGACAGCTGCTGTTATAAGAGGTTTACTAGCTTGTATTATTGGTAATAAGGAAGATCATGATGAGGAAGAAAATAGCAAAGTGAGTGAAAGTTATGGAATGTTGTGTGAGAGTTTTGAAAAGTAACTACAAGTCTGTGTGCCACCTGAATTACACATCACCATTTTATCAGGTTGTATGGTTGCCAATATTCAAATGTACTTTGCATTTTGTTATTATTTATGAATATTATCAGTAATACATTATTTTATGTGTAACTTAACTCCTGCTTGTCTTTTTACTACATCTAATTGCCTGAGGTTATAGATATAGAAGGGAAGATGGGCTTAAGTTATATATAATAATACCTTATAAACAGTGGCAAGTCTGTGAGATTAGGTATTCTAAGGGCTCATTTATACTTCACGCTCAGAACGCGTACGCGCCCGCATCATGGCTGCCAAGCGTTCCCAGCATTCATTTCACGCGTCCTCTGAGCAGGTCCTCAGAAATTAACGCGACGCGTGTGCGAGTTGCAGTACCAGCAAAAAGTCTGGGGGCGCAGTGTGCTAAAAGTCGGAATGTGGCGTCAGAGTCTCCGTTTACTATCAACATGTGACAGAAAGCCTCTATGCAGATCCTACGGGGATCGATGTGTGTGCTTCGCTGTTTGATGAGTGGTTCGATGTGGTGAAGCAAAATGCCGACATACAGATGCATTTGTGGTGCTTTTATATTCAAGCGTCGCATATTCCCGATCGTAACGACACAATGCATTTTAAAAGTCTCACATAACATCTTTGTACCGTCTTTTTTTTTTTTTTTTTGCAACTTCACAACAGCAAAATAATGTATAGCGCTGTATCTGAGCCACTGAGAAAAAAATAAAGGACACGGTGAAAACGTGTATTTTGTGATTAAAGTGGAAATTTCGGCTTTAATCTCGAATTGTCCACTTTAACTTCGTAGTTTACTTTATCATTAAAGCAGACGGTCGTAAACGTCATCCCAGTTTTTAATCGCTACGAGCTTCTTGGACCTGGCAGCTGTGGCAAGCAGCAATAGATCACCACACAGAACAAATTAAATGTATGATATTCCAACTCTCTGCACATTTAGAATCTTTAGATTCATACTTGATATCACTTTCATGATGAAATGCGTTAAAGTGTTAATGTTAAATTTTACATATAATTTAGTTTAAATAATGAATACTGTTAATAATTACACACATGGGGGGAATAATTACACGCATGGGGGTGACACGGCGGCGGAGCGATAGCACTGCTCTCTCGCAGGGAGTTATGTTGCTGGTGTATCCTGCTTGTATTCCACACTGTGCTCCGGTTTCCTTCCAAAGATATGCAGATTTGGGGATTTGGTGCTGCTAAAATGACACTAGTGTATATGTGTGCTTGTATTTACCTTGCGATGAGCTGAGACCTCGTCCAGGGATTGTTTCTCAGTCGTGCCCAATGCTTGCTGAAATGGACACATCCCTGGATTGATGGATTTAATCAATAAACATCCTTTTCAGAGATATTGCAGTAAGGTGGTATCTGAATTTAATAGGTGTTTTAGGCAATTCACAACACAGAGAAGCCGAACATGTTTTCACCGTGATAATATCTCGCACTGCCACCTGGTGGATTCCTCCAGATTTATGTAAAGTACGCACGCAAGTATGAACACTACAACGCTTGCGTAGCAGGAGAGTCCACTGCAGCATGCGTCGCGTAACGTGAAGTGTAACTCCGGCCTTAGGCTACATGTTAATAATACAATAGGGGTAAGTAGAGCAAAATATATTACTCTACCAAGATAAAATAGATGTTCACTAGGATTCTAATCAGGGCTTACAGAATAGTCCAGTGATTTGTTGTTTGCCAGTTTTGGCTGCTTCTAGCTGTGTGTTTTGGCTGCTTATCCTGACCTGTGACTAGGATAGAGCTCTCTAACACTGAGCAATACGTTTCACACCAGTATGTCTTGAGAGTCTTGATAGATTTCCTTTGCCCCCTGAGCAGACTCAAGGCAACCCATGTAAGATGCAGCAAAGCAGCCCTAAAACATAAACAAGCCTCCTCCATGTTTTACATGTGGATTTCCCATTCACATTTCACATGTGGATATAGAGCTGCTGTGACTCACCAGAAAGCTCCAGTTTTGTCTCATCAGTCCTAAGGACATTCTCCCAGAAGCATTGTGGCCTGTCGATTTGCATTTCAGCCAATTCCAATCTGGCTTTTTTTATGGTTTTCTTTCAACAGTGGAGTCCTACTGGGTCTTCTTCCATTGAGGCCCTTGTCACTTAAAAAGCAACAGATGGTGCGTTTCAAACACTGGTGGACCTTGACCTTGGAGTTCAGCTTGTATCTCTCTGGAAGTTGTCCTTGGCTTTTACTCAACCATTCTCAGTATCCTACATTCTGGGGTCGATTTTGCTTTTGCAGCCACATCCAGGGAGGTTAGCTACAATACCAAAAACTTTAAACCTCTTAATAATATTTGCAACTGTTGTCACAGGAACATCAAGCTGCTTGAAGATGGTGGTCTTCTAGACTTTGCCTTTAACAGGCTTGTCTATCATTGTCTTTCTGATCTCATCACACAATTATCTCCTTTGATTTTTCCGGTCCAAGTCCAGGGTGGGACTCACGATGACGGCAAACAACAGAGTTATGACTTTTCTCTATTTAAACAGTCTGAATGACTGATTGCACAATTGGAGATACTGCACGTGTGAATTTAAGCTACTCAAACAGCTACTTTGAAAAATGCCTATAATCCAATTATCTGTGATCTCTTCTAGGAGTACCAACAAATGTGTCCAGGCTATTTGAGAATGTCTTTGTAGAATAAGCAATGCTTGACCTGTTGTCACACTTGCTTTGCTTTACTCTGTGACATCTCAAAGGCATGCAGGTACACATGGGACATCACTTTTCAGGGAGCATATAGCACTTTTTCATAGAGCTGTAAGGGGACCAACAAATTTGTCCACATCTGAAACATAGTAAATTTTGTAGCAAGAAAGATTAAAACAATTTGATTCTATTTAGTTTGAGTATTTTGACTATAAGTATGAAATATTAACTCTTTCATGGCGGATGTCGACTTTTGTCAACAGGAGGGGCTGAGGGTGGTAATGAACTGCAACACCTGCCATTACATTTTAGATCAACTCTGTTTGTTAAAAGGAAAGTTAACTTTGTTGTTTTGACCGAGATCCCCTGCACAGTGTAGTGAAGAACAAACAACAGCAAAAAATGGCAACTACATCTGGCGAGAGATCAAAGTGAACGCAGAAAGGCTCAGTGGATGATGTTTTGCATATTATCGCTGAATCTGACGCTGACTTGTTGGACTCTGATTTTGATGCAAGTGGCCTGAAGATCAAGATTGAAAATTAAAGTGAGGTACTGGCATCAGCTGATGGGTACCCAGCTGATTGTGGTGTTGAGCACGATTGGGTACTGTGTCGCACCTACGGCAATTTTCACCTGGGAAGATCGCCACCTACGATGACAGGAGGTACAAACCAGATTGTGTTGCACTGCGACCGCGACCTCTCCTACCGCCCACCACCATGCAAAGACAGCCTGACAGCCTGCTGCTGTGCATTCCTGACAGCTGTCATGCCACCTGGGATCAGCTGGAGCCACAAGAGATGGCGAACTGACAGCCACAGCACACAGCAACAAATGTTTTATGTTGGTTTTTGTGTGAAGCCATTGCTTTGTGTACTTTTCAGAAAAGCGTGTTTTTTGGAAAAAAATATTCAGCCTTCAAAGTGTTAAATAATATATAATAGATTAAAGCTTTACCTGTGTCAAGAGGCATTGTGGTTGTATTCACCCCAGCTCCATTCATGTCAATGTGTTGAATAGTCACTGGTATCCCACTGGAAGGAGCTGTAAAATCTAAAGACAGGGTTCAGTTTCAAAATAAAGTTTGAAATCCAACATTTCCTGGCAGGAGAAAGTTTAAACAAAATTTAATTGTGGTCTCCATCAGTAAGTCAACAGAACATCACAGAGCACATTCTCTTGTAGAGAAGTCAAATTTCTTTAAAACTGCTTTTTCTTTATTTTGTGTTATTTTGACTTTGGAAATACATTGTCTACTCTATAAATTGTATATCTATACTAATAAACGGCAAAGCCCTCACTCACTCACTCACTCACTCACTCACTCACTCACTCACTCACTCACTCACTCACTCACTCATCACTAATTCTCCAACTTCCCGTGTAGGTAGAAGGCTGAAATTTGGCAGGCTTATTCCTTACAGCTTCCTTACAAAAGTTGGGCAGGTTTCATTTCGAAATTCTACACGTAATGGTCATAACTGGAAGCTGTTTTTTCACCATTTACTGTAATGGAGATGAGCTTGAAACCCGTGGGGGCGGAGTTTGACATAATCACGCCTCCCACGTAATCACGCAGTACGTAGAAAACCAGGAAGAGCCCCAAAAAGCGCTGAAGTAAACATGCATTATATAATTGAGAAGGCAGCGAAACATTAAGAAGCGAGCGAGTGATATATACAACCATATTCATGAGTTCTACTACTTCGGAAACAAAGCACAGTGTAAACCTACACTTTAAATTAAGTTCATAGACAGGCTGCCGCTGGCGTTTGTAATTTAGTGCCTGCCCATATAAGGCCGTCCGTCAGCGGCAATCCAATAGCAAACTGCCACGGGTAAATTATTCACGGGTGTAGGACTGTGCTTATGGAGAGGAAGATGAGATAGTAAGGGTGGTGTTTGGCACAAACTCAGCGAAACTGCGAGAGAAAGTTTTAAGTACCGGGACTTCGGTAGCATTAGATACAGCCATGGACATAGCACGACATGGCAACAGCACAGCTGGGAAACTTCGATGCATGAACACCGAGCGGCTCATGTGAACTGACGCAGTGCACAGCCAAAAAGCAAGAAACCGAATTACACAATTGAAAAGGCAGCAAAAAAATATGAAGCGTCTGATACATACAAGATAAGTATGTAATAAGTACAGCTACTGCAGAAACAAAGCACACGGTGGAAAAAGTGAATGTCCCGCTAAAGGATGACAGTGTTAAAAAAAAACCCATGCATGCAGTGTGTCAGGTCTCAGATAAAGAAGAAGACGAGCTGTTTATTGATGCAGTAAGAAACGAATCTTTTTCATAGCTTATTTAACACACTACGTCTCCGCTGCGATACGCGGGTATATATATATATATATGTATATATATATATATATACCCTGATCTACATACTCGAATAATGAATACTTTATTCGCAATCAATGATTGTTTTGGTAAAGCCATACTCAGTGTATTCATTAGATGAACGGTAAAAAAGTAAGAGCGAGGGGAGGGTCACTTATTGAGGCATACAGGCAAAACCACATTAGCACGCGGGCTCGATGTACGAAAAAATATATCTTTTTCAAGTTCTATTTAGTCCATATGTGTCAAATTCAAGGGCCACGGGCCACATCCGGCCCGGCGTGTAATTATATCCGGCCCGCGAGATCATTTTATATACTGTATTATTGTTATTAATGGCCCGGGTATATGAAGCGCTGGTAACACAATAAACTACAGATCCCATAATGCAGCGCTTCACCTGCCTTGCTGAACACTTACCGCGTTAATCAAGTCTAGCTTGCAAGTTATTGCGAAGCTAGCCCACACGATGCTTAAGAGAAAAGTTGATTCTGAAAATAGAGCCTTTAAAAACCGATGGGAGGCTGAGTATATGTTTACTGACATTGCCGTTAAACCCGTGTGTCTCATTTGTGGAGCTAATGTGGCTGTAATTACAGAATTTAATCTAAGACGGCACTATGAGACAAAACATCAAGATAACCTGAAAGACCTGAATGCAATGCAGAAGATACAGAAAGCAGAAGAATTAAATAAGAATCTGACACTTCAGCGGACGTTTTTACCCGTGCACAATCACAAAGTGATTTCAAGTGAAGCTGCTTTTATGGGAGACACAAATGCACCAGTGCAACTTGCCCCACTTTCCCTATTGCCAAGTAATGTTGAACCAAGTCGTCACTACGGTGTTCCCAAATACGCACTTTGCTGATAAACTGAGCGCACGGCGCTTTGGTGACTTTGAAGAACAAAAAAAGTCCGTCTACATGCGGCTCGAACCTTGTGCATGTTTGGTAGCACATATCTGTGTGAGAAGCTCTTCTCAGTGATAAAGACTAACAAAACAGCACACAGGAGTCGCCTCACTAATGAGCACCTGCAGTCCATCCTGAGAATCTCCACAACACAGAACCTCACACCAAACATAAACGAACTTGTTGCCAAAAAAAGATGCCAGGCGTCCAGCTCTAAAATGACATATGAGCAAAGACAACTGAATGATTTGATTTGTTATTGCTGAAAGGAACACATTTTATTTATATTTCCAGGTTTTGTTATGCAGCATGTTCATATTTGAATTTGTATAATTTTGACAGGATATATTTTTATGGAGAGCAAAATCTTTTGGGATATTTAAAATCTAAGTTTATTTTTTATATAAAATTACATAAGAGTAAAGAAATTTGAATGTTTGTTCTTTTAAAGTTTACTTTATTTCTAACTTGTATAATTTAGACAGGATATATTTTTATGGAGAGCAAAATATTATAAGTTGTTTAAGGTTTGAGTTGATTTATTCAGGAATAGTATTCCTGTCTGTTTTTACCATTCCTACCAAAGCATATTTCTGTCGACTAAATAAAAATTCCTTTTATTTAAAATTTAAATAGAACTTGAACAATAATATCCACGCAGACTTGCACGTAAGAGCGGGAGTTATCCATTTTAACAAGCAGCGTCTTGCACTGATACGAAATAGCTGTGTAAGCCTAAAGTGCAACGATTTTATGCAACATTTTTATGTCACTTTTTTGTCACGCTTTAAATCGGGCTTATTTTAAAACCTAAATATATATGTTTGGTATCATTCTTTTCAGAACTTTAATGTAATGTTGTTAGATTTTCAGATTCTTATTCCGTTTTTTAATTATAAACTAAAATACCAAGAAAGTCATGGTTTTTAATATACAATACAATAAAATGATTTTTGTATATCCTAAAACCACACAAGAAGTGCCGCAATGGGCTTTAACAGGCCCTGCCTCTTGACAGCCCCCCAGCCTCTAAGAAGACAAACAACAGCCCCAAAAAAAATCCTTGTAGGGAAAAAATGGAAGAAACCTTTGGAAAGGCAGTTCAGAGAGAGACCCCTTTCCAGGTAGGTTGGGCGTGCCGTGGGTGTCAAAAAGAAGGGGGCCAGTACAAAACAATACAATACACAGAACAGAACACAAGTAATCCTCAATACAATATAAAAATAAAAATATTACAAGTATGGAGCAGGGGTGGCACAGTGGCGCAGTGGTAGCACTGCTGCCTCACACTAAGGAGACCTGGGTTCATGTCCTGGGTCCTCCCTGCCTGGAGTTTGTATGGTCTCCCCGTGTCTGTGCGGGTTTGCTCCGGTTTCATCCAACAGTCTAAAGACATGCAGGTTAGGTGCATTGGCAATCCTAAATTGTCCGTAGTGTGTTCTTGGTGTGCCTGGGATTTGTTCTCGCCTTGCGGGCTGTGTTGGCTGGGATTGGCTCCAGCAGACCCCTGTGTTAGGATATAGTGGGTTGGATAATGGATGGATGGAAGTATGGAGCAGAATTTAACAGTAGATGATATCACATAATATGATTTGGATTTGTTTAGATTGTTGTTTATGTTTATTTGTTTGGATATCAAGAAAGTCATGGTTTTTTATTATACAATACAATACAATAAAATGTATTTTTGCATAGCCCAAAATCACACAAGAAGTGCCGCAATGGGCTTTAACAGGCCCTGCCTCTTGACAGCCCCCCAGCCTTGACTCTCCAGGAAGACAAGGAAAACCTCCCAAAAAAAAAAAAATCCTTGTAGGGAAAAAATGGGAGAAACCTTGGGAAAGGCAGTTCAAAGAGAGACCTCTTTCCAGGGAGGTTAGGCGTGCAGTGCGTGTCAAAAAGAAGGGGGTCAATACAATACAATACACTGAAGAGAACACAAGTAAACCTCAATACAGCATAAAAATAAAAATATTACAAGTATGGAGCAGAATTTAACAGTAGATGATATCCCATAATATGATTTGGATTTGTTTAGGCCCTGCCCGGGGTTTGTTTCCTGCCTTGCACCCTGTGTTGGCTGGGATTGGCACCAGCAGACCCCTGTGACACCCTGTAGTTCGGATATAGCGGGCTGGATAATGGATGGATGGATATCAAGAAAGTTGTGTTTTTTATTTTTGATCGAGTAAACTTTCTTTCTATTCATAACATCAATGCTTGTATTTAGGTGATTTAGCTGAAGGTTGAGTTACGATGACCCATTGCATACCACTTTAGTTTTCACCTGATTTTCCTTTTTTTTTTTAATTTTATCTATAAGAATATCAGTTAAAGACAAATGGATCATTTATTTAGTTTCTTATAAATACTCATCGAGCCTAGTGGACCTCAGTTTAATGGAAATACTCCAATCGGTAAGAGAGTAAATATTTTATTCTCATTTCATGATTTTTACTCCATTAAATAATAATTCATTTTTCTTTTACATATTTATAGAATTTCATGATTTTGACTCCAACAAATAATAATTTTTCTTTTGTACATTTACACATTTTACTAATATTCTGGCTGCAACTTGGGGTTGGGCACCGAGTTACAGCATAAGAGTTTACATTCAAAATACTGAATGAATAAACATGTGTACAAATCTTTTGTCTTACAGAGAATTGGGATGACTTTCAAGGGGATTGAATGCTTTTTCACGCCGCTGTATGCCACCTAGAGGATTTTGCCAAGGACATGGACAAGAAGGTGACATGAGACAGTAGCCTAGCTAACTTGGTCATTCCATTTATCATCTGCAGCTAGCAGCAGTATATAGAAATTGAGGTTTTTTTTTTTTTTTTGTACTGTACGTAAAAAAAATCATTAACTGTAAGCAAACAGGGCAGCACATTGATAAATGTTTTGCCATGACAGAATTAGAATAATTAATATAACCAAAAGTGGATTATTGATAAATGTGTTGTAACTAAACCCATGCAATGTCTGTCAACTTATAGATGCTGTTCCTCAGGAAAATGCCCATAAGTAAAACACCAACAGCCCCATACTTGCCTCACTGGCTTATCATTTATAGTGAACTCTTAAAGAGTTGGCACAGACAGTATGTAGCTTGGCAAGAAAAAATGCTTTTTTTTTCTTTCGTTTTTTTGAAAGTTGGAAAGAAAAGCTGTGTAATACTAGGTTAGCTGACCTAGAAAGCAGTAGGATAAAGATGAAAAACCCTTCCCTTGAATGTCTGTGTTGGTGCTGTATTCTTTTTAACTAGTAAACTTTTAAACGGCTCTGCTCCAAAATTAAATTTGTTGGCACATACATAAGAATTACCCCTCAATCCCACCATTCTACCTGCCATCTGAAAACCTGATAAAAGATAACAGCTGATGTTGGGATTTCACTCACCTGTTGTGATCTCAATTAGTACCTTGGGTGTAGACATCCACTTTCCAAGGGATATCAATCCCACAGTAGTAGGTGCCGGCATCTGTGACCTGAGCCTGGTCCACTGTCACATTGAAATAGCAGGATGAAGGGTGATCAAAGAGAGAGAATCTACCACTGGTCATCTTGTTTTCTAGTTGACTAGATTTGATAATGACATGTTTATCATGGGTAAATGGATCCCGGCAGAAGTACTTGCTGCTAAGCTTCCTTACACAATCGTACTTGTATTTAATCTCCAGTTTTCCAAATTCGGCTCCTCTGGCAGTATTTGCTTCAGTCCGCTCTACATAAATGACAGCTACAAAAATTCACACAATATCAGCATACAACATAGTGGTAAATGATACTGTATGTAGAGAGAAGAAAGCCCCTGCCTAAGCGTATCAGTTATTTAGAATCTTGTGTACTTCCCATTAATCCTTTCATTCATATTGCCTATAAAATTCACACAGTGCAAAAACGATAAATGTTTCCACTGATGGACTGGTGTTCATAGATGCTCACTCTGAGGAGGAAGCTCTTCTGCGCCAGCCATTCAAACTTTTGAAAGAACTCTCACTTGAAAATGTTTTTGTGAGTTCAGCAGCAAATGTGTAAATATCCCAAACCATAAGTCAACTTTAAAACTGACAGCTGTGAAGACAAGTTCCTTTTTAACGTTTTATTAAGTGCATACCTACCTCCAGTCAGAAGATTGACAGTAAGATCAGTCCACCTCATGTTGATGCTGGCTGTCTAAATGAGAGTGTGAGGACCTCTGGTCTGAGTTATGCTGGCAGATCTGATATTGTATGAGGTCTGGCCACCCCTTAAGATGACACCAGGACAGCCCTGTGGTTTTGTCTTCTTGCACCATAGCTGGTGGCTTCCTGCTGAAGACCAATATTGATGCCTTTTTTCTTATGAAAGAGGAAACGATGTACACTTTTATGGTGGGATAAAATGACAGAGGACCTGTCACTTTTCATATATCGACCCTAAATTTGTTATATTCATAAAACTATCAGACAAAAATACATTTACATTAAATTTAAGTAACAGTTTGCAAGAATGTTTTGGTCAGCCAGGAATCTATTCATTTTTTTGGCTTCACTAACAGACTATAAGGCTGGAGAACAAACACAGGACAGGGTGCCAGTCCAATGCAGGACAAACACACACATCAAACACAAACTCGGGGCAATTTAGATACCCTAACAGAGCACCTGGAAGAAACCCACAGAGACAATATGCAAACTCCACGCAAGGAAATCCTGTGATGTGAACTGTGGTCTTTTTACTGCAAGGCAGCATCGCTACCACTGTGCCACCGTGCCATCCCTGTGTAAATGTCATTTTATAATATTTAAAAATATCACAGTTTCAGCATAACCATAGAATGACTATGGAAGTTGCTTGCCTTAGTGGCATATAGACCTAAGTTGTTGGTGAGAGAGTTTTGCTCAGGGTAGTATAATGGGTAGGCATCCATTATCCAACCAGCTATGTCCTAACACAGGGTCACGGGGATTTTCTAGAGCCAATCCCAGCCAACACGGGGTGCAAGGCAGGAACAAATCCCAGGCTGGGCACCAGCCCACCGCAGGACACACACACACACGCCCACACATCAAGCACACACTAGGGACAATCTAGGATCACTGATGCACCTAACCTGCTTGTCTTTGGACTGTGGGAGGAAACCGGAGCACCTGGAGGAAACCCACGCAATATAAGCAAAATTATATATCATGATATTTGCAAAATTTTAATGGTAATGGTATGGAGTACAAGTCCAAGGAGGTTGTGCTGAAGCTTTATAACACACTGGTGAGGTCTCATCTGGAGTACTGGGTGCAGTTTTGGTCTTCAGGACTACAAAAAGGACCTAACAGCACTAGAGAAAGTCTAGAGAAGAGCAACTAGGCTGATTCCAGGACTACAGGGAATGAGTTATGAAGAAGGATTTAAAAAGATGAGCCTTTACAGTTTAAGCAAAAGAAGATTAAGAGGTGACATGAGTGAAGCGCACCACCGGATCACACTGTTTCATCATATCTGTAGCAACTAGCTGGAATAAGATGATTGTAAACCGATACTTTATGAATGCCTTTCTTTTACCAGATTGCATTCATCACACTCTTTTATACTTGGCTTTGCAATTGAGCCTTCAAAAGAAACGGTGTACCAGCATGTGTGCTTCTTGCCTTACATCCATTGCTACTGTGATAATAATAACTCAGGTGTTATACTTCAATAAAATAAGTCTTGCATTAGGTTACTCTTTACTTTTTTAAAGTAATCACACTAAATAACGTATGTCACGTTTAACATGTTATCCTCACAATACTGCTCTTGAGATTGCATTGCAAAGTCTACCACTGTACTTTCAGTTCTAAATTTAACATAAATTTAGCGATTTCTGAAATGCTGAGACAGATTATTTCAAACGGGAGAGGGAATGATGAATTTACCTCAGGCAATTTATCTTTGTTAATGCTTCCACTGTTTTCTACCCATGGCTGATGGAAGCATAAATGGAGCAAACATATCCACAGGCTAACAGAGTGCAACAGACATGTGCCGACGACAAAATTCTTAAATGTAACCTGGTTAAGGGTTTACATGGCCAAATAACTGGGATACTCACCGAGACATCTACATGTGTTAACCCAGTTTCTCAGAGACCAATAACCCGGGTTCTTTAAACAGAATAAGGGTTTTTATAGCATTTTAGAAACTGGGTTTCTGTGAATAAGCAGGTTTTTAAAGCACATGTACTGTACATTCACTCAGTGTTACGTTCTGTTCCTATGTGTGCCCCCTTATCATAGAAGTGTTTTTTTTTAAGCAGAGTTGTTAAGAAAAAAAGATCATTAATTTAGCATCACATTTGTTCAGCTTCCCTTTTTTCTCTCTCAGTTTGTTTACAGATACAGATGTGGGCAAAGGTGTTGGTGCCTCTCCTCAAAAAAAAAAAAAAACAGAACCCACAAATGTCTCTGAAACAACTTTAAACTGACAAAGGTCATTGGCACTCATTGCTTATTTTGCATTTAACAAAAATCAGACTTGAAAATGGCATGGACAAAAATGATGGGACCATTAACCTAATATTTTAAGGTGCAACCTTTAGATTCAATTACTCCAAAAAAAAAGTGATTCCTGGAGCTCTCCATGACTCTTCTGCACCTGTCCACTTGTTGTTTGGCCCACTGTCAGAAGGAGATATTTTTTTGTATACTGGGTGGCTTTGTTTCTCTCTTAGGCAAAGGAACATGAAAATATTACATTTAAAAGACAGTAGATGAAGAGGCAATAGGCGCCGATTGTTGGGACTGGGGTGAGAAGTTTAAAGACAAAAATTCTGGGGTAATCCTGTGTGATGGACAGCCGGTGTTTCAGTCCGGCCGGGACGTCCCTCAACTAAAAGAGAGAGCCTTTTTAGGACACTACATCCCCCGGGACGCTAGATGGCAGCTCCCCTGGATGGAAATGGGTCCCCGGATTCCAGCAGGGCAACATGGGACATGGAGTCCAGTTCTTCAGCCCTGTTGGGTGCCGTGGGTGCCACCATGGGGAGCTCACCAAGAACCCAGGGACAATTATGGTGACGTTAACCCGGAAGTACTTAGGAGTCACGAGGATGGAAACCCGCAGTACTTCCGGGATATTTGAAGAAGGCGTTTGACCCGGGTCAGATACTTTAAAAGGACTATGGGAAACCCCAGCAGATAGAGCTGGAGTTGGGTGGGAGTGTGACGGAGCTGCTGGGAGTTGGAGGATTGATTTATTGTATTATTGATTATTTATTGGAGAATTGTGGTGAGTGCGGTGCTTTGAGCACTACTATTGTGCTTTTAAACGTGTGTCCTGGACGTCTGTCTGGTGGGTTCAACGGGGCACTATAGAGCACTTTATACCACACCTGTTACTGATGATTGTGATGGCTGTCTACAGGATATCAGTATTTGCTGTCTTGCAAAAAATCACCACTTTGAAGTTTTAACTGCTTAAGTATACAAACAATACAAAATTATAATAAAAGAACTACTCCTTCCTTGGAAAATGTGTTGTATTTACCTGACGTGGAAATGAACATGTCTGAGAATATTGGTTTCTAATCAGCATATGTGTACTCATTGATAGTTGGTAATAACACTTTTTGTTAACCTGTGTTTACATTATTTGTTAAGCCCAGGTAATTTGATTTAATTCATCGTCCTTTTGATCTAGGCAGGGAATGAAGGACATTTAAACTTCTGGGCAGGAGAAGGCAGAGTGAGGGACTGTCCACTGAGAATGCTGCCAAGACACTCGCACAGAGCACAGGGGCTCGCAGGCAGACTCCGGTATGTGGCTGGCACGACGTGAGGCACAAGGACGGCAACATTGACCTCCAGAGAGGAAGAAAGAAACAGTTCCCCAAGAAGATGCCGGCTGTGGGTCCAGCGAGAGAAGGAAGCCGCATGAAAGGACCGAGCAAAGCTGGCAGACGAGAAGTGAGGCATGCCAAGGTCGCAGCAACACAAGGATCCCACAATGGAAAAAAAGAACAACGAAGAGACGCTGACAGGGATTCAACAATTTGTCAAAACTGCTGTTGGGAAATGAGCGTCTGGTGAACAGAGTGCATCCGTAGACAGTTGGGCGATTAATTGTTGGGTTAACACCATCCTCAAACTGGACTCTGCATGACTAAAGGTTGTATCCTCCAATTCTTGTTTTTAACGGACTTTTAGAGTGTGTACTGTGTGCTTTCCTTTTTAAAAAAAGGAATTTCGTTCCTGATATTGTTAGATTATTTTATTTTTGTTTATCTTTATAATGTACTTTATATTGTCTTGTGTTGCTTTTCCTAAAATTACTTTTGTGTGTTTACTCACTGCCCAATTTAAAGAAACGTGTGTGCTATTATTGTTAAATCTAAAGAGTATCCAGTCTCTTAATAAAACTGGGTGGCGTAGTTGGATATTTTAACTGTGCCTAGGGGACTTTCTCCAGCCTTCATGGTTCAGTTCTTTCCATAGATGTTCAATAAGATTCAAATCAGGGCTCATAGAAGGCCACTTCACAATAGTCCAATGTTTTGTTGTCAGACAATTGTGGGATCCTTATCCTGTTGGAGGATCCATGACCTGTGACTAAGAGATAGAGCTTTCTGACACTGGGCAGGACGTTTCACACCAGTATGTCTTGATAGCCTTGAGATTTCATTGCCCCCTGAGCAGACTCAAGATGCAGCAAAACAGCCTTAAAACATAAACGAGCCTCCTCCATGTTTCATATGTGGATTTCCCATTCACATTTCACATGCCAGAAAGTTCCAGTTTTGTCTCATCTGTCCACAGGACATTCTGCCAGAAGCATTGTGGCTTGTCCATATACTTTGCAGCAAATCCAGGCTGGCTTTTTAATATATTTCTTTCAACAGTGGAGTCCTCCTGGGTCTTCTTGCATTGAGCCCACTGTCAGTCAAAAAGTGGGCTCCTTGTATCTCTTTGGAAGGTGTACTTGGCATTTTCTCGACTATTCTACCTATCCTTCATCCTGCCCTTGAAAGTCTGTGTTGGTGCTGTATTCTCTTTAACTAGTCAACTTTTAAATGGCTCTGCTTCAGGATTCAATCTGTTGACACATACCCTCCATTGCCACCTTAAAACCTGTGAAAATATAACAGCTAATGTTAGGATTTCCCTCACCTGTTGTGATCCCAAATAGTACCTTGGTGTAGTTATTTATTTTCCAAGGTATATCAATCCCACAGTAGTAGGTGCCGGTATCTGTGACCTGAGCCTGGTCTACTGTCACATTGAAATAGCAGGATGAAGGGTGATCAAAGAGAGAGAATCTACCACTGGTCATCTTGTTTTCTAGTTGACTAGATTTGATAATGACATGTTTATCAAGGGTGCATGGATCTTTAGAAGTACCTGCTGCTAAGCTTCCTTTCACAATCATACTTGCATTTAATCTCCAGTTTTCCACTTTCTGCTCCTCTTGCAGTATTTGCTTCAGTCCACTTTACATTGTGAAAAGGCGCTATATAGGCGACCTGACACAGACTGGACACGGAGGCACATGTAAAATAAATAAACTATTTCACCTGTGCCCCACAGGCAGTACACAGTACACAGTCCCAAGCACAAACACCAAATTAAACAAACACTCTTTTTTTTCCTCCACCACTCCTCCCAGGCAACCTCCTCCTCCTCCTCCCGATTCTGGCTCCCAGAGTGGTGGCTGCTGGCCCCTTTTATAGTTCACCCGGAAGTGCTCCAGATGCTTGGTTGCCGAGTTCTGGCTGCACTTCCGGGTGTGGTGAAAACACTGCCCATAAGGGCTCAGGAGTTCCAGCTGCAGCACCCCTTGGCAGTGCCTGCAGGACCCAACAGGGCTACACCCAACTCCAATTCCCATGAAGCCTTGCAGGAAACAGAGGCACCGCTCAAGCCCATGGGGGTGGCCATCTAGCATCCAGAGGGAGGTATTGCACCTTCCAGGGCTGCTCCCCCTAAATATAGAGTGAAGGAGCGTCTTGGCCGGGCATGGACCCAGGTCGTCTGCCACAACATAAATGAAAGCTACAAAAGTGCACCTGATATCAGTGTATTAAATAGTGGGAAATAATATTTATAAGAAGGGAGCCCCTGCCTTAATATCAGTTATTAGAATCTTGTGTACTTCTCATTATTCCTTTCATTCACGTTACCTATAAAAACCGTACAGTGCAAGAAGACAAGCTACAACATTTATTTCTATAGCACGTTTTCATACAAATGATGTAGCTCAAAGCGCTTTACTGGATGAAGGAAGAGAAAAAAGACAAAATAAATAAGATAATAGAATTAGGGAATATTAATTAACATAGCATAAAAGTAAGGTCCGATGGCCAGGGAGGACAGAAAAAACAAAAAAACTCCAGATGGCTGGAGAAAAAAATAAAATCTGCAGGGTTTCCAGGCCACAAGACCACCCAGCCAGCCTGCTCTAGGTATTCTACCTACCATCAATGACCTCAATCAGTCCTCATGGTATTCAGGGTTCACATGGAAGAACTTGATGATGACAGTCATGTGGACCTCTGGCCTTCAATCCATCAATGTAGGGACATCACTGTACTTTGATCGGGTGGTGGTTTGTGCAGATCACCTCCACAGAAAATCAGAAAAAAGATTTCGGAGCCACCATGAATGATAATAATAATTAAATGCATATACAGAGTATCAGGATTAAACTAAAATGAAGCTATGAGAAAGCCATGTTCAAATAATAATTTTAATGGCCCAGTTTTTAGCAGTTTTTTAATATGCTCCACCGTATCAGCCTGAATATTTCCAGTGATGGGCTGGTGTTCATAGATAGTCCCTCTAAGGAGGAAACTCTTCCGCACCAGCCATTCAAACCGCTGAAAGAACTCTCACTTTAAAATGTTTTTGTGAGTTCAGCAGTAAATGTGTAAAAGTCTCAAACCATAAATTAATTTTTAAAAACAACATCTGTGAAGACAAGTTCCTTTTTATCATTTTATTAAGTGCATACCTACCTGTATTCAGAAGATTGACAATAAACTCAGGCCACCTCCTGTTGGTGCTAGCTGTCTAAATGGGAGCGTGAGGAACTCTGGTCTATTTTGTTGGCAGATCTATATATATCATGATATCTGAAAAATTTAAATGGTAATGGTATAGTCCTAAAAATGTCTATATTGAAGACCTTCTGACTTAATTTATATCAAAACGATTACTGGGGTCTTTTTTATAACTTAAGATCAAACAAGATTTATTTTTATTATATTTGAACAGTCATGTAAACTGCAATTAGACAAATCAAATGATCAGATATAAATATATATACATATTCTGTTCTAAAATGACACCTGTCTGGAAGCAGCACAGCAATCTTTTATATAAAAAATACACAATGTGCCACCTCACACATCCTGTTTTCGTATAACTTCAAATACTAAACACAAAGTCAGCATCAAAGTATGACAAGTAACTGAGAACAACAAAGCTGGTGTGAGTGCCTCAGAAGATGAATGGGTGTCCCAGAGGGTGATTCTTTGCCCAGACAGGACATCATGATAAAAGAAAATGGAAGGACAAACTTTATAATTAGAAGGGAACAAGAATCCTTACCCAGTAGGGATTACAGAATGTTGGAAGAACCAGGACAGACACTAGCATCTGGATACTATGTCCAGCAATACACAAGAGGGCAGCATCCTTGGGATTTGGATCCCCTTTGTATACCTACAGGGCATCATGGGAATTGTAGTTTCTGGAATACAACCCTATTGGGTTCCATGAGTAATCCTGGGTTGCTGCAGGGGGATATCTTCCCTACTTTGAGAATCCCTTTTTACCCAGAAGTGCTTCCTACAGGCCACAAAAGTACTGCTGGGTCAAAGAGAAAAGGAGACCATCTTGACCAGGCAGTCAGAGTCTGAAGGATGAGGACGAGACTTGGTGAGAAGGCGTGGAAGAAAAAGGATTGTGTTGTGGGCAGTTTGTACATTGAAAGTCGTATTCTATCTATGATACCATGGATACATCATTTGTGGCCAAATAACACATTTGATCATTACTTCCATTGTCACAAAAAAAAGCCCACTGTTCTTACTTGCATGTCATCGGGTGTATGGAAGCATTTTGAGTGAGCCACCTCTGTGCTCTCCACTCCATCCACAATGTGCCACCTCGCATTATCTCCTTTCCTACATCAGACTATTTCAGCCATTGTACTTTTGTACAAATCCCAAATTTTGTGTGTGAAAACTTTACAATGCAATTTCAGGTGAGTATTGGAGCATCACTACTTGTCAGATTACGGTATAATCTTTTTTTATTACATGTATTAGTTATTATAAGTGATATACTGCATTTTTTTAATTATGTAGTGGTCTGGAGGAGAGTGAGACAGCAATTCACATTTGGGTAGCAACCTACAATTCATTTGTTTGTGATTCACACATGCACCAACATTCAGGTACATATTTACTCAAATCATATATTTGTTTTCTAAAATGCACCTTATTCATGACCGAGTATTGCACTCCATTGCCACTTTGTGTTCTTTCTTGGCCTTCTCTTTCCAACACCACAGTTGCACCACCATGTGCATCAGAAGATAATGGAACATCCAATTCTCACCACTCTGCTACAATACATGAATCACTTTAGTGACAGGTAACAAAGGTGGCTACCTGATGTGGTAAACCACAGTAAAAAATTGATAATAGCTAGTGATCAAGGTTTTGGAGCAGGTGATTAAGACAGTTGAAAGAATGCTACAGAAAAACATCAGAGATCAAGTGGAAGTTAATGAAATGAAGTTTGGTTTCATGATGAAAGAGAGCACAGATGTGATCTTTTGTCAGGGAAATGTAGGAAAAGCATCTGGTAAAGGGAAAATAAAAGCTTCATTATTCACTTGCAAATCTGGCCAAGTCCTTTGACAGAGTGGTGGTGGTGGTAAAGTAGATCATCGAGAAAGTTAGGTTAGTGTTTGTGCTGATGTCAATGTCTGAGGAAGCATGAATCATGGTCAAGACAGCAGATGAGGAAAGTGAAAGTTAGTAGGTGAATGTACCAGGGACTCGTTGTGAGTTCGTTGTTTTCCATTATAGTGATAGAGGAGGTAGCTGGAGAAGTCTGTGGAGGATTTCCATTGAAGCTCTTGCATACCAATGATCTTGTACTGATGGAAAAAAGTGATTTGAAGGATAAGAAACTGGAGTATACACCAGGTTTGGAAGCAAAAATTCCAAATTCTACAATTCTACAGCTGAACACCAGTCAACAACTGAACACCAGCAAAACCAAGGAGCTGGTGGTGGATTTTAGGAGGCCCAGGCCCCTCATGGACCACATGATTATCAGAGGTGACTGTGTGCAAGCAGTACAAACCTATAAATACCTGGGAGTGCAGCTGAATGATAAATTGGACTGGACTGCCAATACTGATTCTCTGTGCAAGAGAGGACAGAGCTGACTATACTTCCTTAGAAGGTTGGCGTCTTTCAACATCTGCAATAAGATGATGCAGATGTTCTATGAGACGGTTGTGGTGAGCAACCTCTTCTATGAGGTGGTGTGCTGGGGAGGCAGCATAAAGAAGAGGGACGTTTCACGCCTGAACAAACAGGCAGGCTTTATTGTAGGCACAGAGCTGGACAGTTTGACATCTGTGGCAGAGCGACGGGTGCTGAGCAGCCTCCTGTCAATCATGGAGAATTCACTGTATCCACTGAACAGGATCATCTCCAGACAGAGGAGCAACTTCAGCGACAGACTGCTGTCACCGTCCTGCTCCACTGACAGACTGAGGAGACCCCACACTATGCGAGTCTTCAATTCCACCTGGGGGAGTAAACTTTAACATTATACAAAGTTATTATCTGTTGCACCTGCCTCGCACTCTCCACCTTGCATTTTTTAACTTGCACTGCATTTTTATCTTTCTTTAATTAATATTGTTTTTATCAGTATGCTGCTGCTGGAGTATGTGAATTTCCACTTGGAGATTAATAAAGTATCTATCTATCTATCTATCTATCTATCTATCTATCTATCTATCTATCTATCTATCTATCTATCTATCTAAAAAGCCCTGATGTAAATTCAGGAAAGACCAAGGTGATGACTGGAGGTGTAGGAATGGAGGCATGGAAGAGGTGGGTGCTTAACTGTGGTGCGAGTATGGGAAGGGTTTTGGAAGAAATTCATACTAAAGTAGTGACTGATGGAAATGATCATACTGTATAAGAGATGCAGTGGTGTCAAAAGCACACTGCCGATGGCTAGGGAGACATTTGCTGTAATTAACGTTTGAGAGGGGTGCAGAATGCTTATGTAAATTTAAATGTTGACAATGGACTTCTTTGGTAGAAAGCAGGGAAGTTCTGCTGCTTAGGTGACACGTTAAGTGTACAGTAGATGGAGTTACGGGCATGGCAGTGATATTGGGGTTAGAGGTGCATGGGAGAATTTCTGGGAGCTGTTCCTCATTCTAACTTTTAAAAGATGTGTATTTAAAGCTCTCTGAAGAGTAGTATACTCTTTGGGATTGACATGCGCATTGCTGCACCTACCACACAATGGACAACCTGGACTGAGACCCGAGTGCAGCTGGTGACACCTCAGCACCACACTGAAGCAGTGTGATGTTTTTTTTACGGTGGCTGCAGTGCCAATCCTGCCACCAAACCCAAAGTTTTCCCTTTAAGTTGGAGGACCTCTTGCAGGACTGGATGCGGTTTAACATGACATGTGGAGGACAAAAATATAACATTAAGCAAAGCTGGACAGAAATAGATGAGAATGATAAGATGGGTGTGTGGAGTGTCACAAAGTGAAAGGAAGATGAATGGTGAGTAAAGATAAAGACTTAGTATGAAGTGGATAGGTCCTGGGGTTCCTTGGATTGCATCAGGGATCGGTGTGAGCCCTTTCTCATTTGCTGTGGTGATGGACAGGTTGACAGACGAGATTAGACAGGAGTCCCTGTGGACTATGATGGTTGCTGATGACATTGTGATCTGTAGCGACAGTAGGGAGCAGGTTGAGGAGATCCTGAAGAGGTGGAGATATGCTCTAGAGAGGAGAGGAATGAAGGTCAGTTGGAACGTGACAGAATACATGTGTGTGAATGAGAGGAAGGTCAGTGGAATGGTGAGGATGGAAGGAGTAGAGTTGGTGAAGGTTGATGAGTTTAAATACAGTACTTGGGATCAACAGTACAGAGTAATGGGGATTGTGGAAGAGAGGTGAAAAAGAGAGTGTAGGCCGGTTGGAGAAGAGTGTCAGGAGTAATCTGTGACAGACGGGTATCAGCAAGAGTGAAAGGGAAGGTCTACTGGACGGTAGTGAGACCAGCAATGTTATATGGGTTGGAGACACTGACCAAAAAACAGGAGACAGGGCTGGAGGTGGCAGAGTCAAAGATGTTAAGATTTATATTGGGTGTGACGAGGAAGGACAGGATTAGAAAAGAGGACATTAGATAGTTGGATGGTGTGGAGACAAAGCTAGAGAGGTGAGATTGCATTGGTGAATCCGAGTCCAGTTTGATCCAAGATTACCATAACTCAAAAATTAAGGGTGATAGAAAAATTCTGAGAATAGGAATTTGAAAAAGACCAAGTGTTCAGTTTAATTTCTCTTGTAGACTTTCAAGACATTTTTCAATATAATGAAATCAGGTTATTTAGACAATAAAGCAATACAAGCTTATTCCTGATAAGGTTTAAAGATATTCTATTTTGAATTTATAGGATTAATAAAGTGTATCTTAACTAATCTAATCTAATATAATAAAGATTTTGTCGACTGGCATCACAAATACCACAATTCACAATTATTAACCAGTACCACTGGCCTGAGGGTGTGGTCATGTTATGTGTGTTCTTTAGCTGGTTTTGAATTTTAATGTAAATTATCATTTAGTCCTGCTGGCATCCAATACATTTAAAGAATTGGAGACACTTTTCTGTATCTGTTGGTAAAACTATCAGTAGACACCCTAGTTATGTGCTTTATACAAATAGATTGGTACAAGAATATTATGAGCCTCCATCAGGAGCACAAAGATAATCACATTTCATAAATTTTCAATTCTAAGCAGAATTCAACTAATGCACCCCATAGGCTGTAGTTTTATGTGTACTTCATCATTAGTGGAAAAAAAGGATGGATTATGCTGCAGTATGAGAGGAAATTACATTTTGTAATTGGAAGGAAGTCCAACACTATCTTCTTGTTATCCCTTCTTCTGTGTCCAGTACTCATGTTGGTTGTACAGCACTACCTTGCCGAAGACAAAAGGCTGCAATGTAAAAAAAATAAAAAGTTAGAACACCTTAACACCATTAATAAGAATACCAGTAGCACATCTGAATCACATGATCTGAACCAGTCAGATGGATCCAATTTTGGAATTCATTAACCCATTGATCTGTCTGTTGACTATAACAATATTTCTCTTAGCTTTACTGGCACTCATCCAAAGATTCTCTCCATCTTCAGCTAGGTGAAGGACAGTCTTAGAAGGACATGTGTAATGGAATTTATTTTCATGGATCACTTATTTAAAATTTTTTAATACAACAAATCTGTAGGAAGACAGCTAGTTGAACTCAGGGTACATCTCCCGAAAACAATCAATCTTAATGAATAATGGACAAGATAAAGAATGACGTAGATAAAGAACAACTTTTTTGCAGGTAGATCCTGAAGCCCTTCGTTATTCGACACTTAACAAACAACTATAAAGTACTGCTCTACTTTGTTGGGCTCCTTCCAAGCATCTGCATCAGAAAAGCAGACTGTCGATAAAAGAAACATTGATCCCATGAATTTCAATGGTCAAAAATACAATATATTGTCACACCAGACAATATGTATAAATTTAAGGAAAGGGCTTGTGCATTTGCTGTAATTGGATCTTCCACTTTCCCAGAGTGCACTCTACAGCAGTACATGTGGTTTGGTGTGAGGTGTCTCACTTCTTCTCAGTCACAGTTTGAGGATTCATCACTGTAGTTAGCAGGTATTCACTAAAAGGATATCCAAAGTCTCCCTGTAACCAGCCACCAGCTAACACACCATCTCTTGCAATCTGAAAACCCCCAAAATTGGACCAGATATGAGTATCATGTATAATTCCGTGGCACTTGGCCATAATATCTGCAAAAAGTCCCTGATGGTCGGTAATATATCACCTGGACATTTGACAATATAGAAAAAAAGTTTAAATTTCATCACAAAAATAACAGAAACTACGAGTATTAAAGTAATACCGCTCAAATGCAATATAACCAAATTAATAAGTTTGTATAAAATATCAAATTGATCTACATATTGAATTGCCTTAAGAAGTGGTCAACTTGAAAGTCGGTCGCCCTGGTCGCGAACAGTGGACCAGCTCTACACCCTTAGCAGGGTCCTGGAGGGTGCATGGGAGTTTACCCAACCAGTCTACATGTGTTTTGTGGACTTGGAAAAGGCATTCGACCGTGTCCCTCGGGGAATCCTGTGGGGGGTGCTCCGGGAGTATGGGGTACCGGAGCCCCTGATAAGGGCTGTTCGGTCCCTGTACAAGCGGTGTCAGAGCTTGGTCCGCAATACCGGCAGTAAGTCGAGCCCGTTTCCAGTGAAAGTTGGACTCCGCCAGGGCTGCCCTTTGTCACCGATTCTGTTCATAACTTTTATGGACAGAATTTCTAGGAGCAGCCAGGGTGTTGAGGGGGTCCGGTTTGGTGGACTCAGGATTGGGTCACTGCTTTTTGCAGATGATGTTGTCCTGTTTGCTTCATCAGGCTGTGATCTTCAGCTCTCTCTGAATCGGTTCGCAGCTGAGTGTGAAGCGGATGGGATGGGAATCAGCACCTCCAAATCCGAGACCATGGTCCTCAGCCAGAAAAGGGTGGAGTGCCCTATCAGGGTTGGAGGTGAGATCATGCCCCAAGTGGAGGAGTTCAAGTATCTTGGGATCTTGTTCACAAGTGAGGGAAGAATGGAGCGTGAGATCGACAGGCGGATCGGTGCGTCATCCACAGTGATGAGGGTTCTGCATCGGTCTGTCGTGGTGAAAAAGGAGCTGAGCCGTAAGTCAAAGCTCTCAATTTACCAGTCGATCTACGTTCCTACCCTCACCTATGGTCATGAGCTATGGGTAGTGACCGAAAGAACGAGATCGCAAATACAAGCGGCTGAAATGAGTTTCCTCCGTAGGGTGTCTGGGCTTTCCCTTAAAGATAAGGTGAGGAGGAGCTCAGAGTAGAGCCACTGCTCCTCTGCATCGAGAGGAGTCAGATGAGGTGGCTCGGGCATCTGATCAGGATGCCTCCTGAACACCTCCCTGTGAGGTGTTCTGGGCACGTCCAACTGGGAGGAGGCCCCAGGGAAGACCCAGGACACACTGAAGAGACTATGTCTCCCGGCTGGCCTGGGAACGCCTCGGGATTCTCCCGGAAGAGCTGGAAGAAGTGGCCGGGGAGAGGGAAGTCCGGGCCTATCTGCTCAAGCTGCTGCCCCCGTGACCCGACCTCGGATAAGCAGAAGTAGATGGATGGATGGATGGACTTGTAAAATTTGAGATACACTTGGTTAGATTTCATCATGTTGCACACAGGCATTTCTGTCACTACCTTCAAATTGGAAAGTTTGTTAAACAAAACCTGCCCAATTTCCCTCACCTCCCACCTACCTCTATACCTGAAGAAATTTGGACTCAAACAGTATTTCTGTAATATATAAAAGCATTTTAAAGTCCCTCCCATTCAAAGATCCCAGAGTATAATGGGAAAAGGATCTCTCACTTAACATCTCAGAAAAGGAGTGGAAGGTAGCAATGCACAGAATTCTCTTGAGCTCCATATGCGCAAAGCATACAATTAGTTAACTTAAAATTATATATCTCTCATTTCAAATTGTCCAAAATGTTTCCAGGTCAAGATCCAACCTGCGAACATTACAATCAAGTTCCAGCCTCACCGGGTCACATGTTTTGGGCCTGCACCACATTAACATCATTCTGGACCAAAATCTTCAAATGCCTTTCAGACAGCCTTGGTGTCACAATCCCTCCTAACCCACTAACAGCTGTTTTTGGTGGGCTCACAGAGGGGCTTACAGTCGAAAATGACAAACAAACTGTAATGGCCTTTACTTCACTATTGGCACCTAGACTTATCTTGCTCAACTGGAAGAATCCTAACTCGCTTCTTTTAAGTCAGTGGGAAACTTGATGTTATATCCTTCTATATAAAAGCGGTCGGGATTGTCCTTCTGTCCCGTGAGTGCTACGTAGGTGCGGAGTTTCACACACGCCCCGTCCATTTTGCAATGCATGATGGGATTTGTAGTTTCGTTTTCCAGGTAAAAGATGATTTTCTACTCCAGACTGTGTGAGTAGCATGGAGTTTCACAGACGCCCCGTCCATTTTGCAATGCACGATGGGATTTGTAGTTTCGTTTTTCCAGGTAAAAGATGATTTTCTACTCCAGACTGTGCGATATCTTCTTCTTCTTTCTTACTATATAAAAGCGGTCGGGATTGTCCTTCCGTCCCGTGAGTGGAAAGCGCAGTGGTATTCCGCTTATCACAGACTTACTACTTGCAGCTTGCGGTACGAAGCGACATGATGTGAGCAGAGTTCTGGTGCTCCCATCGTTCCCTTGCTTTTGTGCGCGATGCGCTGGAAAAATAGACAAAATTATGTCTCTGGAAATAATTAATGTTGATGGAGTACAAATGCCTCACCGCACAGTAAATATCAGGGGGGTTCAAAAGGGTGACCTCAATATAGAAAAAAAGTTTAAATTTCATCACAAAAATAACAGAAACTACGAGTATTAAAGTAATACCGCTCAAATGCAATATAACCAAATTAATGAGTTTGTATAAAATATCAAATTGATCTACATATTGAATTGCCTTAAGAAGTGGTCAACTTGAAAGTCGGTCGCCTTAAAAGGCGGGTCAGCCTAGTACTATCTAAAATTGGAAAAAATCAAATTCTCATTTAGAGGATCTGTGCAAAACTTTTTCAAAACCTGGCAGGCTCTGATAAATAACATTTTAGAATAAGCATTTAAATTGAGGAAGTGGATTCTTTCCCCGCTTTTTCTATTCTATCTATATATAAATATATTTGTTTATTTATATACATATTTTTACTATTATTAAAGTGCTATTCTGCTGGCCTAGCTCTCTTTCTCATGGGTGGGGGTCGATTTGTTTCAAACCAGTTTTGTTAAACTTGACCTGCATGTATGGAATGTTTTTTGATTTTAATAAGATAAAATATCAAAAAATATATATGTTGACAAATACTGGGCATAAGTGAGCCACTTCAAGAATTACCTACCAACACCACATCATGCTTTCCACCTCAAAACCTCTTCAAAGAACATGTTTGGATTTTTTTTGTTTTCAACTCACTTTTTGTGACATCAATGATCACCTCGGTGTAGTAATCCCATAAGAGAAAGACTTCGATTCCACAGTAGTGCCTTCCAGAGTCGGTAGCACGAGCCTTGTCCACCATCACAGTGAAGTAGCAGGAAGAAGTGTGATCAAAAATGGAGAATCTGTCATTAATTGTGAGGTTTTCTGGTTTACTAGACTTGATAATGACATGTTCATTGCTGTTACATGGATGTCGGCAGAAGTACTTGTTGTTAAGCTTGCGTTCACAGTCATACTTGCATTTTATCTCTAGTCTTCTACCTTCTGATCCTCTTAAAAAAATGCCTTCAGTTAACCTTGCATAAGTGGAAGCTAAAAAAATGTACAAAACATCGAGTTACAACATTACTAAAGAGAAATGATATTTAGAAGATGACAGGCTATTTCCACATGTAAATTATTTACAGCCATGTGTAAAATGTTGATGTATTTATTCATTCATCCTATTATTCACCTTGTAAGGATCCCAAGCAGATGCATGAAAATGTCTACTGAAGACCTCTAAATTATGGGTAGACAGCACTCATTCAATCCTTTGAAAGAATTTCTGCTGGGCTTCAGTAGTAAATGTTTAAATTGATTGAATCCAAGCTTCTTTAAAAAAGAATACCTGTTAGGTAAATTCCTCTTTACCTACCTGTGAATAGAAGATTGATCAAAAGTTCAGGCAACCTCATGTCAATGCCTGCTGCTTGGTTGTGAGTGTGAGGACCTCAAGTCTGACTCATGAGAGCAGATCTCAGTTCACATAAAGCCCTGCCCTCCACAGATGGATGCCATGGCAGCCTTGTGGTTTGCCTCCTTGCACCATAGTTGCCAGCTTCCCGCTCAGAACTCATTAAGACCAATATTGATGTGCTTTTATGCTAAACAGGAAAAAGTTGATGAACAAATGCCAAGAGAAAGTGTCGGAGAAGCTGTATCGATTTAGGACATAATCCACTGTAAAGGACAGGGTAGAATTCCCATCCGGGATGGGGCAAGGTTCCTCACCTGGATGGAAGACGAACCCATTGAAAGCACAAGAAGAAAGGCAGGGTGTTCCCTGTCTTAGACAGGAAGTTGATAGAAGATGCCAGTTTGGAACTGGGTATGCTGTCATCCCGGCAGGGGTGGATCGTGGAATAATACCCAGCTAGGAGTTCAATGTAATGGAAAGACTGGGGGAGACAACCAGTCAGGGCTACATGCTTCCCTGGCACATTAGGCGACAGCATCCCTGGGTGGCTTTATCACTATGAACATCCATAAGGCATGTTGGGAACTGTTGCCTTGTAGTGTCCCTGAGGTGTTGCCAGACGATGCTGTGGAGATTTGTGATCCCTGCTCTCTGGGACTTCCCTAACACCGAATGTACACCAGGGTCTAAGATAAAGGAAGTTGCTCAACCTCAGCCAGCTGAGTCGGAGTCAAGAGAGGAGCTGGACAACCTGGTAAAGTAAAGTAAAGGAATAAGAGGGAGCGAGCGAGAGAGAAGAGAAGAAAACAGAAGATCTGTGTTTGCACAACATTTAAGAAGGCTTTGGCAAGCTACTTGTGAAAGCAAATCTTTTTTTAATTGTACTGGGATGTTGCAATGTCCCCTACTGATTACAGCACCATTTATAATCTTCTTGTAGACGTTGTGATAAAAATACAATAAAAACACTTAGCTATTAGTTTTCAGCAATGGCTTCTTCCTAGTTCACTGAAAAAGACACTCAGTAAGTGGAAATATGTTCAATGTTGTTGACTTAGCCCTAGATTTTATCATGATCTTGGAATGATTAAGGGGGCTACTTGCCTCAGTGATACATAGCCCCAGGGCCATATTTTGGGGGTACAGAATTTGAAAAAGAAATTTTTAACTTTTAAATTTTTAATCAGTTTTACCTTTGTCAATACTGGTAATTAATCTAATAATTTGGTAAGGCTCCTACATTAGTTACTTTACCGTTCTCTGTTGTAGGAGGGTTTCTCTGGCATTTAAACTTATATCAAGGTAACTGAAGCCCACTCATTTTTAGAAACAGAATAATATTTTTATTGATAAACACAAGGATTATAGAAGTATGATAAATGCATATAAATATTAACATTGTCACACACGTCTGAGTAGGAGGCATCTAAAGGGCCTGAGTAATTGTAATAAAACATCCAACCAGGGGTGGCGGAATGCACTGACTGTCTTTTTCAGCTCCCTACAGACCTTTCCCGGGAAATCCTGCAAGGTGCCGGCCCCTGTGCTGACATCACTTCTGGACCAGAAGACATCACTTCCAGTGCCGACCCCTTTGCTGACATCACTTCCGGAGCAGAAGACATCACTTCTGGTGCCGCCCCCTTTGCTGACGTCACTTCCGGACCAGAAGACATCACTTCCGGTGCTGCCCCCTTTGCTGACGTCACGTCCGGACCAGAAGACACCACTTCTGGTGCCGCCCCCTTTGCTGTCGTCACTTCCGGACCAGAAGACATAACTTCCGGTGCTGCCCCCTTTGCTGACGTCACGTCCGGACCAGAAGACATCACTTCTGATTCCGGCCCTTTTGATGACGTCATTCCTTTATGGGCCTTTAAAGCCTCCCTCTTTGTCTTCTATAGTCAGTTCTGTTTTGGACTCTCTTCTATGCACATCGTGCTTCTAAAAAACTCCACTTTTGCAGCCAAATCTTTATGATGTCTTTGTCTAATCTTTATCACAACATATAAGACAGGAGGCAGACAGACTAGGCAAGCATATAACATATAGGCTGGCTGTTTACTGGTATTTAGAGTTCTCCTTTATCTTGGCACAGAAAAGTAGTTTTATGATACCAAGTCTTAATGGATGATGTCCAATGTTGTGTGGAGTTGTTGCTTTGTTGATACTTGGGGATCAAGTGGAAGATTCTTCATGCGTTGGACTGCACTGTTTCTGTTTGCTTCATGATCCTTGTCAGTGCTGTGCTGCTGCTTCCTCAGCTCACCTCCGGCTGTCGGTTGCCACTTTACTGGAAAAGGCACCACTCATTCTGGTCCAAATGTTTTGAAGTCATGGCTTCTCAACCTCTCAATGGTCAGAGAGAAGCCTATCCTCAGTAAAAAAAAATAAAATTAATAATTCATTACATTCATATAGCACTTTTCTCAGTACTCAAAGCGCTATCCACACAGGGAGGGATCAGGAAGCGATGCCCACAATCTTCCACAGTCTCCTTACTGCAAAGCAGCAGCACTGCCACTGCGCCACCTGTGAGGATTAAAATTAAAAATCATGGAATTCCACTTAGAGTTAGCAAAAATGACACTAAAAAGGGCTCTCAGACAATGAGAAACAAGATTCTTCTGGTCTGATGAAAATGAAACCATGATTGTCTGGAGGAGACCAAGCATTGCTCGTTTCAAAGATGAAGCATGTTGGTGACAGCATCATGCTATTAGGATGTTCTTCAGCAGCAGGGGTTCGGTGTGATGCTCTGTGTGCTCAGCCATGAGCAAAAGTTTGCCGCAAGGTAAATTATACAAACAAAAAATAAATATCTTCCTGAGGAAGTGACAGCATCCACATCTTCATTCACTCACAAAAAAATCAATGCCTTGAAAAGGAGTGGCATGCACCAGCTACAGCATTTTATTTATATGTGAAAAAGAATGAGAAAATAATATAGAGTGTGCACTTCACTTGAGTGTAGGCATAGACGTTGCTTTGCTTTTTAGTTAATTTCATTTCTTGACTTGTTTATTCTCAAATTGTCAGTAAAATGTGTTTTAATTCTTCATTTAAGTTTTTGCATCATTGCACTTTATTTTCATAACCCTAGAGAAAAAAGGAAGCTGTTTAAATGTATTTATTGCTTGCACATTTACTGTATTTAATTTTGCAAATTTCCCTTTTATTTTAGTAACTGTTCAAGTTAAATATCCCGTTGTCATAAAAAAGGAAGCTCATGAAATCTGCTCATTGGATGTGCTTATTGAAGTTTGCTCAGCTTGAGAACTGCGTGGTAAAAAGAAATGTCTTCATTATATTTTATATAATCTCACTAAGCAAAGTATTAGGACCACCTGTACACCTGCACTTATCTAGTCATGCGATCACGTGGCAGCAGTGCAATGCCTAACATCATGCAGATGCAAGTCAGGAGCCTCAGTTAATGTGACCTCAGTGATTTTAACAGTGGCTAGACTGCTAGAGGCAGATAAGCTGGTTCGAGATTTCTGATGATCTCCCAGAATTTTCACAAGCAGCACTCTCGGAAGTTTGCAAACAATAAAACATCCTTTGTATGCAGTGCTGTGGATGGAAACACCTGGATGATGAGAAAGGTCAGAAGAGAATGGTCTGTCTGAAAGGCTACGGTAACTCAGATTACCACTCTGTACAACTGTGGAGAGCAGAAAAGCATCTCAGGATGTACAACACATTACACTTTGAGACAGACTGGCTACAACAGTAGAAGACCATGTGGGGTTTCACTCCTGAAAGCTAAGAGCAGAAAGCTAAGACTGCAGTGATCACAGTTTTTTTTTTTTTAAATTTAATTCTGTTACTATGTTTTGTTATATTTATTAGTGAATACTGTCTTGTTTATTAATATGTTTTTTGTTCTGAATATTTTTTTAAAAATGTTATTGATCAATTAGGAGTGAATAACATTGCATACAACCAAATTAAACTTAACAAAGCAAAAGTCAATCCCCGCCCACGAGAAAGAGAGAAGAGCCCACAGCCAAATCAAATCTTTAAATGCAGCAAAGATGAACAGAATCCTTTTTCCCCAACACACAAGCTTATTCTAAAATGTTATTGATTAGATCCTGCCATAATTTAAAAAAGTTTTGAACAGATCCTGTAAGTAAGAATTTTGATTTTTTTCCAATTTCAAATAGAACATCGATTACCCACTGACTTGAAAGTGGAGGGGTGGGATTCTTCCTGCTGAGCAAGATAAGTCTACGTGCTAGTAGTGAGGTAAAAGCAATTATGATTTGTTCGTTCTTCCCCACTTTAAGCCCATCTGGATGACCACCAAACACAGCATTAACGGGTTTGGAGTGACTGTGACACTAAGGCTGTCTGATAAGCATTCATAGATTTTTGTCCAAAAATGTTGCTAATTTGTTGCGCTGAGAACATCTGGCCCATTGAGGCTGGAGCTCAATTGCAATGTTCACAGTTTGATTCTTACTCTGGAAATATTTTGGCCAATTTTAAATGAGATAAATGCGCTCAATAATCGATTTTAAGTTGAATGATTTCATGCTTTGTACATATGGAGCTTGAGTGTATTCTGTGCGTGTTAAGTGTTCATGTTAAGTGAAAAATCCTTTCCCCACTGTACCCTGGGATCTTTGAAAAGAAGGGACATTAAAAGGTTTTTATAAATTCTAGAGTTGCTATCTGGGTCTTCAAGACTGATCAATATTTCTTCTAGAATAGAAATCGGTGGGAAATGAGGAAAATTGGGCAGGTTCCATTTAGCAAGGTTTCTAGCTTGAAATTAGTGGAAGAATTGTATTGAAAAGAAGTTAAATTTGAAGTTTAATAGTTCATAGGAGTCATGTACATGTCTCTGAGTGTTTTAATCCCGGACATTTTCCAAACATTAAATACTGTGTTATGTTTGAGAGGGTGGAAAAAGGTGGTTATCATGTAGAGGTGCAACAGGTAAGCTGCTCCGTCTTAAAGTGCTTCTTACGTTGGTTCCATATTCTGAGTGAAAGAAGGGCAATTGAATTATTAGTGCATTGATGATAATTTGTATTTACTGGGACACAGAGCTGGGAATATAAAGAAGTACTGCTAGATTTTAATCTTACTGCAATTCAGGCTTGTGTATATTCATTGTATTGCATCAATCTCCATGTCTTTATAGCTTGTATGTTTGACGCCAGTAATAACATTGAAAGTTAGGTAGTGCCATGCCCCCTTCTGCTTTAGGTTGTTGTAGAGTTGACCTTTGGATGTATGGATGTTTCAAATTCCAAATAAATTAAGTTATGATTGAATCTAATTTCTTAAAAAAAATATGTGTTAATATATACAGGGATGCTTTGAAATAGAAAAAGAAGCTTAGGAAGGATGTTCATCTTAACAATGTTGTTTCTCCCTGCTAATGTGAAATGCAGAGTTGACTATCTGTTTATGTCTTGTTTAATTGTTTCCATGCAGGCAGCAAAATTCTGTTGAAAAAGAGCTTTGTATTTACTTGTGATATTTACCCCTAGATATTTAAACTGATCAGCTAAGATAAATGGGAAGGTGTCCAGTATTGTGTGCTAGAGAATTCACTGGATAAAGCACACTTTTTTCAAATTGATTTTTAGATCAGATATCTTTTGAAAATCTGCTAATGCTTTTAGGACTGCAGGCACAGAATGTTGTGGGTCAGATATATAAAGTACCATATAATCTGCATGTAATGTTCTGAATATTTGCATTTATTTTTATGTACCCAGTGTTTCATGTCTTGAACCAAGAGGGGAGGGCCCTCCTGATGCCATAGTGTTAAATAAATTGGGTTTCTAGCTATGTTTAGACAAAATGTGGCCAATTAAAAAAAAAAAACATCACAAGTAAACATAAGGCTCTTTTTCAACAAAATTTTGCTGTCTGCATGGAAAAAATTAAGCAAGACTTGTATAGATGGTCTATCCTCCATCTCACTTTAGCTGGAAGAATTAACATTGTTAAGATGAAAATCCTTCCTAAGCTTCTTTTTCTATTTCAAAACATTCCAGTATACATCAATAGATCATGTTTTAAGAAAATAGATTCAACCTTAACCTCATTTATTTGGAATTCAAAACATCCACATATCCAAAGGGCGACCCTACAAAGACTTAAGGCAAAAGGCATGGCTCTACCTAACTTTCAATTTTAACTATCTTTTAGGGCATAATGTGAGTTACCACAGCTATCTTGATGACAAAAAACTGTATTTATCAATAGCACCTGATGACCCCGACTCTTACTTGTCTTACTTGTATTTCCAAATGGATGAGTAGTATTAATTGGCAAAAATGGATAAAATTAGGTTATTAGAAATAAACTTAATCCATTTGAATTAAAAGTCAAGATGGAGGTAAAGAATTTAGGGGTAACTATTGACTCTGACCTGAATTTTAAAACACATATTAATCAGATTACTAGGAAAGCATTTTTTCACTCAAAAAATATAGCAAAAGTTAGACCACTTATAACATTGCAAGATGCTGAGAAATTAGTTCACGTTTTTGTTTTAAGCCGGCTAGATTACTGTAACGCACTCCTCTCAGGACCACCCAAAAGGACATCAGTCGATTTCAATGAGTGCAGAATGCAGCTGCTAGAATCTTAACTAGGAAAAGAAAATCCAAGCACATCTTTCCAGTTTTGATGTCACTACACTGGTTACCTGTGTCATTCAAATTTTAATTTAAAATGCTGCTTACAGTTTACAAAGCCTTAAATAATCTCGCTCCTTCTTATATTTCGGAATGTCTTACACCTTACATTCCAAATCGTAACCTTAGATCTTCAAATTCCAAGAGCTAAACTTAAAAGAAGTGGTGAGGCGGCCTTCTGCTGTTATGCACCTCAAATCTTGAATAGCTTGCCAATAAGAATTCACCAGGCTAATGAAGTGGAGCACTTTAAAAAACTGCTAAAAACACATTACTCTAACATGGCTTTCTCGTAACTTCATTTTAGTTTAATCCTTATGCTCTGTATATTTAAGTAATTATTATTATTCATGGTGGCTCTAAAATCCGTACTAACCCCTACTTTCTCTGCTGTTCTTTTTCTGGTTTTCTGTGGCGGCGACCTGCACCACCACCACCACTTGATCAAAGCACTGCGATGTCTCTACATTGATGGATTAAAGGCCAGAAGTCCCCATGACTGTCATCATCAAATTCTTCCATGAGAACCCTGAATACCATGAGGACTGATTGAGGTCATTTATGTTAGGTAGAATGCCTAGGAGGTCTGGGTGGACACGTGGCTTAGGAACCCCTACATATTTTATTTTTTTCTCCAGCCATCTGGAGTTTTTTTTTTTTTTTTTGTTTTTTCAGTCCTCACTGGCCACCAGACCTTTCTTTTATTCTATGTTAATTAATGTTCCCTAATTTTAATTCTTATTTATTTTGCCTTTTTTCTCTTTCTTCTTCATGTAAAGTACTTTGAGCTATATTATATATATGAAAATGTGCTATAAATAAGTGTTGTTGTTGTTTATTACTGGGTGGCAAATATACAAACTATAAAAAACCTGGATATGGACACAGATCCTCTTTAATAAACCCCTGTGTGCGTCCAAGTGTCCGTGTGTGTGTGTGTCTTCTGGTAAAGTGCGCATGCGTGGGGCCACACGGCACGTGTTCAGTCTCTTCCTGTGCATTCCCGGTGCAGACAGAGAGACACAGACAGGTGCGTGCTTGCGAGAGACAGACACACACACAGGCGCGCGCGAGACAGACAGACACACACACACACACAGGCGTGAGAGAGAGAGAGAGAGAGAGACAGACACACACACACACAGGCGAAAGAGACACACACACACAGACACAGAGGCGCGCGCTTAAGACAGACACACACACATGTGAGAGACAGACACACATACACACGTAGGCCCGCAAGAGAGACACATACACACACACAGGCGCGCGCGCATGCATTGTTGCAATGTTACTTTTCTTGGTTGTTTATTAAATCGTAAGGCTATAGCGCGAACTCTTGCAGTGTTAGTTTTCTCTGTTGTTCAAGGTTTTCTTACTGTTATTTAGTGTTTTTACATTTAGTTTACTATTAGGCTGTGCATTCAATGGTTTAATTAACTATATTTGTGCTTAAAAACTTAAAAAAAAAAAATATGGTCTGGAATGGATTAATTGTATTTACACACAATCCTATGGGGGAAATTACTTCGGTTCACAATCAGATCGGTTACAACCAGAGTTTTGGAACGAATTATGGTCGTGAACCGAGATTCCACTGTATTACTGTCAGACAAAATTACAGACATTTAACGGAAATACAAACCAGTATTACTGAGAGAGAAAATTAAAGGCACACAATACAGTGACGCATATTACAGCCACATACAAGGTCCCTTGCCATTTAATATAGACTGTTCCTACTAATGTTTATGCACTACTGTTCTAGCGCCCGTTATTGTAACGGGCTTAATGTCTAGTAGAAATATAATCCTGCAGTACTTCTTTATATTCCTTGCTTTGTACCCCAATAAGTAGAAGTCATCGCTAATAAACTAACAACCCACTTACTCAGAATATGGAACCAATGTAGGAAGTTTTAAGATAGAGAAGGTTTTATCTGTGCCAACTCTACACGAAAACCACCTTATTCCACCCTCTCAAATGTACACAGTTTTTAATGTCTGGAAAACATTTGGGATTAAATCACTTAGAGATCTGTATATAGACAAAGTCTTTGCATCCTACAAACAATTACACTCTAAATTTAACTTTCCAGAAACACATTTTTTTTCACTACCTTCAAATTAGAAACTTTGTCAAACAAAACCTGCCCAATTTCCCTCACCTCCCACCTACCTCTATTCTGGAAGAAATATTGATCAGTCTTGAGGACTCAGATAGCATTTCAGTAATATAAAAAAAACACTTTAAAGTCCCTCCCTTTCAAAGATCCCAGAGTATAATGGGAAAAGGATCTCTCAGAAAAGAAATGGAAGGCAGAATTGCACAGAATTCATTCGAGGTCCATATGTGCAAAACATACAATTATTCAACATAAAATTATATATCGAGCACATCTGTCTCGTCTAAAATTGTACAAAATGTTTCCAGGGCAAGATCCAACCTGCAAACGCTGCAATCAAGTCCTAGCCTCACTGGGCCACATATTTTGGGCCTGCACCAAATTCACATCATTTTGGACAAAAATCTTTAAATGCCCATCAGACAGCCTTGGTGTCACAATCCCTCCTAATCCACTAACAGCTGTGTTTGGTGGGCTCACAGATGGGCTTAGAGTGGAGAAGGACAATCAAACTGTGATTGCCTTTACTACACTATTGGCACCTAGACTTATCTCACTCAACTGGAAGAATCCTAACTCACCTCTTTTTAGTCAGTGGGTAACTGATGTTATAAATGATCTAAAATTGGAAAAAATCTAATTCTCATTTAGAGGATCTGTGCAAAAGATTTTTTCAAAACCTGGCAGGATCTAATCAACAGCATTTTAGAATAAGCATTTAAAGCATTGAGGAAGCTGATTCTCTTACCTCTTTTTTATTCTATTTATTTTTAATTCATTTATTTATCTACATATCTTTACTATTATAAAAGTTTTACTCTGCTGACCTAGCTCTCTTTTTCATTGTGGTGGTGGTGGGGGGTTTGTGTCGATTTACTCAGAACCTAGTTTTGTTAAACTTCACTTGGTTGTATGGAATTTTATTTGATTTTAATAAAATGTTTAAAAAAAAAAAAGAACCACAGTCGAGATCATGTTTTTTTAATTTTTCAAGTGCCTTTAACACCATCCTGCCTCATTGACTGGGGAATATGCTCAAAGCTATGCATCTTGATGCCCCCTCAATCTCCTGGATCAGTGACTACCTGATTAATAGACAGCAGTTTGAGAAGCTGAGGTACTGTGTGTCAGAAATGATAGTGTGTAATACTGGAGCACCTCAGGGAACTGTCCTGTCTCCCTTCCTGTTCACCTTCTCCACAACAGACTCTCAGGATAACAGGAGCACTTGCAACCTACAGAAATTGTCAGATGACTCCTCCATCATAAGCTCCATTAATAATGGAGATGAGTTAGAGCACAGGTAGGTTATGGAGGACTTTGCCTTGTGGTGTAGGGACAACAACTTGCAACTCAACATCAGAAAGACAAAAGAACTAGTGTTAGACTTCCAACATGCCAAGGAGTGTCTAAGGCCAGTCACCATTCAGGGAGAGGATGAGGAAGTGCTGCAGGGCTACAAAAAGCTGGTGCTTCACATAAACAACAAACTGGACTGGTCTGACAAACAGTGGCACTGGACAAGAAGAGCAAGAGCAGACTGGACTTCCTAACTCAGGTTTTTTGATGTGTGCAGAAAGCTACTGGAAATGTTGTACCAGTCCAGAGCAACCAGTGTGGTATTCTATGTTGCAGTATCCTGGGTTAAGCAACTTGAGCTTAAAAGAAGCACAGTGCCTGAACAAACTTTCAGGAAAGCCTGCTCCATCAGAGGGTGAACCCTGGACACACTGGAAGCTGTTATGGAATAGAGGACGGTGGCAAAAAATCCCCTCCATCTCCTCCAGGAGGTGTTCTCTTGGAGCATGTTTAGCCATAGGCTCAGTCATCCATGGTTGGGTAAGAAGAGCCTCTGGGGGTCATTTCTGCCCACTGCTATCAAGCAATTCAATGCTCCCATCCGATGTAACTGTTAAGTTTATTTTTATTTATTTACTTATCGATTGATTTATTAATTGATTGGCTGTGTTATTTGTTCTCTGAGTCTGTATGTTTGTTTTTTGTATGTTTCTGCTTCTATATACGTCTGAATTTCCCCAGGTGATTAATAAAGTATAGGGTGACCACAAAGTCTCTTTACAATTTCAAGATTTTATTTAAAAAACAAATGAACAGACAAATCTGTGGAAATTATTACAAAATGAGGAGTAGATATTGAAGTTTTTTTGCCTCATTTAATACACCTTTAAATGGGCACCATTAGTTGCATGAAGCACAAGAAGACGGTGCTCGATTTCTTTTTAGTAATTTTTTTAAATTGTAAAGAGTCTTTGTGAACGGGCGGCACGGTGGCACAGTGGTAGTGCTGCTGCCTCGCAGTAAGGAGACATGGGTTCGCTTTGCGGGTCCCCCCTGCGTGAAGTTGGCACGTTCTCCCTGTGTCTGCATTGTTTTCCTCCGGGTGCTCCGGTTTCCCAGTACAAAGACATGCAGGTTAGGTGCATTGGTGATCCTAAATTGTCCTTACTGTGTGTGTGTGTGTGTGTATGTCCCATGGTGGGTTGGCGACCTGCCCAGGGTTTGTTCCTGCCTTGCACCCTGTGCTGGCTGGGATTGGCTCCAGCAGACCCCCGTGACCCTATGTTAGGATTTAGCCGATTGGAGAATGACTGGCTGACTGACTGACTTTGCAGACACCCTGTATTTCTAATCTAATCTAAAAATGGTTAAGTTTCAGGTTGGGCAAGGGATATTCCACAAAGATGTGCTACATTACATGAACATAGTTGTAATAAAAGCTGGTGTTCATTTTTTTTTATTTTACTTCTCCTAATATTTATTGTTACTATTAGTGTTGATTTGTGAAATTCACCAAAGCTTTGTCCCTATTTGCCAAAATTTTTCTCTGAAAATTCATCATTTGTCTGGTGTGTGACATCACAGAGCTGTATCCCCTTCAGCGACTGGACCTCATTGCTAGTGACTACCAGGCTGCATCAGTGAACATGAGTCTATGCCCAATGATGACCCCAATGACTTGTGGGTCACGAGGATGAATTTTGACCACAAGTACAATCAGTATGCTTTGGAAGTGCCGTTTTGTTTGCTGTGAAGGATGCCACATGAGGACTAGCATCCTGAACAGAGATGTATTGAAATCCTTACCCAGCTGGGACACCCATGGCATGGAAGGATGGGGGAAGGCACCTTGCATAGGGCATTGCCTCCCCCAAGCTGCTAGGTGGCAGCCCCCCTGGGTTATGGTGCTACCATGGATTCCCACAGGGCACACTGGGAATTATAGATCATTGCTTTAGTCCTGTTGGGCTCTGTGGGTGCCACCAGGAGGTACAGAAGGGACTAGCGAGTCCTACTTTGTTGAGCACCAGCCTTCCCCGGAGGTACTCCCAGGCCATAGCTTTGGGACACTGGAAGTACTCCCGGGTTTTATATAAAAGGAGAAGTGCCATTTCAATCTGGGAGCCAGAGTTGAGAGGAGGTGGATGAGGCTTGCTGAGAGAGGAGCGGAGGAGGAAGACAAAGACAACAGAGAATATTGATTGTGGCAAATTGAGTATTTAGCTGTGGGAAACGATTACCACTGAAAACGTTTCACACAAAAAAACCTTTTGTTTATTTCATACTTGTGTCTGAGCCTCTGTGTCGGGAGTTTGAGGAGCTGCAGCCTCCCCCTAGGGACCACACTGGCTACATGAAATTAAAGTATTCAAGGGCATTCTGTAGACAGTGTGGCTGCATGATGCACAAGACATGAATCTACAATGGGTTAAACCGATTGCATCACGCAATTAACCACCTATAAAGGTCATGAGATATGAGAGTTGTACGGTGACCATTGCTGATCAATCGATTCTCTGACTTCCCTCTGAATGAAAGCGTGTTTTTTCTGTAACTGAATTGGCTCCAGAAAGTGACTACACAGCCCGATATGTCACATCATTTTATCTCAGGGAGGAATGGTAGAACAGTGGTGAACACTGCTTCATAGCACATCATGTCACATTTCTGGCCACCATAATTGTTCCAGCATAGTTGGCAGGCACTTTCCTTACCCTTGGGGGCATTTAAAAGACCACTGCACCATTACAATCCACTCAAAACTATTTGACTACCTCTTTCCTCATTGATTTCAATGCATTTTGCTGAGTTCAGAGAAATTCCTGAGCCAGTATGTGATTTTGCTGTCCTGGAGGTGAAGCAAAATCAGCGGAGTTTGCTCATCAAGTTATTGATCATTAAACCAACAACAAACTCTATAACTTACAGTTAGATATCTATAGGGATTGACAAGAGATCTTAAAAATCATTACCTAATAATAAAATAATAAAAAAAAAAAGATTATTTCCATTCATTTCTTTAATTTGAGATTCTTCTATGTTATGAAATGATGCTCTTTACATAAAAGCTTTTCACCCCAAGATGCATTGCAGGCATATTCCTTATAAATTATCTAGATATGAAGATTTTGTGGATTTGCATCACAAACTTAACCATTACTGCTAGCTCAAATCAAGTCCATTTTTTAATTTTTTCTTAATATATTTTTTTTAGCTAAGGTAGTGAGAAGTCAAGCAAGATCTTGCATGAAGAAGGGGCATGAGTTGCCTGGAAAGCTTACATATTGTAATCTTTTTAGTTAGCCAATAAAAGATGTCATTTTGCTTGACTTCTCACTACATTCACAATGGCTAACACGGTACAACACCCTAGAGAACAAAGGAGCTTCATCATAAGCAGAGATTTTGTGTTGTTAATGGATTGCAGTAATTGTAACAAGTCCAACACTGTCTTCTTCTTATCTGTTCTTCTGTATCCAGTACTGATGTTAGTTATACAGCACCACCTTTCCGAAGACAAAAGGCTGAAATATAAAGAAGTAAAAAGTTAGAGCACCTTAACACTTCTAATAAGAATACCACCGGCAAATACTCTGGATGGTGTATGTGCCCAAAAAAGAAGTCTGACTGCATTCTCGTACCATTGCTCTTGTATTAAAGTGTCAGCATGCACTTTTTGTGGCATTACACACAAACTTTCTTGAAAAGAACTTTGAAGACAGAGTTCAGAACTTCCTGTGTTTGATCGACACGGGCATGCTGAAGAAAGAACACACTGGTGAGCTCAGTAATTGCGAAAAGACTAGTAGGCCAAGGAAGACCTCAACTGCTGATGACAGAAGAATCCTCACTATGGTAAAGGAAAAAAAACCTGTGTGACAGATCAGAAACAGTCATCAGGAGGCAGATGTGGACGTGTCGGAGATGACTATCTTCAGAAGACTTCATGAACAGAAATACAGAGGCCACACTGCAAAATGCAGACCACTAGTTAGCCAGAAAAACAGGATGTCAAGATTACAGTTTGTGGAAAAGCTGCAGAATTCTGGAAGAAAAGGTCTTGTGAACAGATGAGATGAAGATGAACCTGATCAAAGAGATGGCAAGAGCAAAGTGTGGAAATGACAAGAAACTGTCTAAGATCCAAAGCAGACCACCTCATCTGTTAAACATGGTGGTGGGGATGTAATGACTTGGGCATGTATGGCTGCCACACTTCCTGGCACACTTCTCTTCATTAACGATGTAACTGCTGATGGCAGTGGCTCAATGAATTCTGAGGTGTACAGAAACTTCTGATCTGCTCAGATTCCAATAAAAGCCTCCAGACTCTTCAGACGGCACTTCATCCTACAACAAAATAATGACCCAAACACACTACTGAGGCAATGCAGGAGTTTGTCAAAGCTATTATATTATATACAGTAATCCCCCGCTCTATCGCGGTTCAGCTATGGAGACCCCGCTACATCGCGGATTTATTAATACTATTATTATCATTAGGGG
>JANRMT010027041.1:19177430-19191665 GCA_026402145.1 Polypterus bichir lapradei | reverse complement strand
TGATTACTTGCTATTATTTGCACTTCTAGTAACAAGTCATGGTATTTGTGCTGTGTTCAATGACAATAAAGCTGAATGTTATCTAATACTATCTAAAAGTTTATACTTAATACAGAATAAAATAAAAAAAGATTTTTTTATTTAATCATCACATTATTTACAACCAGTAATGGCGGACTGCACGATAACGTGCAGTGAATCCACTTGACTTGAGCATTCCTAGTTTTCCTCCTCTTTCTCTGTACATTTAGAATTTGTTTGCTCAGAGGTTGATACGCTTGCTGCTTCCTGAGCAGCTCTTCTTTGCTCCACCCTAGCGGCCCGCTGCTTCTCTTCTTTCATCCGCAACTTTTCGCGTTAAAACTGATTAAGTCATCATTTGTATTGCAATTATTTAGTATGTTTTTCTCAATTTTTCACTTAAGCTGGCACTTAAGTGTTCAATCTGCCTCAAGAATGATTTAGTGACGGTGGTAGGGAATGAGAACGGCACCTGTACTGCTGCCGAGAGTTGATTCTACAATAAAATAAAAATAAAAAGAGTAATAAAAATCATATGTGTACCACATATCAATAGGTCAATAGTTCAAACGGTTTGCGAGCTGCAGGTGATTTAAAAGCCTGGACAGACAAACAGGCAGCCACAGTAGCATACTATATAAGAAGATATACATAGTTTTAAAAAGAGATATCAATTCAGTACTGTTCATTGATTGCAGATTACTTTTTCAGTCAGTGAGTCAGCATCTAACATGCCTAGTCATGAACAGGGTCGTGGGGGTGTGCTAGAGCCCATCCCAGATAGCACAGGGCACATGGCAGGGACAAACCCTGCTTAGGGCACCAGTCCATTCCAAGTGATTTAAGTGTTTCCCTTTAAACTCCATTGCTTTAGCCATAAGGCATGACATTTGTTTTATTGTCCTGCTGGAATGTGAACTTGTGTCCCAGTCTCAAATCTCTGGCAGATGAAAACAGGTTTTCCTCAAAAATTGCCCTCTATTTAGTGCCATCCATCTTTCCTTCCCCACCATGCTTCACTGTAGGAATGGTGTTCTCGGGGTGATAGGAAGTGATGGGTTTGTGCCCCACATGGTGTTTCCCATGATAGCCAACTTTAGCCTCATCTGATCAGAGAACCTTCTTCTATCTGTTTGGCGAGTCTACCACATGCTGTTGGGCAAACTCCAAACGTGCATTCTCATTTTTTTGCTAAGCAATTGCTTTCTGGGCAGCATGGTGGCACAGTGGTGGCGCTGCTGCCTTGCAGTAAGGAGACCCAGGCTCGCTTCCCGGGTCTGCCCTGTGTGGAGTTTGCATGTTCTCCCCGTGTCTGCGTGGGATTCCTCCAGGTACTCCGGTTTCCTCCCACAGTCCTAGGGTGTGCTTGGTGTGTGTGTGTGCCATGCGGTGGGCTGGCACCCTGCCCAGGATTTGTTCCTGCCTTGCGCCCTGTGCTGGCTGGGATTGGCTCCAGCAGACCCCCGTGACCCTGTGTTAGGATATAACGGGTTGGGAAATGGCTGGCTGGCAATTGCTTTCTTCTGGATGCTCTTAAATAAAGCCCTGCTCTGTGGAGTGTACAGCTTAAAGTGGTTCTATGGCCAGATACCATCTCTGCTGTGGATCTTTTCAGCTCCTTCAGTGTTGTCCTTGGTGGCTTTGTTGCATCTCTGATTAATGCTCGCCTTACCTGGTATGTGAGTTTTGATAGACAGCCTTCTCTTGTCAGGTTTATAGTGGTGCCATATTCTTTCAATTTTGTTATAATAGATTTAATGGTGGTCCATAGGATATTCAAAGTTTGACATATATAACCCAACTCTAATCTTTAGTTCTCCATTACTTTGTCTCTGGCCTGTCTGGAGTTTGTCTTCATGTTGCAGAGTCAGGGGCCTTTCAGAACAGGGCTATTTATATGTATGTCATGTGACAGATCAGGTGACACTTTGATTGCACCCAGGTGGACCCTAATTAACTAATTATGTGACTTGTGAAGTTAATTGGAGGACCAGAGCTTATTAGGGGTTTCATAGCAAAGGGATGAATACATGTGCACTCACCTTTTCAGATTTTTCTTATTTTTGATATAAATACAAGGTTTTTTATTCTTATTCCACTTCAACAATTTGGACAGTATTGTTGAAGTCCATTACTTAAAATCCAAATGAAATCCATTTTAATTTCAGCATGTAATGTTACAAAACAGGAAAAAAACTGAGGGTGATGAATACTTTTGCAGGGTACTGCATCTCGATCACTGTCATCATCAACATACAGTTAGGTCCATAAATATTTGGACAGAGACATTTTTCTAATTTTGGTTCTGTACATCACCACAATGAATTTTAAATGAAACAACTCAGATGCAGTTGAAGTGCAGACTTTCAGCTTTAATTTAGTGGGGCAAACAAAATAATTGCACAAAAATGTGAGGCAACTAAAGCATTTTTTTGACACAATCCCTTCATTTCAGGGGCTTAAAAGTAATTGGACAAATTAAATAACTGGAAATAAAATGCTTATTTCTAATACTTGGTTGAAAACCCTTTGCTGGCAATGCCAGCCTGAAGTCTTGAACTCACGGACATCACCAGATGCTGGGTTTCCTCCTTTTTAATGCTCTGCCAGGCCTTTACTGCAGCGGCTTTACTTTCAGTTGCTGTTTGTTTGTGGGCCTTTCTGTCCGAAGTTTAGTCTTCAACAAGTGAAAAGCCTGCTCAATTGGGTTAAGATCAGGTGACTGACTTGGCCATTCAAGAATTTTCCACTTCTTTGCTTTAATAAACTCCTGGGTTGCTTTGGCTGTATGTTTTGGGTCATTGTCCATCTGATTCATGAAACGCCGCCCAATCAATTTGACTTCATTTAGCTGGATTTGAGCAGACGGTATGTCTCTGGACACCTCAGAATTCATTCGGCTGCTTCTGTCCTGTGTCACATCATCAATAAACACTAGTGTCCCAGTGCCACTGGCAGCCATGCACGCCCAAGCCATCACACTGCCTGCCTCCACCGTGTTTTACAGATGATGTGGTATTCTTTGGATAATGAGCTCTTCCACTCCTTCTCCATACTTTTTTCTTGCCATCATTCTGGTAGAGGTTCATCTTGGTTTCATCTGTCCAAAGAATGTTTTTCCAGAACTGTGCTGGCTTTTTTAGATGTTCTTTAGCAAAGTCCAATCCAGCCTTTCTATTCTTGAGGCTTATGAGTGGCTTGCACCTTGCAGTGCACCCTGTGTATTTACTTTCATGCCGTCTTCTCTTTATGGTAGACTTGGATATCGATACGCCTGCCCCCTGGAGAGTGTTGTTCACTGGGTTGGCTGTCGTGAAGGGGTTTCTCTTCACCATGAAAATGATTCTGCGATCATCCACCACTGTTGTCTTCCGTGGACGTCCAGGTCTTTTTGCGTTGCTGAGTTCACCAGTGTTTGCTTTCGTTCTCAGGACGTACCAAACTGTAGATTTTGCCACTCGTAATATTGTAGCAATTTCTCGGATGTTTTTTTTCTGTTTTCGCAGCTTAAGGATGGCTTCTTTTACCTGCATGGAGAGCTCCTTTGACCGCATGTTGTCTGTTCACAGCAAAATCTTCCACATGCAAGCACCACACTCAAATCAACTACAGGACTTTTATCTGCTTAACTGATAATGACATAATGACGGACTTGAACACACCTGCCCATGAAATAGCCTTTGAGTCAATTGGCCAATTACTTTTGAGCCCCTGAAATGAAGGGATTGTGTTAAATAAATGCTTTAGTTGCCTCACATTTTTCTGCAATCGTTTTGTTCAACCCACTGAATTAAAGCTGAAAGTCTGCACTTCAACTGCATCTGAGTTGTTTCATTTAAAATTCATTGTGGTAATGTACAGAACCAAAATGAGAAAAAAGTTGTCTCTGTCCAAATATTTATGGACCTAACTAACTACAGACTGTCTATTTATAGCACTATTTTCCTCAAACTGTTAGCACTAAAAAAAAAAGTTAATATTTATTGCTATCCAGTAGATGGCAGAACTGTAGTTGGTAACTGAGGTGCGGCTGTGTCTACAGTAGCTGTACACTGAGATAGTCATTTTCTTGTATGTTGTGTCTTAACAGGGTCAATGAGATACCTCGTGTTCAAAGTGTTAATCAGGATAAAAAGAAAATACTTAGTGTTGGCAGAAACGAGGACCAGAAGAAAAAAGGACTGGTGCTTTAAATAAAATATATATCTTTAGTAGGTGTAGCAGACGACCGGGGTCCATGCCCAGCCGGGACGCCCCTGCACACTATATTCAGGGGGAGCAGCCCTAGACAGTGCAATACTTCCCCCTGGACGCTAGATAGCCGCCCCCCTGGGTTGGAGTGGTGCCTCAGTTTCCCGCAGGGCTCCATAGGAATTGGAGTTGGGTGCAGCCCTGTTGGGTCCTGCAGGCATCGCCAGAGGGTGCTGTACCTGGGACTCCTGAGCCCGTGTGAGCAGCATATTCATCACACCTGGAAGTGCAGCCGGGACTCGGCGATCAAACACCTGGAGTACTTCCGGCTGGACTATAAAAGGACTCAGCAACCACCACTCAGAGGCCAGAGTCGGGAGGAGGAGGACAAAGCTTGGTGAGGAGTGGTGGTAAGAGGAAGGAGTGCTTTAGTGTTGCTTAGTGTACTGTGTTTGGGACTGTGTTGTGGCTGGAGAGATTATGGGGAAGACATGTCCTCCAGCTGAAGAAAAAAAATAGTTTATTTGTTTTATACGTGCCTCCATGTCAATCTGTGTCGGGTCGGGCGCCATATAGCGCCTTTTCTTATATAGGTTTGACACGATACTCTAAACCAACATATACTACGTATTGCAAGACAGGCTTCACAATCCAGTACTCCCAAGTTACATTGCATCTTTGTAACAACGGACAAAATAACAGATTTTTTCTGGGAAAAAAATAAAAAGGTTACTTTAGGCATTTAAAGCAAAAAAACAAATTGCAGAAATTCTTTATTTCATCTTTTTGACTCCTTAAAAATATATTTATTCGGTTTTGCAATTCATTGGAAATGAAACTCGGCTGTTCTGGGGGCCTGCATGCTTCTCTTCCTTGGCACTTTTAAACTCCTGTGCTACCCGTCATAACTAAACAGGCGAATTACAACCTAAAGAGCCATTTCACAGACTTTATTTTTGTGACTGACACCTTAATAACATTTCAGAAATTAACAAAATGACATAATAAATTGTCACACACGTGCACTTGTGATGTAGCTAAGGGGCTCAAAAGATGGTATTTCATGGTCAGACCAGGGGATGGCAGAGTGCACTGATCCTTTCTCTTGTCTCCATGCAGACCAAATGTGGGAAATTCCACCGGAGCCCTGTGATGTCACTTCCGGTCCCACGCCAGAAAATGTCACTTCCGGTTTGGCCCCAGAAGACGTCACTTCCAGTTCCTCACGTGATTGACATCGTTTTCCCCCTCCGACTTTAAAACCACCTTGCCTGGACTATTTTTTGAGTTCTGTCTTGGACGCTCGTCTGTAAAGAACATTTTCTCAAACTTCTGCATTCGCAGCCAACTTTCAATTATATGGGAGGTTGCCCCGAACCTTTTTGTTATGTCAAGGCTTGATATTTACCACACAATGTATAAACAATACTGTATGTGATAATCAAGAAAACGATGACCAATATCATGCATTGTTCAGTGGCAAGGCTACATGAACTCTGAAATACTCAAAGTCTGAGTGTTTAAAAATGAAAATATATCTCAGGTTTTAACAGTAGTGCATGCAGTAAATAAGAAACTGCATGTATACAACATTCTTAAGTTTTACACTTACCCCTTGTTTTGTTTTACTGCATAATGTTGTTGCATGAAAATGGTGCCATTACCTTAGTGCCTCCTATAACCCATGTCACATTATGCGATTGTTCCAGCGATTTTCAGTAGTTGTCTTAATTTACATGATCTTAAAAAGTCATAGGCAGTTGATGATGCACTCCCATGAATTAAGTTGCCCAATGTGACATGCATAATGAATCACTCCAACTAGTACATGACTCGCTCAAACAGGTTCAGTTTTGCTTTTAGTTGTAGGGCTGGGATTTGTGTGCTTGAGATCAGATCATACTGCGATGAGAAATAAGGAACTCCGGTAGTCTGAACCTTATAAACAGAAGAGAGGTTTATCTTTCTGATGTCTTATGTCTTATGTACCAAAACAGAATGGGAAAGGTTAAAGGGCCAAGACTGCGGCTGAAGTTGCTGTACCTGTTAACCCTTCACACAACAATGGCTCCATCATGCAGCACAGGGGCCTTGAACCTCACAAACAGAAGAACAGTGCATCTGCGCAATGTTTCATATTTTACATACCACAACAGAATCCAAAAAAAGAGCAAAAAAGGCCAAGATCACTTTTGAACTCACCACAACTGTTAATTCTTTGTGCCACACTGGCTCCATCAGGCAGTACAGTATTGGCTGTCAGAAAAAAGGGCGACCAACAGTGTGCTGGAAGGCTGGCATTCAGGCAGTAAAGTAGACATGGACAGTTATTTTTTAGTTGTGTAAATTTACATGGCAACAAGACTACAGATTGCGAATGGCAAATCTGAAATAACCAACAACTAGAAGTTGCGTAAAGTGACTCCGAGTTTATATGCTCGCCTTGTTGCCTGACCCCACATGCTGGACCCGGATGTAAAACTTGTAAAGAAAAGACTTTTACCTTCTGTGGTCTTTGTCCTTGTTGGTCTCTTAGTTGCTTCAGATTCAGGACTTTTTGAAATAGTGGGAGGCAAACTTTCTAAAAAGTGAACAAAGAAAAAGTTGCATTTAGTCTGATTTCAGTTAATCAGTACTCAGTGTGAGGGAAGAACAAAAAATGTTACTGCGGATTAAGTAGGTCCATTAAATGGATGGAAGGATATACAGTGCCCTCCATAATGCTTGTGACAAAGACACATTTTCCTTTATTTCCCACGTCTTCTCCACAGTTTTAAATTACAAAATCAAACAGACTTTCATTTAAGGGGACTTGCATACATTTCGGTCACACCTTGTAGAAATGCAACACTTTTTCTAAACTGACACCCCATTTCTGAGTACCATAACATTTGGGACACAGCAATGGCAAGTCTATTAAAGCTGTTATATTTAGGACTTTGTCGCATATTCCTTACATGTAATGAATTTTTGAAGTCTGCAATTCATAGACATCACCAGGTGCGGAGGATCTATCTATCTATCATATAGTGCCCGTTATGGCCTACTAAAGGCCTAGGAGTATACAGTATATGTAGGCCACACAGAAGTGAGAGAGAGAGGGAAACAAAACAGAGAAAAAAAATAAACTAAACCAACTAAAAACAACAGACTCCATTTATTTTCAAAAAGAAAACCTCACAAAATATGGAGATAGTTACACACAAAACAGAAGCAAGGCAGGAGTAAACGCTAACTTACAGTAACTATCTAGCTAATACAGCTAGGCATACCCTATCCATATTTATCACCCGGATGGCTGGCTTACAACAATTACATTTCTTTTAATAAGCACCAAGGGAAAAAAAAAAAACAAAGCCAGGCCACCCAACCCTAACTCTCCATACCTTGTTCTGTTAAACCCAAATCCTTATCCTATCGCACACTCTCTCTCCCCTAAAACTCAAACAAGTTTCTTTTTATAACTTACACCCCAACACACAAACCCAGGTGATCTGATAACAGTGGGCAACTCAATAGGTGGGTAATTAGGACAGGACTCAATTAAGTCATCTGCACCAAATTAAAGAAAACAAACTTAGTTTACCAAGTAATAAATCTAGAGTAGGTCGTAACAGTGCGTTTCATCTATCTATCTATTTTCTACAGCGGGGAAAATAAGTAATGAACGTGTCAACATTTTTCTCAGTAAATATATTTCTAATGGAGCTATTGAAGTGAAATTTTCAACAGATGTTGTTAACAACCCAAGTAATCGACACATACAAAGAAATCAAAACAAATAAGTCTGTTAAATAAGTCTATCTATCTATCGATCTATCTATCATTATATAGTGCCTTTCACATCTATCTATCTATCTATCTATCTATCTATCTATCTATCTATCTATCTATCTATCCATTATATAGTGCCTTGCATATCTATCTATCTATCTATCTATCTATTATATAGTGCCTTGCATATCTATCTATCTATCCATTATATAGTGCCTTTCATATCTATCTATCTATCCATTATATAGCGCCTTTCATATCTATCTATCTATCTATCTATCTATCTATCTATCTATCTACATATTATATAGTGCCTTTCATATCTATCTATCTATCTATCTATCTATCTATCTATCCTTTATATAGCGCCTTTCATATCTATCTATCTATCTATCTATCTACATATTATATAGTGCCTTTCATATCTATCTATCTATCTATCTATCTATCTATCTATCTATCTATCTACATATTATATAGTGCCTTGCATATCTATCTATCTATCTATCTATCTATCTATCTATCTATCTATCTATCTATCTATCCATCCATTGCCTTGCATATCTATCTATCTATGTATGTAGTATATAGTACCATTCATATCTATCTATGTAGTATATAGTGCCATTCATATCTATCTATCTATCTATCTATCCACTTCCTTCCTGTTTTTCGCTGTGCATGCTGGGTGTTTGCTCTGGTGCGAGTGGCTGTAGTGGACTCTGAGTGCGGTGAGTGTTGTTTTCCTAATCTTTATCTATTTTTTCCTTCCTTTTTTTCACTATTCTGTCATGCTCTTGAGTTATTATTGAAAGGTTTTGAGCGTTGTTTTTTACTGAGTGGCGTTTTGGCCACTGCAGCCGGTATGGCTGCGAATTTGGAGACCTTGAGCCGCCGCCACGGGATAAAACTTCTGTTAGAGGAGTTTGTCCCGTTGGAGACGGCGGTCTTAGCAGTCGGTCAGGTGGTCGGTTGTGAGAATATTAAATCGGCTTCCAGAATGAACGGCAGTATTGTTTTATTCTTAAGTTCAGTAGATCTGGTCTCAATAGTGGTAGAAAGAGGTGTAGTTGTTGATGGATCTTTCGTACAGGTAACTCCGCTGGGCACCCCAGCACGCAAAGTAATTATTTCAAATGTACCGCCGTTTATAAAGAATGGAAATATTGAAAAAGAGCTGGAGCTGGAAAGAAAAAGGAGGCAATGAACCTGAAGTTCAAAAAGAGTTGGAAGGTTAAGTTTAAAGCCGTCCTGTAGAAGCTGGGAACCGAGAGATCGTAGACGAGGGGGAGGCAGTGCCTCAGGGGGATGAGGAAAAAGGTAATCTAGATGAGAATGAAAGTGGTTTAAATATGGAGACTTCTTTAACAGTACAGGGCAGATCATGGGGAGATGTGGATGTGGAAGAGGAGGATGGAAATATTGATATTGAGAAAGACGGCGAGTTTAGACGCACAGGGTGGAAGAGGCATGGGATAGAACACGGTAGTACAACAAAAAAGCGGATGAACACGAGTCGGGGATCGGGCGTAGAGGGCAGAGATGCCGCTGATCCTCTGTTTAATGCTAAGGGGGCTTTTGCAGTTCTCGCAGAGACGGTTGATGACGGTTCTGCCGTGGTGAGCGCAGGGGAGGAGGGTGATGGAGAAATGTCGGACTGTTCAACCATCTCGGACTCCCAGGATTTAAGTGGCAGAGGCGGTTACAGCGCCCAGAGCGTTAAACAGTTTTTACAGGCGACGGAGGGCAGGAGAAGGGTAAATGTGGTGGATTTTTTTCCCGATGTGAATCTGTTTATATCGTCAGTGGGTAGTTTGAGAAAAGACAAAACCATGGCCACAATATTTAACATCAAGGAGCTCGTGAGATTAAAGAATATCACTAATAGGTTGAGGAAACAGACTAAAAAATGAAAAGCGCAATGGATAACATTTTTAGGAATTTTCCCCCATTGTACCTGTGGTGGTCAATTGGTTTGGTGCTAAGCTGCTGTTTACATTTAATCAGTATGGCGAACTTGAATTTGGGTAGTTTAAATATTAACGGCGGGAGGAATCCAAGTAAAAGACTGACGCTCTTTGAGTTCCTAACCCAAAAAAATCTGACAGTCGCCTTTATACAGGAAACCCACATAGATGAGACAAACCAGTGGGAGTGGAGCAGGGACTGGAAGGGGGATTGCTTCTTCAACAATGGGACCCATGTCAGTGCAGGGGTGGTGGTCTTGTTTTGCAGTGGTTTTCGAATGGAGGATCATAATGTGCAAGAGGTGGTGAAAGGAAGGCTACTGAAAGTAAAAACAAAAGTAAATGGCTGTTGGTTCACTTTTATTAATATATACAGTATGCACCAAATAATGGGCATGAGAAACTTGATTTTTATAAAGTATTGGCTGATGTTTTAAGTCAGTGTGACCCTGAGGAAGTGGTGATATTGGGTGGGGATTTTAATTGTACCCTTGACCCTCACAGGGACAGAAATAACAGCCTGGAGCCACACCCCCAATCTGCAAGGGAATGGGGAAGGATAGTGGGGGAGACGGGGCTGGTGGATGTGTGGAGGAGTAAACATGGAGACAGCAGCAGACAGTACACATGGGGAAAGATAATTAGTGTGACCCTTTCAATGGCGAGGCTCGATAGATTTTATACTTTTAAGCACCTATTGGGTCTATTTAAGGAATGCTCCATTGTCCTCACTGGTTTCTCAGACCACAGCCTAGTGGTTTGTACAGTTTTATCGAGCACCTACAGGCCTTGCAGCGCATACTGGCATTTTAATGTACTCCTACTACAGGATCAGCGATTTAAAGACATTTTTAATTATTTTTGGAGAGGTTGGAGGGGTTCGAAGAAGGAGTTCACCAGCTTACAGCATTGGTGGGAAATGGGGAAGAACCACATTCGATCCTTGTGTCAGCAATATACCAGAAATGTCACACGGTTGTTACAGTCAGAAATGACACAACTGGAAGGCAGAATATCTCAGATTGAACAGCTATTAGGAAATGGCTCAGATGAAGCACTTAAAGAGAGTCTCAAAGCAAAAAAGAGGGGGCTCTCACATTTATTGGACACAAAAGCTCAGGGAGCTCTAGTGAGGGCTCGCTTCCAGCAGTTAACACAAATGGATGCACCAACACAATATTTTTTTGGCCTGGAAAAGAAGAATTCTCAAAGTAAAATTCTACACTGTGTGACTAAAGCTAATGGTGAAAAGACACAGGACTTGGGCGAGATAAGAACAGAGGTCCGAGTGTTTTATGAAAATCTGTTTTGTGCTGAAGGATGTAGTAGTGACGAAAACTTACAGTCCTTTTTAGAGGACTTACCACAGCTTCCTGTAACAGATGCCACCGAGCTGAACAAAGAGCTCACTATGGCAGAAATTTCAGCAGCAATGAACGAACTTCATAATGGAAAAGTCCCTGGGATAGATGGCATTCCAATTGAATTTTATAAAGAATTTTGGGATGTTATCGGCCAGGATTTGTTAGAAGTGTTCAAACACAGTATTGAATCAGGTGTGCTACCTCAGAGCTGCAGAAGGGCAGTGATCACACTTCTACCTAAGAAAGGTGACTTGTGCCATATTAAGAACTGGAGGCCTGTGTCTTTACTTTGCGCGGATTATAAAATCCTTTCAAAAGCCTTGGCTAACAGAATGCGCACAGTGTTAGTTAAACTGGTGCATCCAGACCAGAGCTATTGTATCCCTGAGAGATCTATTTTTAATAACATTTTCTTAGTCAGAGATATTATTGCTGCAGCAAAACTGTTCAATTTTAGAACGGGATTTATTTCAATTGACCAAGAAAAAGCCTTTGATAGAGTCGGACACTCATATCTATGGAACACTCTCAAGGCCTTTGGATTTGGGGAACAATTTATAAAGTACATTTGGCTGTTGTATTGTGACATTTCTGGTATAGTTAAGGTCAATGGTGGTTTATGTGCACCTTTCAGCGTCCAAAGAGGAGTTCGACAAGGCTGTTCGCTATCAGGGATGCTGTACGCCCTCGCCTTAGAGCCATTCTTAGTCAACCTGAGAAAAGTGCTGACTGGTCTCTCCATTCCTTACTGCACTGGGAATCCTATAAAGGTCACGGCCTACGCAGACGAAATTGTTGTTTTTATCGCAAATCAAGAAGACTTTGATAATGTCACGAACTGTCAAAGGAAATATGAATTGATTTCCAATGCTAAAATAAACTGGAGTAAAAGCAGTGCTTTGTTAGTTGGAGACTGGGCTGGATATAAGACACCGAGTTTACAAGGAGAGCTGCAATGGAGCACTGAAGGGATTCTCTACCTGGGAGTACATCTAGGAGACGATCACTATGTCCAGAAGAACTGGGATGGACTCTTGGAAAAAGTGGTAGCTCGGTTGGCCAGATGGAAATGGATACTTTCCCAAATGTCGTACAGAGGTCGGATGTTAGTAATTAACAATCTGGTGACTTCGAGTCTGTGGCATCGGTTTATCTGTCTGGAGCCTCCACCACATGTAATTCAAAAGATTCAAGAGAATGTTGTTAACTTTTTTTGGGATGGTCTTCACTGGTTGAGGAGATTATACTTGCCACTTGATGAAGGTGGGCAAGGCATTATGGACATTGAAAGCAGAATTATTGCCTTACGCCTTCAGACCGTGCAAAAACTGTTATACTCCACAATGCCCGAGCCCTGGATGAATCTAGCACTGCTCTTTTTTAACCAAGTGGGACAAATGGGATTGGGCAAAAGCTTAATATGGTGTCGTCTTGAGAAACCTGAGACCTTACAAGTGCCAGACTTTTACATGAGTCTTTTTAAAGCTTGGCAATTTTTATCAATTCAAAGAGACTGTGATGACCTTTCATTGTTTTGGATTCTAGAAGAGCCCATTGTGTTTAATCCAAATATCTGCACCACAATAGGACAGTCTGCAAGCTTTATTCATAGTCTCCGTAGAAATAACATTATACAATTAAAGCATTTAATCAACTGGGAGGATTTTAATTGGAAAAGTTCAGAAACTGTAGCAGCAGAGACAAAAGTGCACTCAGTGCGGCTTGTGGGGAATTTCTTAACGCAAGTTAAAGCATCTCTAGGAATTGAAGTAAGGACACTCCTGCAGGACACCTTTAAAGACCAGCTAAAGCCACCCGAAGATCCGATTTTCACTACACTTGTGGTGTCTCCAGTAGGAGATTGGGACAATAATGACACCAACAGACTACTTGTGACAAAAGATCTGAGAGACTTGCCCTTAAACACCATCAAAGGAAAACAGCTCTACAGGATCTGCGTAAAACTAAAGAACCAGGATCAACTGAAAGCACTGCAGGCCGACACACCCTGGAGGAAGAAGATTGTCATTCCTGAAGGAACCCTGCCAGCCTGGAGAGCGCTATATAGACCACCATTGACCAGTAGGGTAGGGGATTTACAGTGGAGGATATTGCATGGTATAGTAGCTGTGAACTCCTTTTTATCAGTTATTTGTCCGGGGGTTTCGGATACCTGCCCTTTCTGTGGGTTGAGGGAGACTGTATTTCACTGTTTTATGTTTTGTGAGAGATTGGGGGATTTTTTTAAAATGATAAAGCAGCTGATTGAGGGTCTGGGGGTCTGTTATAATAGGATGGTGTTTGTGTTTGGGGTAAAGAGCTCAAAAAAAAAAAAATACAAATATTAACCTGGTTAACTTTATTTTAGGACAGGCGAAACTGGGAATATGGAAAACCCGGAAAAATAAGGTTAAGGGAGCAGACAGCACAGACCCCACAGTATTGTTTAAAATGACTTGTAAAAGTAGAATAGAAGTAGATCTGAATTTTTATACATCTACTAGAAATCTTGCACAGTTTAAGGATAAGTGGTGTGTAAATAATGTTTTGTGTAATTATGACAATGATGAAGTTCACTTTGTATTCTAATTCTAATTTTAATATTAATAGAATATGTATGAGCAGAAATCTATAGAGTATTGTAATAAATGAGTGGAATTGTGGGATGGAAGGGATGAATGAAGGGGCAAGGGTTTGGGTGGGTATTTATGAAATGAATAAGGGATGGACTGGGGGTATTTAGAAGTTTAAAATGTGATTTTATTATGTTTTGGTTTTTTTTTTCTGTAGTTGGATTTTGTGTTTTTAATGAATTTCATACTGAATTTAATAAAGTTGTTTTTTAAAAATAAAAAAAATATCTATCTATCTATCTATCTATCTATCTATCTATCTATCTATCTATCTATCTATCTATC
>JANRMT010027041.1:19165403-19177420 GCA_026402145.1 Polypterus bichir lapradei | reverse complement strand
ATCTATCTATCTATCTATCTATCTATCTATCTATCTATCTATCTATCATATAGCACCTTTCATATCATTTGCCATGGAGGTGTTACTAGCAGTTATTATCAATAAGAGACCAAAGAGGAGACAAAGGCCTAAGATATAGTCTAAGGAAAATATTCTCAGATCAAACATCACTTCTTTTTCAAAATGCCAGTGTAGCAACCAGTTACAAAATTTCATTACCTGTGAAAACCCAAATGCCGTCAGCAAAATACATAAAAATATTTTACCTACCTAAAAGCCTGAGTCAAGAGAAAAAGTAGGAGGTGTTACTGCATTATTAGGCAGACAAGTGAGCAAATCAACCAATGTGGTGTTGGGCACACGCAAACTTGTAGTGTTGTTTGGGTTATGACAAATTAAATTTTATTGTACACAAAGTTTTTAACAACAAGGAACTTTCGCTTATGATTACTTTTTTACAACCTGAATTATAAAAGCTTGTTATTTTCTATTTTGTTTTCGTTAAGAATATGATGCTCCTAAAATGGGTAACACGTGACCCATTTTGCTTCACCCATCATCCCTCGTTGGATACTCATAGCGAAATCTCTGAAGAACTTTAGTGTGGTTAGTTTCTTTCAAAGTAGGCCCTAGTGTTAGGTTTTGAACTTTCTTTGTTCTTGCGTTGGGTGTTTTTCCTTTTCCTTTTTGTTTTGGCTTATTGTTCTCTTTAGAGCAGAAGTTACAGCCAGGCCAAGACCAGGTAGAGCAGAGAGAGTACAGATTTAGTGTTTGCACTCGGTTATAAATGAAGGATTGTATGTTTTGATATGGGTTTCTGGGTTGCAGCAGGTGAAAATGTTAACAAGGTGCTGCACCCCAGATGCACTTTTTTGTCAGGTAGAAGCAAATGACACTCGTCATGTGTTCAAATGTTTGTGAATACCTGACCATCACACCTATATGTGCTTGTTGGACATCCCATTCAAAAACCAGTGGCATTAATATGGAGTTTTCCCTTTCTTCATAGCTATAACAGCCTCCACTCTTCTTTTTTTCACAAGATTTTGTAGTGTATCTGTGGGAATTTTTTCCCCTTGAGCCAAAATAACATTTGTGAGGTCAGGTACTGATGTTGGACGAGAAAACCTCACAATTAGTGTTCTAAGTCATCCTAAATTAGTTCAATAGGGTCAGGGCTTAGTGCAGGCCACTCAAGTTCTTTCATATCTTTATGGACCTGGCTTTGTGCACCGATGCACAGTCATGTTGCTTTCCCAAAATGTTGTCACAAAAGTATAAGCATACAATTGTCTAAAATGTCCATGTATGCTGAAGCATTAACAGTACCCATTAACAATACCCATCACTGGCACCAAGGGGCCAACCCCAAACCCTGAAAAACAGTCCCGGGCTATTATCCCTTCTCCACCAAATGTTACAGTAGGCACTGTTCAGCCCAGAAGATAGCATTCTCCTGGCATCCACCAAACCCAGATTACATTACTGACGCATTACTCCAGAGAACATGCTTGAACTGCTCCAGAGCCCGATGGTGGTGTGATTTACACCTCTCCAGCTGATGCCTGACATTGCACATAATGATCTTACTGGAGTCAATCATGGAAACACATTTCATGAAGCCCCTGAAGCACAATTCTTGTGCTTGCATTGCTTCAAGAGGCAGTTTGACACTGTGGTGTGGGTGATGCCACACAGGACAGGCCATTTTTACAAGCTGTGAACTTTAGCGCTCAGCAGCCTCACTCTGTGGGTTTATGTGGTCTACTGCTTCATGGCTGAGCTGTTGTTGCTCCTCAACGCTTCCACTTTAGAACAACAAAACTTAGAGTTGACCAGAGCAGGTCTAGCAGAGCAGAAATCTCACATACTGAATTGTGGTAAAGACGTCATGCTTTAAAATCACGTTTATCGTTACCGGGCTCTTCAGTTTGACAATGGAGATTGTATGGCTACAATATGTGTTTGATTTAATGCACCTGTTAACAAATGGGTGCAGCTGAAACACCAGAACTCTGTCATTTAGAGGGGAGTCTACATACTTTTGGCCATACAGTGTATTTTGCATAGCTCCTTTCCATAGTAAATATTTTTAAAGAAATATAGAACTATAATACAAGTGTATTTTTATATTTGTAATGTAGGTGCACATTGCCAGTTCCAAATTGGCCTCAGTATTAGAGTGTGAATGTGTTTAAGAGTGGGCACTGAGATGCGGCAGGCTCTGCACAACTTTGTTTTCTACATTGCAGTCCACCAACACTCAGAATTGAATTAAATGGGTCTAAAAATAACTATATCTGTAATTATTTAAGTGAATAAATGTAAATTATGGACTAGGACGTCATCTAGCGTTGGTTCCTGCCTTGTCCCTAATGCTTTCTTGATATGTCCCTACTCCTTGAAATGTAAACTAGTTCACACAGATTGAATAATGGAAGGATCGATGGATTAAATGATTAGTCAAAAAGAAACTGAATGTGTGACCTTGTGGTTTACAGTCCACTGCTCAGGTAACTAAGCCTCATAGCTCTTTTACCTGCCCAAACAGATGATCTGGTGGACTCTGCCGTTACTCCGCTATGTTGCTGTGTCGTCCATACTGGAGTCACCGTGGAGGAAGGCCCTGCAAAATAAAAACCCAACACTGTCAGGTTTAGCTTTGGCTTATTGACAATAACGTTGCAGGCTCGTCTTTAACAGGAAGCAACGTTTGCAACACCAGTGTGGCTGACGTGACTCATCTCCTCAGAGATTGCCTCAGTTTGGTTCTGCAGTTTTATCCACTCTGCATTCCAGGTCTCCTATGAAAAAGACATTTTAACACAGACCTTACTTTCAAAATGAACTTCTAGACAGGCTCATGAGAATGATAGGAAAGTGTGTTGTTAATGAAGGAGCAATTTATTCATTCAGTAATACATTTATAGCGTCAGAGAAATACTGAATCATTATAATATGCAGGTATTGCAGCTGTGAGATGCTTACAGAGTGACATTTATATCATTCCTTTCCTCTTATGTTCATTTCTAGAAAAGTGAATTTTTTTATGGTGAACTCGCCTCAAGCAGAGTGTACAAGTGACTTGTGTGTGCAGCTCCCCCAGCACTGGCGGAGTTTCTTCCCCTCCCAACAGATGCATGATGTTAATAAAACAAATCTCCAATAAAGGGTTGATTTTTCCCTCAATATGCAAATATGTTGAAACCAATGAATATGATAATTAAACCCACCCTAAGCAACTCTCACTTACACCTCACCTATCCTTAAAACAGACACACACACTGTACTACTGCATGAGCTCCGGCCTAGTTTAATGTTTCAAATTTAGCTCAAGAGGGGTCAATTCAAGTTGTATATTTTGGATTTGGTGTTTTCCTCTTCTATGTGTCAAATAGTTGCTAATTTTAGTAAAACAAATTCTCAAATGGCTACATGACTACCAAGTGCTGCGAGTGTGTGTGTCCACGCATCTGTGTTTTATGTTCTGCCTGTAAAAGCAGCGGTGAGCAAAACTCGGACACACGTCACACACACCATGTGACAAAATAGGAGGCAAATAAAAAATTACAAGCATTTCAGCTTTCCACCAGTCAATATATTTTCTAAAACCATAGAGAAGGGATGCAGGGAAGCTCATCAGGCACAAGGCAGGGACAATCACTGCACAGCATGACAGCCCATCGCAGGATGAGCACCCACTCACACCAGGGGCCAGTTTAGCATCGCCAATCCACCTCTGCTCTGCATCTCTCTCAAAACAGTTAGCCAAGTCCCAGAGCATCTTACACCATGCATACATTGTTCTAATTTGTTTAAAAAATAAAAATGTGTTTATTTTGTCACAAGTACGATAAGAAAATAAAAAATGTGCTGTCGTTATAATATCATTAATAGAACTTGCGTACTTTTTCAAAATGTTAAAGTTTTGAAAATGTTTTTGTGAGATTTTGGTTAAATTATAACTTTATACCATGAACAATTTATAATATGCGACTTGCGATATGATATGGTTGTGACTTTAAAAAATGCCACCATTTTAAATGGTTTGTCTGGACCCCCCAAACCTAAATGTCAAACTGCACCCACGTCCCCCAGTATTAGAGACACAAAAGAAGTTTGTCAATTTTGCTGTCAGAATCGGCTGTTAGACAAGTAAAAGAGGAAAACATACAAGTGTAACCCTAGGCTCATATAATATAATATTCCCCTTGATAATGTTTACTAGTTGTTTTTAAAAAAAAAAAAAAACAAAGGGAGTTTTACGTGGTTTTCGGACGCTTTACAGCTCCGGGTGGAGAACGGTGGGGGGGGGGGGGGGGGGGTTCACGCGAGAACCTGATGGACGCCGAGAGAGGAAGAAGTGGGGGTTGAAAAAATAAGAGAGAGAGAAAAAAGGGTTTTTGTGAGCAGAGCGACAGAGGCCAACTAGCGGAGTCAGCCTGCGAAGAGGCACCAGATACTTTGGATAGCGCTCCAGGTGACCAAAAGAAAGCCTGGCGGCTCCTCGGGCAAGGAGGAAAAACAGCACATTTTACCCCATTTGGAAGGACTTGCTCCATTTCGTTAGCAGCGTTTTGTCGTGCACATATATATACGTATATGGAGGAATATTTCGGACAAAATTAAATAAATAAATAAATGGTCAAATAAATAAAAGTACTGTGAAATGTGAGCATAAATAAATAAATGTCTCATGATTTGAGTGCCTAAACAAATAAATATGTCATGAAATGAGAGCATAAATAAATAAACGTGTCATGAAATATGTTTTTTGTTGCTTATTTATTTATTTATTTAATTTTTCTCCGTAACATTCCTCCAAACCACCATGAAATATGACTTGAAATAAAACTGTCACTTTCACTCGTCAAAGTTGAGAAGATGGGCTCTAACACACCCTCTAATTACTGATTGGTGAATCAATAGCGCAAGAATTAATTCGAAAAATGCTTACTACTGCCGATGAAATGGATTCTGCCGAAGATATTACGTATTTCAGAGAGAGAATTGAAGATTTATCAGAAGAAATTGCAATGTTGTTACAATGTTTGCCACTAATCAGAGCTGTAGAGTTGTTTGAAAAAGTAGCTGCGAATATGCACCTGACTTTATACTCGTAAAACAGGGGTCAAATACTCAGTTCAAAATATTAGTTGGAGCTGCTTTGGGCATTCCATGTCAAAGTACCTAAACTAATAGCCGTATATCAAACTGGCTCATTCGCCTTGTGATCGTCTTCTCCGATACACCAATAGATCGGTAGTCGGTCGTACTTTTAAACCGCATAACAGAAGGTGTTCTATTGACTCAGCTGGAATGTCAATGGATGGACGTCCAGAGCAGGGAACTGCGTCACCTGAACTGGAGTGTAGTCGAGTCCCTTCCACCAGTTCTTCGATATTTTCAAAAATAGTTTCATCTATATCGGAGTCTAAAAGGGCCGCCAACATTGCAATTTCTTCCGATAAGTCTTCAATTCTCTCTCTGAAATACGTAATATCTTCGGCAGAATCCATTTCATCGGCAGTAGTAAGCATTTTTCTAATTAATTCTTGCGCTATCGATTCACCAATCAGTAACTAGAGGGCGTGTTAGAGCCCACCCTCTCAACTTTGACGAGTGAAAGTGACAGTTTTATTTCAAGTCGTATTTCATGGTGGTTTGGAGGAATGTTACAGGCAAAATTAAATAAATAAATAAATAAATAAATAAATAAATAAATAACCAACAAAAAACATATTTCGTGACACATTTATTTATTTATGCTCTCATTTCATGACATATTTATTTATTTAGGCACTCATTTCATGACACATTTATTTATTTATGCTCACATTTCACAGTACATTTATTAATTTGCGCATTTTTTTATTTATTTACTTTTATTTGTGAGCACTGTGACCTTTAATGTTGGCTCGTTAGAGTGAATGGGCCTTAACGTTTTTGGCCACCACGTTCACGAGCGTCGACCAGGCATGCATGCAACGAGGGGGTTTGTGTTAATATTTTATTTTGGTGGCTGCTGGCTTGTGTGTTGTGTGTCTGTGGGCCCCTAAAGTTGTTAAGTTAAGGTGAGGTTTTAGGGATTAAGTTTGCTGATATTATAGATTTGGTTATTGTGTTTTTCTTTAACAGTGGGATGTTTTAAGTGCTGGAAAAAGCAAACAGTTAAAAGTACCTTTGTAAGGTTTAAGTACACTGCCTGAACGTATAAGGTATTTGTTTTGAAGGGTAAATATACTGCAATTTGTGTGTTTTCTACTTTCTGTAATCTATGATTTGTGGGAATTTTGATTGGACTTAACTATAAATAGTTTTATTTATTTATTTATTTTTCTAGATATTTTTCCAATTTAGTCAATAAATTTTGTTATATTTTGGAAACATATTTGTATTGTGAATTGTGTTACAAGTTACTAATTGTGAAACAGCTGGCAGCTTATTACTGGGGAGTAGGTATCAGTTAAGGGAATCTAATTTATCCTGTAAAAATACATATTTAAAATTAAAGGTGTTTTCATAAATCGGTTTAGGGAAATAGAGTTTACGAACTTAGAGCGCTATCCTATGGCTAAAGGGTAAAGAAAGCGCTACACAAGAAATACATGTTTTAGTGACCTCAGTCAAGATACATTTGAAACAGAAAACTAATCCGTAGTTGAAGTTGCACCAAATATTTCTCTGTTTTAAAACAGACTAATTCACAAATTCAGCAATGTTTTTTAATGGGAGGTTTTGAAAGTTCAAAGTTCAGTATTCAATATATAATGAAAATTGAACTTTTTTGACAAATTTCCTTAAAGAATAAGTATGCCAGATTTCTCCAAAATCGATCCACTGGGTAGTGAAGTTTCATGCACACAGACAGATGGACATGGCAAATGCAGGAGGTGTTTTTTGGCCTTATATACGAATGCATCTACAAAAGACATGTCAGCGTTCGAGGAGATTCAGAGAAAAGCGACTAGTTTGATAACAGGACTGTGGGCTATGACCTGTAATCAAAGACTCAGTGACTTCAGTCTTTTCAATGAATGTGTAGATAGTTTCTTATTATTGTATGGTCATTGTATTTATAATTTTACCATTAGATAGATAGATAGATAGATAGATAGATAGATAGATAGATAGATAGATAGATAGATAGATAGATAGATAGATAGATAGATAGATACTATAACACTTATGTCATTGTCAGCACAATTATATAAGGTCTTTTTTAATGGGCACTGACATTTTGTTTATTTGCTTGTATGGGTACCGCAATTTTGTGTTTCTGGTTTTCATGGGTACTGCTTTTGTGTGTCACTGTTATGATTTATGTGGCTGTGTGCCAAACCATGTAGTCAGAAAGATGGCACCAAACTATACACTGGGCAAAGCATACAATTATTCAAGTCAAAATTATATATCGAGCACATCTGTCTCACTTAAAATTGTCCAAAATGTTTCTAGCGCAAGATCCAACCTGCGAACGCTGCAATCGAGCTCCATCCTCACTGGGACACATGTTTTGGGCCTGCACCAAATTAACATCATTCTGGACAAAACATTTTAAGTGCCTTTCAGACAGCCTTGAGGTCACAATCCCTCCTAATCCATTAACAGCTGTGTTTGGTGTCCTTCCAGATGTGCTTAAAGTGGAGAAGGACAAACAAACTGTAATGGCCTTCACTACACTATTGGCACGTAGACTTATTTTGATAAACTGGAAGAATCTTAACTCTCCTCTTAAGTCAGTGGGTAACTGATGTTTTATATACTGTTTGAATTTGGAAAAAATCAAATTCTCACTTAGAGGATCTGTGCAGAACTTTTTCATAACCTGTCAGGATCTCATCAATACTATTTTAGATTAAGCTCTTAAAGAACCGAGGAAGCAAATTCTCGTCTCATTTTCTTTTCTTCTCCATTTATCTTTATCTGACTATTAAACTCATCAATTTATTTATTTTTAATAGTTTTAAGTTTTATTCCGTTGGCCATGCTCTCTTTCTCAGGGGTCAGGGTTGATTTGTTTACAATCCTATTTTTTGTAAAAATTGATCTATTTGTATGGAATGATTACAGTAAAATCAATAAAAAAAAAAGTATGTCAAATTTCTCCAAAATCAGTCCACTGGGAAGTGAAGTTTCATGCGTACCGACAGACAGACAGATGGACATGGCAAACACAGGAGGTGTTTTTTGGCCTTATATATGAATGCATCTACAAAAGACATGTCAGCGTTCGAGGAGATTCAGAGACAAGCGACTAGTTTGATAACAGGACTGTGGGCTATGACCTGTAATCAAAGACTCAGTGACTTCAATCATTTCAATGAATGGACTACGTCATCCGTCCTGAAAATACCTTCCAGCGCAGCGACGAAAAGGGCAGACTGTATACATCGAGATCCCACCATGGTAATTGCCTTGCCATTTGGCTTTCTTGTCTGTTATGCCGCGTAAATCGGCATTAAAAAAAGCTAAATTGTTTTCTCCCATGTGATTTCTTATCGCCGTATCAATATAGGTGGGATATCGCCTTTTTAAATTATATCTGTATAGTTTTGGGTTACTTAAAATGCCGCAATTACAAAAGAACTTATTCCAATCAGGGAGCTAGTGACCCCTGCTGGAAATAGTCCCCCCCCCAAAAAAAGAAACAAAAACAATAAATGTATATACACAAAAAATTGGCAGTCTTCCCAAATAAAAATGCAGAAGGGAAGATGCTACACAAAAAAACACAGTCAGTCCAATAATACGCTATACCGAAAAATATTTAAATAGAGAAAAATCTGCGCATGTGCAAAAAGACAAAAAGTGCACCATAGACCCAATTCATATAAGTACCTCCAAATGAAATGAGACTATTTATATCTCTATGTACAAAAATAAAATAACAGTATATACAAAATAAGACACAAGCTACTACTCTTGGTGTACTTTTTAAACAGACCAAACAATCACTCATCAGCATGACTTAGTCAAAAGATGACTGCTATAAGAAGCAAGTGCCTTTTATACTTGGTGCTGTTTTGCCGACCAATCACAGAGCACTGCGTCACCCTCTAACCAATCGCACGTTCTTATGTCACATTGCACCTGCCTCTTCATTGCCTCTATTACCTTGCGGGCACACACACATGCACGGGAACAAAGCTCAGGCACTTAAACTCCATATCAAAGGTAAGTTAGTACCTTTCCTTCTAATACTACTCTTTGAAGTAACCTCTGGGATCCCTTTTACATTCTGCGGTAAACTAAACACTTCACCTCTGTTTTCTTTTCCTTTAGAGGAGGGTGGCGAGGAGCATTTTGCTAAGAACTGGGCTGTGTATGGAGGCATGTAGACTACTAGTGTAGCACCACTGGTGTAGCAAGGCTACATAACTTGACTGTCGGGTTGGCCTGCTGGAATGTCTTTCATTTTATAATGTTGGCTGGGAGGGTGTTTGTAAATAGCCCTTCAGGCATTTTTGATGACGTTCCAGTCTGGGAAGATCCCACCCGATAAATACTGCAGCTGCCTGTTGCCGGCGTCAGGTTTCCATAACGACCGAGAGGGGAAAGGATGTTTTGGCGGGAAACTTTTCTTTTTAAGGGGAATGGTGGATCTAGGAGGAGGGAGAAAGAAAGGAATGAAAAGGCTGAAGGTAAGGAGGCGACTATCTACGCTCTAAGAATCTTCCAGAATCTTACTTCACCCAGGGACATCTGCTATCTGTGGGTGGGCACCCCGAAGAAATATTCAGGTGACGAATCCCCGAGAAGAGGCCAGGTACTGGTGTTCTCCAGGTGCTCCCATCTGGTGAGTCGGATTCCTGAGTGCATTTCTTTGGGATAGTCAGCAGAGAAGCCGTTTCGCCAGAGGACTGTTGTGTTTCCTCATGCCATTCGGTAGGATCTTTCTCCTTATATGTGGACTATGTGAAATCTTTCTTTTTGTTTTCCCTATGTCACGTTTGTTTTTTTGGTGTCAAACCGGGGGTTAGGATTTGGCCGCTGGGGAGGGCATCTGGGGAAGGGGATCACTAATGAGCACTTAGGCACTGGGCAAGTAAATGAGAACCTCAAATTTCAATATATTTATCAGTCCCACTTTCTTTTGTGTGTGAAGTTTTGCCAGTTATTTAAGGGCATGCATAGTGGACAAGAGGGGCTGAGGACCGAAATATGGTAATGCTATTTTAGCCTTCAAATATCATCCACTTCCCTCGCGGGTCGTGAAGTGTAAGAATCGCGTTCCAATATCGGTGGTTGCTACAACTGAAATGCTAGGAAGAGCGTCACCCTACTTCCTCGTCTGCTATATACGAGAGGTAACTGCCATTCATTGTTTTCTGTTAACCCTAACTTAAAAAAGTAAATTTTTCGTCTATCTATGGTAATACCTGTGTAGGCACATTACCACAGGTTGCTAGGCATGTGATGCAAATACCAAGAGTTGCGTGTCGTTACGCGAATCATGCCATATAGGAAAATTCCATGCAGTTAAAGTAATGTCTGAACTGCATGTAAATAAAATAAAGGCTTCGTGAGAGATTTGTGCATGAGTTCAATAGAATTAGCATCAGGTTCTGGTCTTAACTTACCTTTGTTTTTCTACTTCAGACTTAGTCTAACACCGTGAACTTTGGAAATCATTCTCAAGTCTTAGTGTAATGACTTCTGAACTGCCACTAAAAAGGCGAACAAAAGATTTCTGACACTCTTCTAGCCAGTCACATAATATGTTAATGAAACTACCCATCTGTCATGACAGTTACATAAGAGCAGTTAATAACATAATGAGAATTTGTGTGGTAAACGCCAACCATTACTTTAAAAGGAGAACTCAAAGAAGGACTGTAAATCGTGAACCATGAACCGTGAATGTTTTTCTGTAACCATGCACTGGTGAAGATTAGTTAAAGAAATATTTTGCCCTAACATTAGGGGTTCTCAGTCTCGGTCCTGGAGGCCCACTGTGGTTTCAGGTTTTTTGTTCCAGCCAGATTCACCCTCAGTGACAACTGATAACACTGATCTTTTATTTAGCAAGCATTTTTTTTCTCTTTTATTTAACATTCAGAAAAGCACAGCAGCATGATTTTTACATTTAGAAATATTTCTGTTTTTGCTGTTGATTTAAACGCTTAGCTCTCCTGTTGATTTAGTTATATTTTGCCCTTTCTCTGTGTAGTTTGCACCCTTCATTGTATCTTAACAATGACAATTAAAAACGAGCAGAGCAGCCACGCAGGCGAACAACACTGAATCATGAAAGGCTGCAACTACTTTAGTATCAGACCAGATAATTAGTAAATAATGGATTAATTAAACAATTAGAACACCTGGAAAAGTAGAATGAAAATCAGGAAGAAAATATTGTTAAAAATAAAAAAATACATTATTCCCATATAACTGCTTAATACATTTTAATATTGTGGCAAAGGCACTATATCGGCATTGACCTGACACAGACTGACACCGGAGGCACAGGTAAAAGTGAACAAAAGATTTTAATTTTGTTTTCTTCAGCCATGGGCCAAGTCTTCCCCGTGTCCCACAGGCCCTACACACTCCCAAAACACCAACAGAAAACACCCAAAAACACACGCTTCTTCCTCCACTACTCCTCCCAGGCAGCTTCATCATCCTCCTCCTCCCAACTCTGGCTCCTTGAGTGGTGGCTGCAGGCTCCTCTTATAGCCCACCCAGAAGTGCTTCACAAGGTAATTAGCCTAATTAGGCTGCACTTCCAGGTGTGGCTGCATCACAGCCCAAATTGGCTCATTAAGTCCTTGCAGCTCCCCCTGGTGGTGGCCACAGAGCCCATAAAGGATGAGCTCCAGTGTAACATAATTGTGGCCCCGAAGCAACCCAGGGGGGCTGCCACCAAGTTTTCCGAGAGATGTACTGTGCATCCCCCATGGCTTCTCCCCCGGATCCAGTGCCAAAGGGGCGTCCTGGCTGGGTATGGGTCCTGGCCCTTTACCCAATATACAGTATATATATATATATATATATATATATATATATATATA
>JANRMT010027041.1:19119267-19159757 GCA_026402145.1 Polypterus bichir lapradei | reverse complement strand
ATACACAGATAGATAGATAGATATGAAAGGCACTATATGATAGATAGATAGATAGATAGATAGATAGATAGATAGATAGATAGATAGATAGATAGATAGATAGATAGATAGTGGGAATCCCCAGACAGGTGGACAGGCATCACAACCGGACATGTGTGTATCACCTTCCCTGGTGGGGATAAAAGAGGAGAACAGGATAGAACTGTCTCTGGGGGGTGTTTACTCCCCCCAGTCGTTAGATGGCAGCAGCTTTCGATATCGACACCCATTTAGAGAACCAGCAGGGAATGCTGGGAATTGTAGCCCTACAACACAGCCCTACTGGGGTCCGTTGGTGCCAAAAGGGGGTGCTGCAAGGAGATGTACTGCCTGTTATATGTACTTCTGTGTGACCCGGAAGTGCTCCCAGCAGACAACAGCCCTGGCACCTGAAGTACTCCCAGGTCCTTAATAAAATGGACCTCACTGCCTTGCCCAGGGGAGTCACAGCTGGGTGGAAGCCAAGCAACTGAAGGAGGGCAGTGCAGTGGAGAGAGGAGAGATGCTTGGAGGAGAGATAACTTGTGCTTTGGTGCTTCTTGTTAGGTATTTGCACAATAAACAACCCCTTATTTGAATCCTGGACTGTCATGGTGTATTTGTGTTTGGGGTTTGGGGCTCTATTGCGCCCTCAAGAATTCACAATAGATAGATAGATAGATAGATACTGTGGCAGATGGACTTGGTTCAATGCCCAGCCGGGATGCCCCTGCAGCATATGTTCTTGGGGGACAAGCATGGGAGACCCAATACCTCCCCCTGGACGCTAGATGGCAGCCTCCCTGGGTTGCAGCGGTGCCTCGGACTCCCGCAGGGCTTCATGGAAGTTGGAGTTTGGTGTAGCCCCTTTGGGCTCCGCAGGCGCTGCAAGGGGATGTCACTCTCCATGTTAAAGGAGCTCAGTCTCCTAAGGAAGAAGAGTCTGCTCTGCCTTTCTTTTTATAGTTCCTCTGTGTTCCAAGTCCAGTCCAACCTGTCAGTAGTGTGGACGTCAAAGTACTTGTAGGAATGGACCACCTCTACATTCTCTCCCTCAATAGTGACCGGACATAAAGGCTCTGTGGTGTGGTGAAAGTCAATAAGCAGTTCCTCGGTTTTGCTGATGTGAATTTGCAGACAGTTCTTTCTGCACCAAGAAGCAGAATTTCCCCCTGACTCCTCTCCTTTGTTTCATCACCCTTATCAATACACCGCATAAGTTCGGGATCATCTGAGAATTTCTGCAAGTGACATAACTTGGTGTTATATTTCTAGTCTGAGGTGTACAGAGTGAAGAGTAAAGCAGACAGGCCTGTTCCTTGTGGTACTCCAGTGTTGCTCACACAGTCCTTAATTCTTATAAACTGCAGTCTACCTGACAGATAGTCCATTATCCAGGACACCACAGGCTCGTCCACTGGCATATTGGATATTGAAGGCACTGGAGAAATCAAATCAAATAATCAAATACTCACAGCTTTCTCAGCCTTGTGGAGCAGATAGATAATTGTATTCTCCAGTTCAATATTTGATATCAACTTTGGTGGATTGGCAGATAATCTCAAATCCATTGAATCATCACAGAGGAACTTGGAAAGCATACAGGTTTGGGCAGATTTGTGGCAGACGAAGTGTAATGTCAGTAAATATAAAGTATTTACACGTAGAAATTAAAAATGTTAGGTCTAACCACACAATGTGAGGCCTGCAAATTACGAGAAAGATTTAGGAGTCATTGTGGGCTTTTTGCTATCAACTGACAGTGTTCAGAAGCCATTAAGAAGGCTAACAGAATGTCAGGTTATATAGCGCCCTGCTGTGTGGAGTACAAGTCACAGGAGGTCCTGCTGAAGCTTTATAACACAATGGTGAGGCCTCATCTGGAGTACTGGGTGCAGTTGTGGCTACAAAAAGGATATAACAGCACTAGGGGGTCCAGAGAAGAGTGACTAGGGCAGTGATGGCTAACCTTTTTGAGCCCGAGTGCCCAAACTGCCGCACAAAACCAAAGAATTTCCTCAAAGTGCCAGCACGTCAATTAAACCTTAATAACAAGATTTTAGTATCTAAAAACTCTTTATAAAGTTGCCTGAACTATGTAACATCATTTTTAAAGGTTGGAATCTTTGTATTGTCAGAAAATCAATTTGATTCACAATCCTTTGGTTTTCATTTCAATTTATTGGCAATTTATAATGTTTTAATGATTTCATTCAATTTAATGAATTTAGGAAGAATTTGATTCAGTTACACAATATATTTTAAATGTATTATTCACATAACATGTCAAATGTATCCTGAGTAAAAAAAAAGATAAACTTCTTAAAACTGTTAACTGTGTCAAGACTCGGTGTGTATTCCCAAAGAGTCTATACATGTTTTTTTGTAAAATTTACAATCAAATTTGAAAATAGTTAAATCATTACATTTCTAATAATATGATGTAAAGAAAACAAAAGAGCTTTCAATTAAACCAACCGTTTTTATTGGAAATTCCAGATTGGAATACAACAGGGCCATGTAAAGTCCCTTTTTTAAATAACATCTGTAAATAATGTTTAAATAACTTAGAAAGTGTCTTAACTGCAAACTGAAAACACTGCTTCATGTAAACATATGCATTGGGCATGCTCTGAAAAAAATTTATGTGATTTTTGTTGTTGCATGCATGCTGATAACTTGTCAATCCTTGGCTCATAGTGCGTTAATTTCAGAGCAACACATGCAGCACTCATGTCATCCGTTAATCTGTTTCTAGCATCAGATTTTATATGATTCAAAGCCGAAAACAGCTGCTCACAAGCATAGGATGACCCAAACAAAGTAAGAAGAGCAATCCCAAGTGCTTTCATGGACTTAAAATTGTCTGGCAGAGAATTCCACGCTTTTAGGATTTCATTTTCAGAACTGCTAGCAGTGATTTCATTTGTCACCCTTTCACACTCAATACGTTCAAGAGCCGCACGCAGGTCATTGAATTTACTTTTCCAGATAGAGCTTTCTTGAAATTCCAGTAGCTCCATTTCCAAATTTTGAATATCCAACCACTGTAAGCAGGAAAGATCAAGATCTTTAAATGCGGACTTTTCTGGGGAAGTTATAAATGAAAGGGTTGTCTCCATCTTACGGAACTGAGAAAATCTTTTACTAAAATTCTCCTTTGCTTCGGCTACAATGGTGGAATATGCTTTGTGGATTTCCTGGTGTTTTTATGACTGTCCACAAATGTTGTAGAATTATCCAAATGTATTTTTAGGTTGGGAAAATATTTTAGCTGTCCACTCTCAAGGTCTTTTTCAAAAACATGCAATTTTCTCTCAAAAGCTTTGATGTCACTAAACATGCTTTCTGCTGTTTTTCCCATGCCTTGTAATTTTATGTTTAGTACATTAAAGTGGTTAGTAAAATCTGTAAAGAACATGAGGTTGGTAAGCCAGGCCATGTTGGTGAGTTGAGGATAGTCTTCCCCCTTTTCGTTCATAAATAGCCTAACTTCTTCTAAGCAGGCCACAAATCTCTCTAACACTCGTCCTCTGCTCAGCCACCGGACATTATTGTACATCAGTAAAGTGTTATATTGTGCCTGAACCTCATCAAGAAGGGCTTGAAATTGTCGAAAATTAAGAGCATGCGCCATGATGAAGTTCACCATTTTTGTTACATCTTTGAGGACATCGTCAAGTTTTTTGCTGCTTTCTTTGGCACAGAGAGCCTCTTGATGTATTATGCAGTGAAATTGAATCAGTGGATGTTTTGCTTCCTTAGCAAAGAAATGAATGAATCCTGATGTTGTCCCCACCATGCTAGGTGCTTCATCGCTAGTAACTGAAACCACTTTTTCTGGACTTATGTCTAGTGATGAAAAAGCCTCCATCACAGCATTGTGGATATTTATCCCTTGTGTTCTTCCAGGCAAAGACAGCAGTTTTACCAGCTCTTCTCTCATGATGTCACCAGTAGCATAACGCAAAATGAGCGCTAGTCTTGCATGGTTAGTAATATCTGTACTTTCATCCAAGCACATGGAGTAGAAGGGTACTTTTTGTAAGTCGCAAGTAAGCTGTTGACTAACATCAGCAGCCATTCGCAGAACCCTATCTTTTGCAGTATTTCTGCTTAGCGGCATCTCAGAGATGCGCTGCACAATTTTATCCTTGTTTTGGAAATCATGGAAGAGTGAATTACTCCCAGCCAAAATTGCCTTTTTGATAAAATCTCCATCAGAGAGGGGCTTACCATGTTTTGCCATACACAGTGAAATTTGAAAGCTGGCAACTGTAAGATGATTAGTTTTTGAAAGATAGTTGCTAAAACTAAGAGACTGGGAGTGATATTTCTTTTTTTTTTTCCGGCGCCGCATCCGAATGGCAGCCTTTTCCAGCAGCTCCGTATATGACTTTATCTTTTTACCTTTTTATCTCTATTTTTATCTATTTCACTGATCACTTCTACCACTTTCTTTTATGTGGAATTGCTCCCTGGACACTTTTTACTATTTTTACTACTTGACATGGATTTTTACACTCCGAGAATCGCCTATTCAAGTAGTCAGCTTAAAGCACTGAGAAGAAATGCTCATGTCGGTGTGGTTGCTTATTTACCTGACGAGGTAAGAAGACGATATCGGGGCAGCCGAGCCGGCGCAAAGATAAAAGATAAGATTAAATCGAGACAACTTGAGAGAAAATGGCGTTATAAACCGTCGGTGCCTTCTGTGATCCTGGGAAATGTGAACTCACTACCAAATAAGATCGACGAACTGGCTGTGCTGGTGAAAACTGTCAGAACCTACAGAGAATGCAGCTTGCTGTGTTTTAGTGAAACGTGGCTAACAACTACCATCCCAGATGCTAACGTGGAGCTACCCGGGTTTAGCACAGTTAGAGCGGAAAGAGACGCAAGAACTGCGGGAAGAAGAAAGGAGGAGGACTCGCTCTCTATGTCAATACAAAGTGGTGCAACTCAGGACATGTAAACGTTAAAATCTCCACCTGCTGCAGGGACATCGAACTGTTGGCCGTAAGTCTGCGTCCCTATTACTTGCCCAGAGAGTTTGGACACGTGATTGTTGTTATTGTTTACATCCCCCCTCAAGCGAACGCGGAGATAGCGAGTGACATCATCCATTCCGCAGTTGCTAAGTTACAAACGCAGCACCCTGAGGCACTTGTGCTAATCTCTGGAGACTTTAACCATGTAACGCTGGACAAAACATTACCTGCCTTCTCCCAGTATGTGGATTGTAACACCAGGGGAAACAGGACTATCGACCTACTGTATACAAATGTTAAAGACGCATACAGCGCCACCCCGCTGCCTGCGCTTGGGAAAGCAGATCATAACCTGGTTCTGCTACAGCCTCAATACAAACCAAGAGTGAGGGCGCTACCTACAACCACACGCTCATTCAGGAAGTGGTCCCCTGAGGCAGAGCAGGCTCTGAGAGACTGCTTTGGAACTACAGACTGGGATATATTGCTGGGGTCACATAGTGAGAACATTGAAGAGGCTGTTGAATGCACAACTGATTACATCAACTTCTGTATGGACATTGTAGTTCCAGTAAGAACAGTACGCTGCTATGCTAACAACAAGCCATGGGTTACAAGTGACATCAAAGGCCTTTTGAACCAGAAGAAAAGGGCTTTTAAAGGTGGTGATCAACATGAGCTAAAGCGCGTGCAGAAGGAACTCCGAGTCCAACTCAGGGCGGTGAAAGAGCAGTACAGGAGAAAGCTGGAGCAGAAGTTACAGAACAACAGCATGAAGGAAGTGTGGGATGGGATGAAGATTATCACTGGCTGCAGCTCGAAGCGGGGTGCCGCCATCGAGACAGACGTGGAGAGAGCAAACCAAATGAACAACTTCTTTAATAGGTTTGATCACCCTAAACCACTATCACCTCGAAGTACTGCATCCTCCAACCATCCTTCTGCTGGTACCAGCATAGGTGAGACATCCCCACCCACAATTACAGCAGCCCATGTGAGCAGAGAGTTGAAAAGACTTCGTGCCAGCAAAGCAGCGGGTCCAGATGGTGTATCGCCACGACTGCTGAAGGCCTGTGCGTTGGAACTGGGGAGTCCTCTACAGCGCATCTTCAACCTGAGCCTGGATCAGGGGAGAGTCCCAAGGCTTTGGAAAACATCTTGTATCACCCCTGTCCCAAAGGTATCAAGACCTAGTGAGCTGAATGACTTCCGGCCTGTTGCTCTGACGTCACATCTGATGAAGACCATGGAGCGGCTGCTGCTTCACCACCTGAGGCCACAGGTCAGCCACGCCCTCGACCCTCTGCAGTTCGCATACCAGGAGAAGGTAGGAGCGGAGGATGCCATCATCTATATGCTACACCGATCCCTCTCCCACCTGGACAGAGGCAGTGGTGCTGTAAGAATTATGTTTTTGGACTTCTCTAGCGCCTTCAACACCATCCAACCTCTGCTCCTTAGAGACAAGCTGACTGAGATGGGAGTAGACTCACACCTGGTGGCATGGATTGTGGACTATCTTACAGACTGACCTCAATATGTGCGTCTTGGGAACTGCAGGTCTGACATTGTGTTCAGCAATACAGGGGCACCGCAGGGGACTGTACTTTCTCCGGTCCTGTTCAATCTATATACATCAGACTTCCAATATGACTCAGAGTCCTGTCACGTGCAGAAGTTCGCTGATGACACTGCTATTGTGGGCTGCATCAGGAGTGGGCAGGAGGAGGAGTACAGGAAGCTAATCAAAGACTTTGTTAAATGGTGCGACTCAAACCACTTACATCTTAACACCAGCAAAACCAAGGAACTGGTGGTGGATTTTAGGAGGCCCAGGCCCCTCATGGACCCTGTGATCATCAGAGGTGACTGTGTGCAGAGGGTGCAGACCTATAAATACCTGGGAGTGCAGCTGGATGACAAATTGGACTGGACTGCCAATACTGATGCTCTATGTAAGAAAGGTCAGAGCAGACTATACTTTCTGAGAAGGTTGGCATCGTTCAACATCTGCAGTAAGATGCTGCAGATGTTCTACCAGACGGCTGTGGCGAGTGCCCTCTTCTACGCGGTGGTGTGCTGGGGTGGCAGCATAAAGATGAAAGACGCCTCACGCCTGGACAGACTTGTTAAGAAGGCAGGCTCTATTGTAGGAGTAAAGTTGGACAGTTTAACATCTGTGGCAGAGCAACGGGCATTAAGCAAACTCCTGTCAATCATGAATAATCCACTGCATCCACTGAACAGTGTCATCTCCAGGCAGAGGAGTAGCTTCAGTGACAGACTTTTGTCACTGTCCTGCTCCACTGACAGACTGAGGAGATCGTTGCTCCCCCACACTATGCGACTCTTCAATTCCACCCGGGGGAGTAAATGCTAACTTTTTTCATTTTTATTACTATTTAATTTAATATTGTTTCTTTGTATCAGTATACTGCTGCTGGATTATGTGAATTTCCCCTTGGGATTAATAAAGTATCTATCTATCTATCTATCTATCTATCTATCTATCTATCTATCTATCTATCTATCTATCTTTAATTTTCCTACAAGGAACTCTTTTCTTTGAGCTAAACCAAGTTCAGCAACACTGTTATGGTTGGTCTCAAAGTGACGTTTGACACTTGATGTGCGAGACACAACACTTTCATTACACATAATACACAATGCTTTCCCACTGCGTTCAATCACTCCATATGTCTCTGTCCAGGCCTCTTGGAATGGTCTTCTGTTTTTGCTTTTTTTGCTGTACTCATTTTCTTTGTTCAAGACTTCAAGTCTACAAAAAGATAAAATTTGTATAATAAAAAAAATCTAATGAAGTGCTGTATAAAAATCCGTCCCCATAAAAAAATATGTGATTGGGGAATTTTACTAATTGTAGACATCCGTTTTGGTCAAAAAATATACTGTCCGGGTGAAAACCGGACTTGTGCAACCCTAACCTGGACACCTAGACAAATAGCCAGATAATTTAATAGGTTTTTAAAAAGGAGCCCAGGTAAGTTTATAATTAACATTAGTATTATTGGTCCAATTAAACAGCACAGGTAGGGCAAAGTAGAAGTTTACCTAATAATAAATGATGTAGAATGCAGATTGCGTCTCCTGTTCTCCTCAAGTCTCCCGCCAGGGTGGGAGGGCGTGACAGAAGAACGCTCGGTGCTGTAGACGAGTACCTGGGCGGGTTCAGAAGCGGAGGCGGGGAGTGAGACTTTGCTTCTCACAGCCCCGCGGCGGTTCAGGCAGCCGCGAGGAACACATTGCCAGGCAGGGCCGGACTGGGACAAAAAATAGGCACGGGCATTTTAGGTTGAGCAGCCCCCTCACACACTGCCTGGCTCATAGGATACTAAGGGGAAGACAGGCAGGCTAAACATCCACTCACAGGACTGCAGCCAGCACAGGAGGATGGGCCGCGGCCCACCGGGACAATGCCCGGTCCTCCCAATGGCCAGTCCGGCCCTGTTGCCAGGTGAGCTGCAAAGCAGACACCGGCACACTCGCCTCCCGCCGCGCCGCATATCTTAATTGCGGACCTTCCCGCGTGCCAGCTGCAAGGCCTTCGCGTGCCATAGGTTCGCCATCGCTGGACTAGGGTGATTAGAGGGCTACAGGGGATGAGTTATGAGGAAAGATTAAAAGAGCCGAGTGAAGAAGATTAAAAGAAGATTAAGAGGAGACATGATTTGAGTGTTATGAAAGGAAATAGTGCAGTGGATCAAGACTGTGACATTAAAATGTGTTCAATGGGAATACGGGGACAGAGTTGGAAACTTGTTAAGGCTAAATTTTGCACAAACATTAGGAAGCTTTCCTTTACAGAGAGAACCACAGACATATGGAATAAGTGACCTACTAGTGTGGTAGACAGTAGAATCCTAGAGACATTCAAAAGTAGAGTAGATGTTTTGTTTGAGGAATTAGTGGACAGGACTGGCAAGCTTTGTTGGGTTAAATTCGTCATTAGATACGGGGGTCTTCACAGCAGTCTTAAGACTGCTGTAGTTAAACCCCTACTTAAGAAACATAATCTCGACCCCTCGGCTCTTGAAAATTTTAGACCCATCTCTAACCTGCCTTTCTTAAGTAAAATTCTGGAGAAGGCAGTCATTATGCAGTTAAATGACCACCTCAATAAAACTGCTATTCTTGATAAATTTCAGTCAGGTTTCAGAACAAATCACAGCACAGAAACTGCACTCGTTAAAGTAGTAAATGACTTGCAGGTAAATGCAGACAGAGGCCGTTTATCTGTTCTCATCCTCTTAGATCTGAGTGCCTCATTTGACACCATTGATCACAATATTCTTAGAAATCACCTTTGTCAATGGGTGGGCCTCTCTGGCAGTGTCTTAAATTGGTTTGAATCCTACCTGGCAGGGAGAAAATTCTTTGTTAGTTGTGGTAATTACAACTCAAAAACACATGCAATTCTGTATGGTGTTCCACAAGGCTCTATCCTGGGTCTGCTGCTCTTCTCCATTTACATGCTTCCGTTAAGTCAGATTATCTCAGGTTACAACGTGAGCTACCACAGCTATGCTGATGACACACAGCTGTACTTATCAATAGCACCTGATAACCCCGATTCTCTTGATTCACTAACACAATGTCTGACTTGTATCTCAGAATGGATGAATAGTAACTTTCTCAAGTTAAATAAAGAGAAAACTGAAATCTTAGTGATTGGCAATAATGGATACAATGAGGCTATTAGAAAAAAACTGGATACATTAGGATTAAAAGTCAAGATGGAGGTAAAAAGCTTAGGGGTAACTGTTGACTGTAATCTGAATTTTAAATTGCATATTAATCAGATCACTAGGACAGCATTTTTTCACTTAAGAAACACAGCAAAAGTTAGACCTCTTATATCATTGAAAGATGCTGAGAAATTAGTTCACGCGTCTGTTTTCAGTCGACTAGATTACTGTAACGCACTCCTCTCAGGACTACCCAAAAAAGACATAAATCATTTGCAACGAGTGCAGAATGCAGCTGCTAGAATCCTAACTAGAAAAAGAAAATCTGAGCACATCTCTCCAGTTTTAATGTCACTATACTGGTTACCTGTGTCATTCAGGATTGACTTTAAAATACTACTTATGGTTTATAAAGCCTTAAATAATCTCGCCCCATCTTATATATCGGAATGTCTGACATTTTATATTCCAAATCGTAACCTTAGATCCTCAAATGAGTGTCTGCTTAGAATTCCAAGAACAAAACTTAAAAGAAGTGAGGCGGCCTTCTGCTGTTATGCACCTAAAATCTGGAATAGCTGACTGATAGGAATTTGCCAGGCTAATACAGTGGAGCACTTTAAAACACTGCTAAAAACTCATTACTTTAACATGGCCTTCTCATAACTTCACTGTAATAAAAATCCTGATACTCTGTATATCCAACTCAGTATAATAACTATTCATGGTGGCTCTTAAAACTGTACTAACCCCTACTCTCTCTTCTGTTTCCTTTTCCGGTGTCCTTTGGTGGTGGCTTACGCCATCACCATCTACTGAAAGCACTGTGATGTTCCAACAATGATGGATGGATTAAAAGCCAGAAGTCTGTATGACCATCATCATCAAGTGACTCCGTGAGAACCCTAACTACAAAGAGGACTGTTTCATTTATGTTAGGTAGAATGCCCAGAGGGGCACTGGGCGGTCCCGTGGCCTGGAAACCCTGCAGATTTTTTTTTTTTCTCCAGCCATCTGGATTTTTTTTTTTTGTTTGTTTTTTCTGTCCACCCTGGCCATCGGACCTTACTCCTTTTCTATGTTAACTAATGTTGTCTTATTTTAATTTCTTATTTTGTCTTTTATTTTTCTTTTTTTTCATTATGTAAAGCACTTTGAGCTACTTTTTGTATGAAAATGTGCTATATAAATAAATGTTGTTGTTGTTGTTGAATGACCTGTTCTTGTCAACATTTTTTTAATGTTTTAATATTCTATGTAACAAAACATTTCTAAGCCCACTGCAGACAATATGGTGATAATGAGATTATGTTAGTCAGGCAGTCATTTTCTAACTTGCTTAGTCCAGATCAGGGTCTCAGAGGGTATCCTAGCTAGCAAATGGGGGCACAAGACAGGAACAAACCCGGGATAGGGTGGCAGTCCATCACATGGTGAATAAACATACACCAAACAATCTCTAAGGCCAATTTAGATGTTACCAATCCACCTGACCTGCATGTCTTTGTGCTGTGGGAGGATGAGTTGTGTTTCTTAAATATTGAACAATTTCTGTGTCTTTCCTATCCACATGAACAGGTCCAAATAATTTTAAATATATGGTGTGACATGATGTAATGTGTGTTACTCAACTGTATTTTGCAAATGATCTCAGTCCCCATAAGCTATAGCTCTCCCAGTTAATAGCTGTCATAGTGAATTCCGGCTCTTCATATATCTCTGCTGAATAATAAAGGATGTCCATGGGATTCATTGCAGTGTGGATCTCAGCTGTTATTTAAAGGAAAAATCTCTGACACCAAACACTCTTGCTCTACTGTTGCCGCTCATGTGCGGCTTTAATAGTTTGTTTGTTTCAAATGTTAAATTAGTATTAAAAGACTAGCTAAGTGCTGTCCTTCTATAATGTTTGAGTGCCCTCTTCTTCATTGCCTCTTTTGAGGTGCATGTTATCACAAACCTGCGAATAGGACGCAGCCAATGGGCTCAAAAGATGGCATTTCCACACCAGGCCAAGGGGCAGCAGTGTGTAATCATCTTTTCTCTCTTTCTCTTGCAGATCACCCAAAGGAAATCCCGTCTGGCCAAAAATACATCACTTCCCGCCCCAGTGACATCACTTCCTCCGGCCTGACTATAAAATCGCCATTAATTGTTGCCATTAAGCCAGTTCTGTTTTGATCTCAGTCTGTGAAGACCTTTGATTGTTGCCTTATTTTTTATTTTGCATTTGTTCCAAGTACACGGGGTGGCTACCCCAAACCTTTTTCTGTTTCTTTTGTTATCTTTCACAATGTGTTTATAGGCTGTGTCGCAGATAGGGGGCGCTATCGCTCCCTTGAACCCCTGTCCAAGACTCCAGACACCAAGTAAAAATCCAAATATTGAATTTATTCTTCTGCAACAGTGCACAAAGCACCCTCTCTTCCACAATACTCATTCAATTCCACAATAATCACAATAATAAACACTCCTCTGACTCCCAGACGCGTTGCCCTCCTACCACCCAGCTTATCTTGACCCTCTGGTGTCTTTCTTAGTCTTTTATATCCCCTGACCCGGAAGTGTTCCCACAGTCCTTCAGTTCATGATTTCTTATTACTTCCGGGTCAGATAAAAAGTCCTTCTTCACCCCGGAAGAATGTCACTTCCGCAGTCGCTTTGTCTATGACGTACTTCCGGGTTATAGGGCACATGTGACTCTCTGGGCCTCCCTGCAGCGTCCTCTCTTGGCCCCTGGGGTATCCAGCAGGTTTGTAAAGGAAAATGCCATAGTCCATGATTCCCTGCTGGCATCCGGGGCACCTCCATGCTGCAGGGAGAGCTCCATCTGGCGGCCTGGGGGTATTGGCCGTGATGGCAAGCCGGCCATAGACCACAGCTGATAGTTGTGTTTGAAAAAAAATGTACATGATGTGAGAAAGAATAGGAAAGAACCAAACTGAACTGACGATAATTTCAATCCAAAGCTTCAAGTAGCCTCTTGTTGCAGTAAAGACCTCCAGGAGAGAAGTTGGTCACCGCAGTGTCTCAGTAGCAACATATTAATGAAAGTTACACTAGTGGAAAACCACAAAAGAATACACAATGTCGTTGTTATTCACAGATGCAGAGTCCAGAATTTCTTCATAAAGTGGAGAAGGATCTTGAATGTACTGCAGAAAAAAAAAGTAACAACAATTATGTTAATGGAAAGGAGTGAAATAATTCTGAAGCAACGAGAAAAAAAAGAAGTCCATCGTCCTCTTGGTGGAACTCAGAGGTACCTTCTGAAGGTGGCTGCATGTTTTCACTTTAATCAGTTTCTTATTTATGCACTAAGAAAGTAATATTTTTGGGGTTTAATTTTAGTTAACTTGATTATTACAATTCAGAACCCTTAATTACCTATTTTAGTTTTAAACTGCTGCTTTTTATTTTAATTGTTGCCTGTCTTCTTAACCATCTATCAGTTAATAATGAGGTGAAATGCAGCTGTCCAGCTAATGCGCTTCCATTTAGATAGATAGATATTTAAACCTGTGTATGTGCATCATGAAGAATCGGTGTTAATAAAATGTTTTGAAATACAGTGGGATGCAAAAGTTTGGGCAACCTTGTTAATAGTCATTATTTTCCTGTATAAATCGTTGGTTGTTACGATAAAAAATGTCAGTTAAATATATCATATAGGAGACACACACAGTGATATTTGAGAAGTCAAATGAAGTTTATTGGATTTACAGAAAGTGTGCAATAATTGTTCAAACAAAATCTGGCAGGTGCATAAATTTGAGCACCGTTGTCATTTTATTGATTCCAAAACTTTTAGAACTAATTATTGGAACTCAAATTGGCTTGGTAAGCTCAGTGACCCCTGACCTACATACACAGGTGAATCCCATAATGAGAAAGAGTATTTAAGGGGGTCAATTGTAAGTTTCCCTCCTCCTTTAATTTTCTCTGAAGAGTAGCAACATGGGGGTCACAAAACAACTCTCAAATGACCTGAAGACAAAGATTGTTCACCATCATGGTTTAGGGGAAGGATACAGAAAGCTGTCGCAGAGATTTAAGCTGTCTGTTTCCACAGTTAGGAACATATTGAGGAAATGGAAGACCACAGGCTCAGTTCAAGTTAAGGCTCGAAGTGGCAGACCAAGAAAGATTTCGGATAGACAGAAGCGACGAATGGTGAGAACAGTCAGAGTCAACCCACAGACCAGCACCAAAGACCTACAACATCATCTTGCAGCAGATGGAGTCACTGTGCATCGTTCAACCATTCGGCGCACTCTACACAAGGAGATGCTGTATGCGAGAGTGATGCAGAGGAAGCCTTTTCTCGGCCCACAGCACAAACAGAGCCGCTTGAGGTATGCTCAAGCACATTGGACAAGCCAGCTTTATTTTGGAATAAGGTGCTGTGGACTGATGAAACTAAAATTAAGATATTTGGGCATAACAAGGGGCATTATGCATGGAGGAAAAAGAACACAGCATTCCAACAAAAACACCTGCTACCTACAGTAAAATATGGTGGTGGTTCCATCATGCTGTGGGGCTGTGTGGCCAGTGCAGGGACTGGGAATCTTGTCAAAGTTGAGGGACGCATGGATTCCACTCAGTATCAGCAGATTCTGGAGACCAATGTCCAGGAATCAGTGACAAAGCTGAAGCTGCGCCGGGGCTGGATCTTTCAACAAGACAACGACCCGAAACACTGCTCAAAATCCACTAAGGCATTCATGCAGAGGAACAAGTACAACATTCTGGAATGGCCATCTCAGTCCCCAGACCTGAATATAATTGAAAATCTGTGGTGTGAGTTAAAGAGAGCTGTCCATGCTCGGAAGCCATCAAACCTGAATGAACTAGAGATGTTTTGTAAAGAGGAATGGTCCAAAATACCTTCAACCACAATCCAGACTCTCATTGGAACCTACAGGAAGCGTTTAGAGGCTGTAATTTCTGCAAAAGGCGGATCTACTAAATATTGATTTCATTTCTTTTTTGTGGTGCCCAAATTTATGCACCTGCCTGATTTTGTTTGAACAATTATTGCACACTTTCTGTAAATCCAATAAACTTCATTTCACTTCTCAAATATCACTGTGTGTGTCTCCTATATGATATATTTAACTGACATTTTTTATCGTAACAACCAACAATTTATACAGGAAAATAATGACTATTAACAAGGTTGCCCAAACGTTTGCATCCCACTGTAAATGAAAGAGAAGGGAAGGACCATACAACATATGGATAAAGTTCTCAGAAAACAAAAATATGCAGTTTTTATCATGGAAGAATGAAAACACTAACAAGCCATACAATTAAATAGCACATTTAATTATCTGTCAGACCTGGCTTCTAATTACAAAACAAAACCTGCACACGCAGCGGACCTCCAGAACCATAATTGAGGACCCCTGGTGTAACTGCTGCTCTGTGAATCTAAAATGAACAGTGTATGAGAAAATGAAGGTCCTGATGATAAAAGAAACACCTCCCGTTTTCATCTCTTATTGTTATGGACAACTATGATATTTAGTATAAAATACTGCCCAGCTGGCAAAGAGTTTCAAAGTTGAACATGGGCACAAGGGTATCAGGAGACAGTGATCAAATTAGACAAGCTCAAGGATCCTGATGCTACAGTCTTCATGGAAGCACAGTAATAGGTCTGATCAGCGAGGACAATGAAACGGCCTACAAGGAGGAGGTCAGACTCCTGGCAGAATGGTGTCAGGACAACAACCTCAACCTCAATGTTAGCAAAACTAAGGAGATGATTGTGGATTTCTGCAAACAGGAAACAGAGCACAACCCCATCTACATCGGAGGTGAGGCTGTGGAGCAGGTCAGCAGCTTTAGGTTCCTCGGATTCACCCTCACTGATGACCTTAAATGGTCAAGTCACTCTGCGGCAGTAGTCAAGAAAGCCCAACAATGCCTCTACTTCCTCAGGAGACTGATTAAGGCCCGGATGTCCCCAACAATCCTGTGCAAATTCTACAGGTGTACTGTGGAATCCATCCTGACAGGATGCATCACGTTCTGGTACAGCAACTGCTCAGTTCAGGACTGCAGAGCTCTGCAGCGTGTGGTGAACACAGCACAGCAGATCACGGGTACACAGCTACCTGCGATCCATGACATCCACACTACAGGAAAGTGAACCGTATCAGGAGGGACCCCAGCCACCCTGCACTGTCACTTTTCACCCTCCTCCCATCTGGGAAGCGACTAAAGTCCATTCAGACGCGCACCTCCAGGTTCAGGAACAGTTTCTACCCAACAGCAATCAGACTCAGGAACAATCAGTAACCTTGTGTCACCTCCACTGCTACCTGCACATATACTTCTGCCTCTGTCTCCATTTATTCCTAGGATTCTGGTTTTACTGTATTTATTTACTTATTTATATTCATTTATTTATTGTGTGTTTTTGTCTATGTTCACTGTCTGTGGGGCACATGCAAGCAAGCATTTCATTGTACATGGTTCTTGTACTTGTACATATGACAATAAAGAATTGAAATTAATTGAATTGAATTGAATTTTGAAGAAAATGTTACCAAAAGGTAGGACACAGAAAACGTCACAAAAAAGCAAAGGTCAAAGTGCCAGGAAGGAGTCAGAAATATCAATCAACCAAGAAAAAGCTCCCATTAATATAATGTATAATGAATGACTTTAAAAAATGATTTGAGGAGCAGGTTATTATTCCACACAAGTAGTCTATTCCAAACCAATTCTGGGAAATTAATACTTACAAAGTAAATGTAACCACAAATGTCAGACTATACAAAAATATAAAGTACAAACAATAAGTTCTCTAGGATTAAAAATCCAAATAAGGTAACATCCATATGCCTTAAATCCTAAATCTATGGCAAGTCAAATTATCATTTAGAGTATATTTAAAGATATACTCTTTAAACAAAATCCCAGAGTGTTCAGAAATCAAAATCTTCTTCCTTTTCATCTTTTCCTACTTGTATGTGGGGTCAACATGCTTGATCAACCTTCTCCATACAACTTGGTCTTGCACCCCTTCCACAGTCAGACCCTTTTCCTTCTGATCTTCTATTCTTTTATCCATCCACCTCTGGTTTGGTCACCCTCACTTTCTCTTCCCCTGTATGTCCATTCCCATCCCTCTTTTGCCCACATATTCATTGGTCCTCCCCATCACATGTGCATACCAGTTCATCTTTCCCCCTTTTGTTGTACATCTGATATTCTCATCTCTTATTCTGTTCTCTTTTGTAACTCCTCACATCCATCTCAACATTTTCATTTTTGCCACATGCCAACTTCTCCTGTTCTTCCTTTACTGCCCATGTCTCAGCTATGTACATAATTGCTGGTCCTAAAAACTCTACCTTTAACCTTTGCCTTAGTTCTTCAATCATGCAATACTCCTGATGTCTTCTTCCAATTTTCCAGCCACACTTCACTCTATGGGCTACCTCTGCATCTAATTCTCCTTCTTGGACTACCACTGGTCCTAGGTATTTAAACATGTCCATTCATTTCAGTAACTCTCTTTGCAGGCGAACTTCTGAAATCTGATCATCATTAAATCTCAGATATTCTATTTTCTTCCTCGTTATCTTCAATCCTCTATCTTTAGAAATGAAAATGCTAACCAGAAAGTTTAGTCAAAAAGTCAAAGCAAAAAGTTCAAAACAAATGAAAGGGATTTTTTTTTTGTTTTTATCCTTAATGTGAATAATCAAGTAGTCCATGGCCCTGACCTTTATGCTGTTGTGACACACCCTCACAGTTATCTCTGGGTAAGAAATCAAATGCACCATAAGCAAAAAGGATCACAAAATATGATTAATAATAATGGGTGTTGCAGTAACATGTGAAATAATTTTAACATTTAAGAATACAATTTAAATAAGATTTACATTGGATTCAGAAAGTATTTAGACTTCTCTTTTTTCAGATTTTGCTATTATTATGCAATCTTATGCTATAGTCATTTTAATTATTTTTTTCCAACATCAAATAACACCCAGTATCTGAGAACTGAAATCAGGATTTTAGAAATTTATCTATAGAAATCTATACATATATAAAATTCTTTTCGCATTTGAAATGGAAATTACGTATGACCACAGAACATATTATAATACAGGAACTAATCACTTCATTCATGGACGCCATTTTTATATCGTCTTTATGAATTGTTATTATTTGTGTGAGAGTTATTTTACTAATATTGAAAAGAAGTAAACACAAACACGCCAATCTATCCCATAGAAGTGCGCCCTGCCTCGCCTTCCACTCTGAACTCCATCGCTAATCCGTCCGCCGCCAGGCGCGTTCTGACAGAGAAGTTCTATTTATTCGTCCATGTGACTGTCGCGGAAACTGCCACATTATAAACTTTTTTTTAATTGGCAGTACTTGATAGTAGAAGAGATGAGGAAAACAGCTTTGCATCCTTCTACTTTTTAACTGCGCCAATGTGAAGATGACACCACCTTCCGCGGCGAGGTGTCGTGAGAACAAAGTGGGCGCTCGGAGGCGCGGAATGTTGGGCTGCTCCGCTGGGTCGAGAGCTTTGCAGTTTCAGTCAACGTCCTCTCTTCTCACACTGTTTGTGACACTTCAAGTCCCCCTCGGCTCCTGGGAGAGTGGAAATCTTTCCGAATGAGTGTGATCGGCACCATCGAAGCAAAACTCTCTTTGTAAATTGCGCTTCACGACTACTTACTGTCCCTTAAGGGAGTTCAGGTCACTAAAACCCCGCAACATTCAAGGTTGCTTTTGTGATTAATTCTTTTAAGGCGATGGAGGTTTACATCTAAAAAAACCTTCATGTTAAGTTTTGGACTTGGGAATTGTTTGGATCTTCTTCCCGCTAAGCACAGAAGGGCAGCGTCCACATTTCTCAGAATAATTTTTCTCTTAAATCACAGGCACATAGTGCAAGGTTGTCAGGCAGAAATTTGCAGGATCGCATAGAAAATGTAATTTCTATACCACAGCAGTCGTGTAGCACTTTTCACAAGGGATCTGCTACCGAGAGATGATCCAAATACATTTAAGCTGCTGTTAGTGCTACTTACCTGTTGTGTTATAGCGCCTTTAAAATGTACTTTACCCGAAAGCACTCCAGTACTGCTCAATGTATCTTTACTTCTTACATGTTAATGTTTTACTGTTTAATAATTTATATACTACATTTTATTTTTTTTCCCTTGCACTCAGTGAGCGAAGCCACTGGGTAATCAGCTAGTTAAAGATAAAAAAAACAAAAAACTGAAATGTCACATTGACATAAGGATTCAGACCATTTTCTATGACAAATCTGGCTCAGGTGCATCCCAATCTATTGAACATCATTGAGATGTCTGTACATCTTATCTGGAATCCACCTGTTTTCGATTTAATTCGCTCAACCTGATTATGAAAGGCACTCACCCCTATATAGAAGGTCCCACAGTTGAGAAAATAACAAGCCATAAGGTTGAGGAAATTGCTTGCAGAACTTAGAGAGGATTGTTTCTGGAGAAAGTTATAAAAAATTGCTGCAACATTGTAGGTTTCCAAGGTCACAATGGCCTCCTTAATACTTAAATGGATAGAGTTTGGAATAGTCACAACTCTTTCTAGAGCTGGACACCTGACCATATTGTGTAATCATGGGATAAGGACCATGGTACGGGATGTGACCAAGAACCCAATGGCCACCCTGGAGGTGGGTACCCATGAGGAGATGGGTAACGCTCCACCTATCTGTCCTTTATGTCAAAGTGGCAAGACAGATGCTTCTCCTCAGTAAAAGACAAATGGAAGACTGCTTGCTTGGAGATTGCAAAAAGGTCCCTAAAGGACTCTCTGACTGGCAGAAACAAGATTCTGTGTTCTGATTAAACCAAGATGAAATGTTAAGTCTGAAGGAATCCAGACACCAGTCACCAGCTGTGCAAAACCATTTCAATAGCTAAGAATGGCCATGGCATCATTATGCTGTGTTGTCCCTCAGCAGGATGGACTGGCAGACTAGATGAGGCTAAGGGAAAAGTGACTGGAAAAAAGAACACAGGTGTCCTTAATGAAAACCTGACTCAGGGTTCTGGGACTGAGTGTGTGCTGAAGGTTTACCTTCCAATAGGACAATAACCCTAAGCACAAAGTAAAGACAACATAGGAGTGGCTTAGAGATAACTGTAGGAATGTCAGAGCCCAATTGAACATCTCTGGATGGACCTGAAAATAGCTGCCCACTCATGGTCTTCTACCAACCCAACAGAGCTTGAGGAGTTCTACAGAGGAGAATGGCAGAAAATCTCTAAATTCAGTTGTGTGAAGCCTGTCACACCAGACCCAGGAAGACCCGTACTGTCATTTTCTACCAAAGAGGCTTCAATGAAATACTGAAGAAACGGTCTGAATACTTGTGTCAACGTGAGATTTCAGTTTTTGATTTTTAATAAATTTTCAAAAATTTCTAAAATCTCTTTGCACTTCTGGGGTACAGGGTGTTGCTTGATGAGAGAAAAAAATGAATTTAAATGGCTTTAACATTAGATTGCAACACACATGGTTTGCTCCCATGGGTTACTAAATTTAACCTTAGAATTTGTCTGTTAATCAGTGGGTCTAATTTCTGCTTTGTACAAAATAACCTCCAGAATCCAGATTTGAGAATTTAGAAAGTTGAAAATAAATGGAAGGATTTGTATCAAATGTACTAATATGCCCAAACCCTAAGAAATCTGCAAAGTTAAGTTTTCCCAAAACAGCACCCCCCTGTGGTTATCTCTCTATTATAAAAAAAATCTTGGAAGGAGACAAGACATGATTTTCTCAGAGAGACACTTTCATGTCCCGCAAGATGAGCCTTTGTGCCAAGAGATTTAACCATGGCCATGAAGAGTAGATTACAAAGTAGAACGTCGTAAAGAATTCAAAAACGTTGGTGCGGTATGCATGCAAAGCAGGTTAGAGATAATGGAAGTACGAAATTTCGAAAGTCTCAAAAAAGGATAGTAAAGATCGAATGAACGCAAACAAATGGAAATTAATACACTGTGAAATAACAGAACAGCGAAAAGAGATTAAATATATTGTTCAGATTTAAACTTTAAGTCAGAGGCTTGTAGATCGTCTAATTCGTGTTGCCATCAGGGAAAAGTAGCGTTTCTTCCCAATGAAGAGGCGTATCCACAAGAATTAAAAGATTTGTTGTTTGGTGAAAGTGAAATCCCGCGAGAGAAAATTTCAAGCCCCACAAGACAAGATCTTATTCAAAGAGATTTGAAAAAGTCCTACCCACGTAACCACGCACACGATTCAATCATTTCTCATTTGTGTGAATGCTATTGTCAGACACATTTCTTGTAGAGAGAAAGAAACGATATTCACTCACGGGCAGTTAAACGTTACGTTGTCACGATGTAATTCCAAACACGGAATCAAAATTCAATGCGATATTGACGAAAAGGTAAAAGTGAAAAGACATCGAATATATGGACATATGCGATATGACAGAAGTATGTAGATATTGTTTGGCTTTAAACTTTAAGTCGGAGACTTGTAAATCGTCTAATTCGCGTTGCCATCAGGGAAAAGTAGTGTTTCTTCACAATGAAGAGGCGTATCCGCAAGAATTAAAAGTTTTATTATTTGGTGAAAGTGAAATTCACATATGCGAGCTGCAGAAACGTGAATTGGCTGGCGCAAAGTGCAGGCTAGGGTTGGCGAGCAAAGCAAGCAGGGGGCAAAGCCCCCTAGTTTGCATATAAATTCAAGTACAGCATCATGCACACCAAATGAAAAAAGACAGCTTTTACTTTTTGATTTACTATACTCTGTTAATCCCTGGGTGGAAAATGTCTTTTGCGTGACCTTTGTGGAGTCTGAGTGCAGGGTCGGCCATTGTACAGCGCCCCTGGACCAATTTTCAGGTAGATCAAGGGCCTAACAGAGGTGGATCCACTTTGGCCATAATGGGATTGGAGCCGGAAATGTACATTTCTCTAAGAAGGAAACACTGACACAAGTGGACTCAAAAGAAGATGTAGAAAAATCTCAACAATGATTAATAGAATAGAATGTACCTGAAGCAGATAGCAAAGGGTCTGACTACTTGTCTCATTCTGATATTTCAGTTTCTTATTTTTTTAAGAAGTTTGCAAAAATATCTAAAATAATTTCTAAAAATCCTCTTTTTCCTTTCTCATTCTGAGGTGTTGAGTCTTGCTTGATAAGTACAAAATGAATTTAAATTATTTTAGCACAAGCTTGCAAGATAACAAAACAAGAAAAGAGTGATGGGATCAAAATACCTTCAAAATGCACTGTAAATGCCAAATATGAGTATTCTACATACAAACACCCCTAATATGAAGAAAAAACACTCAAAATGACACAGAATAGGATCAGAAGTAAAATAAAATAAATTGTATTCATAACAGGATTAGTGCACTGCTTATTAAGCAGATATACTGTACTAAACAGGAAAGTGAGAGCTTAGGAAACACTGCTTTGAAAGGCATTGAAAAATGTATGACTTTATTCACATTTTTAAGTCTAGGAAAGGTTTCTGTTTCTTGTTGTTTTAACCACACTAAGATTTTATATTTTTGTTAAAATAAGAAATTGCAATTCAAAGATCACCTAAAATCACGTCTATGCTGCCTCCTAGTGGTTCCTTAATTGAGACTCTCAAAGTGAGTTAAAACAACATAAAACAACAGTCAGAAATAATTACTTCTGATGATCATGGCACAACAGCTTCTTCTATCTTTTAAAATGACACATATGTACATTAAGCCTTATTTTGAGTAATTAGATGTTTAAAATCCCAAAAAGCCAGAATCTTCAAAGACAACTGTTTTTATATTTTCTGATTAAGGAAGCAAAATTGTCTCTTACCATAACTGTGTTAAGGTTTCTCTGGCTCCTCTGATGGATTTCTAAAATAACATTTAAAAATGAATGGATTTTTAAAAGTTATAAATCCAAGCTACTGTAGTCATAAATATGCTGCTGGAGAGAAAAGGTTAAGGTTGAAAATGAAAATGAGGGAAATCAAACAATGGCAAAATCCCAATCTCCCAAATTTCCAATTCCCTGTTGTACAATTTTTGTGCCAGTATTGTGCAAGGATCCTTAATGAGCTGGGAGGACTGAGAGAGATGAACACTGTTAATTATCCTCTACCCCCATATGTTAGGTGGCAGCCGCCTTGGATGAGGATTCCCAAGCAGATGCCCACAGGGAAGGCTGGAACCTTGTGTCCCGTGATGCAGCCCTATTGGGTTCAGTTCCTACTTTGTGGGACTTCCATTAACCTATGCCCTGGTACAGGAAGTACTCCTGGATCCAAGATAAAAGGAACCACCCTGCCACATTCGGGTGAGTTGGAGTCAGGTGGAAATGGACAAAGCTCACCTGGAAGAGTGGAAGGAGAAAGAGAAAAGGAAGGAATGGAATTGAGTTAATTTATGTCATTGTCACGTCCTTTTACCAGGTATTTGACATAATGAAACCTTTTATAAAGGCCCACTTTTTAATGAGAGTACAGCATCAAGTCAGTGAAACTTGTGGGCTATTGACCTGGTCAGTTAAGCAGCAGAGGGGCTTGTTAATCAGTTTCAGCTGCTTTGGTGTTAATGAAATTATTAACAGGGGCACTAGAGGGGCAAAAATGAGACGACCCCCAAAACAGGAATGAATGGTTTAACAGCTGGAGGGAGGCCACTGCCATTTTTCCCTCCTCATCTGTTTTTCCACTCATTTTCCATTTGGCTATGGTCAGTGTCACTGCTGGTAGCATGAGGCGATAGCTGGACCCTACAGAGGTGGCACAGGTAGTCCAACTTCTCCAGGATGGCACATCAATACATGTCATTTCCAGACGGTTTGCTGTGTCTCCCAGCACAGTCTCAAGGGCATGGAGGAGATTCCAGGAGACAGACAGGCAGTTACTCTAGGAGAGCTGGACAGGGCCCCTTGTAGAGGGTCCTTAACCCAATCAGTAGGACCCAACGGTATCTGCTTCTTTGGGCAAGGAGGAACAGGATGAGCACTGCCAGAGCCTACAAAATGACCTCCTGCAGGCAGGCCACTGGTGTGAATGTCTCTGACCAAACAATCAGAAACAGACTTCATGAGGGGGGCCTGAGGGACCGCCGTCCTCTAGTGGGCCCTATACTCACTGCCTGGCACCGTGGAGCTTGATTAGCATTTGTCATAGAATACCAGAATTGGCAGGTCCACCACTGGCGCCCTGTGCTTTTCACAGATGAGAGCAGGTTCATCCTGAGCACATGTGACAGACGTGAAAGGGTCTGGAGAAGCCATGGAGAATGTTATAACATTGTTCAGCATAACTGGTTTGATGGGGGGGTCAGTGATGGTCAGTCTGGGGAGGCATATCCATGGAGGGACACACAGACCTCTACAGGCTAGACAACGGAACCTTGACTGCCATTAGATATCAGGATGAAATACTTGGACCCATTGTCAGACCCTATGCTGGTGCAGTGGCTCCTGAGTTCCTCCTGGTGCATTACGGTTCCTGGAGGATGAAGGAATTCATACCATTTACTGGCCCCCCCGCTCACTTGCCTGACTTAAATCCAATAGAACACCTCTGGGTGGGACATTATGTTTTGGTCCATCTGACACCGCCAGGTTGCACCTCAGACTGTCCAGGAGCTCAGTGATGCCCTGGTCCATGCTAATTAGGAGCATGCTCGCTCTCGCCCCCACCCACACACATTGTCAGGCATGCATACAAGCACGTGGGGGCCATACAAACTACTGAGTAAGATTTGAGTTTTTGCAATGAAATTTTGGCAAAATGGACGAGCCTGCATGCTGCATCATTTTCTCACTTTGATTTTCGGGGTGTCTTTGAATTCAGCCCTCTGTAGGTTGATCATCTTCATTTCCATCAAACGATGTGGCATCCTTTCGTTCCTAACACATTACCATATCAGTCCATATCAGTAGAGATAGCCAGTAGGATTGAAATCTAATGTGTTTTCAAAGTGTTTCTTTAATTGTTTTGTGCAGTATATATAAATACCAAAACGTAAAGCCAATAATCATACAGTACAAAACAATTACTCTTTTCTTCTTCTTCTTCCACCTGCAGCTGTGTGTCGCCCACTGCTTCAGCCATTCCATTTATACTGGACCCAGAATAGCTTAAGAACTGTATTTGTGGCCATCCATTGTTCCTCCAACTCTGACAAGATTCCCAGTCCCGGCACATTAAAAGCCTCCCCATAGCCTGATGCTGTCGCCACCATATTTCATCGTCTGTGCTTCTTGAGGCCTGGGCAGTGTTAGTTTTATGACACACATAATCTTTGAAGTCGGGCAAGAAAGTTCTATTTTGGACTCCTCTGACCATAAAACCTTCTCCCACATCTTAAGTAGGTCTTTCTCATACTTTGTAGCAAATGCCATACATGCTTTTATATGGACCTTCTTAAGAAATGGCTTCTTTCTTGCTACCATTCCATAGAGTCCTGTTTTATGGAGAGCTCTTGAAATTGTGGACCATTGCACCTTCACTCCACTTTCAGCCAAAGAGCTTTGCAGACCTCTGAGAGCAACAGTTGATTTTTAGTTGCCTCTCACACCAGTTGACAACTCACTCTGATGTTTAGTTTTGAGGGACGGCCTGTTCTGGTGAGAGTCTGAGTGCTGTGATGAACCTTCTGCTTTCTGATAATGAATCCAGCAGTGTGTAACGGGACATTCAGACTTTTCGATAATTTTTTAGCCATTCCTGCCTTGTGCATTTCAATGACTTTGTTTCTCACATTAGCAGAATGCTCCTTTGTCTTTGTTTTTGCAGTGATTGTCCAACAAAGACTATAGCCCTAACATGTTTAATTATGACTCTCAAATGACTATCACCTTTGTGTCATTTCTGATGAATTTGTCATTTGTGTAAACCTCGAGCTTCCAAAGCACACAGGTTTAAATGCTTTTGTAGACACTAACTTTGGAGTTTTTCTTCTTCAGTTAAAGATCAACATTTCCAAACTTTGGAAATGCATTGTTACAGCATGAGAGTCCACATTAAAATACTGAATGGATAAAAATGAGGACAAATCTTCTGTCATGCAGAAAATTATGATGACGTTTAAGGGGTTTGAATACTTTTGCACGTCACTTTATTTCTAAACAGTTGTGATATACCTTGAACTTGTAAGGCACCATACAAGAATTGTCATCCAAATGTACCAAAAACTATGACTCACCCGTGGCCTTCCTATTCTTCTTGATTTGGCTGAGTATCAGAACAGTCAATAGGAAGAAAAACACCACTGCCGCCAACGCAATGCAGAGCGGGACCCATACTGCAAAACACAAATTATACCAGCGTCAGACTATTACTTGTCTGATGTGGCTCTGTGGTTATTTCTTCATCTTGTATCTGTCTAGTTTATTTTACTACATGAAATATTATTTTTTTCCATTTCAGAGTAGTCTTGAAATGTGTGTCTGTAATATTTGTGCGCCTACTTTGTGAGGACCATCTGGATATAAGTGAAATTTTGTTTTTCTGGCTCTGATGTGCTTTCCTTGTTTTTCAAAGCTTCTAAAACTATAAATGCATATCATATCACAATATTTAATTTTCATTTCAACTCATCAACAATACAGAGAGGTGTGGACATTCTCCATATGTTAGCATTTTTCTCAGGATTTGCTTTTAGGTTAGTTTTAATTGGTGCAGTGTGAGTGAGATGTGGGTGTGTGTGTGTGTGTGTGTGTGTGAGGGGGGCTTGGTATGGAGTGGCAATTAATCCAGAAAGGGTTCTTACCTTACACCTAGCGATGGTACAATCCAACCTGCTGTGATCCTGTTTTTGATTTTGTTGTTCCTATCTATCTATCTATTATATAGTGCCTTTCATATCTATCTATCTATCTATCTATCTATTATATAGTGCCTTTCATCCTTATCTATCTATCTATCTATTATATAGTGCCTTTTATATCTATCTATCTATCTATTATATAGTGCCTTTCATATCTATCTATCTATCTATCTATCTATTATATAGTGCCTTTCATATCTATCTATCTATCTATTATATAGTGCCTTTCATATCTATCTATCTATCTATCTATTATATAGTGCCTTTCATATCTATCTCTCTATCTACATATTATATAGTGACTTTCATATCTATCTATCTATCTATCTATCCATTATATAGTGCCTTGCATATCTATCTATCTATCTATCTATCTATCTGTCTATCTATCTATTATATAGTGCCTTGCATATCTATCTATCTATCTATCTATCTATTATATAGTGCCTTGCATATCTATCTATCTATCTATCTATCTGTCTATCTATTATCCAACCCGCTATATCCTAACTACAGGGTCACGGGGGTCTGCTGGAGCCAATCCCAGCCAACACAGGGTGCAAGGCAGGAAACAAACCCCGGGCAGGGCACCAGTCTACCGCAGGTGGGTAACTGATGTTCTATAAAAAAAAAAAAAAATCTAATTCTCATTTACCGGATCTGTTCAAAACTTTTTAAAAATATGGCAGGATCTAATCAACAACATTTTAGAATAAGCTTCCACTCCGGGGAAATGGATACCCTTCTCTTTTTGCTCCTTTTATAGAGTAGCTGTATTTGCTCTCACTTGCTCTTGAATGAAGGTCGAATTTTGATTTGGTTTGTTAAATTTGACTTGACTGTATGGAATGTTATCTGTTTCTAATTAAAATCAATTACAATATATTAAAAAAAAGATTTCAGATACACCCAACTACTACAGATTTACTACTAAAGTTTAAAAAGTCTCACCTTCTGTGGTCGCTGCCCTTGTTAGCTTCTGAGTTGTTTCAGGGTCAGGATTTTGTGAATAAGCAGAAGAAGGAGGCAAACTTTCTAAAAATGAAACAAAAAATACATGTAGTCTGTAATTAATTAATTAGTACTCAATGCTAAACTAGAGCAATTTTTATTATGGATTAAGTGGGTTCATTAAATGGGCAGAAGGATACATTGATAATCATCATGTCGCACACGTGCTCATGGAAGGCAGCTAAAGGGCTTGAGTGAGGGCAATTTCGAGCCAGGCCGGGATGTGGCAGAGTGCACTGACTCTTTTTCTTGCTTTCCTGCAGACCATTCACGGGAGATTCCACCTGGCACTGTTGACGTCACTACCGGGTCCGAGCCTATGGAGGAAGACCTTGCCGGCTCCAGCCCCTTTGATGTCACCTCCAGGCTCAAGCCTATGGCTGAAGACCCTTAAGAGCCCGACCCCTTTGACCTCACTTCCTGTCTTCCCCTTTAAAAGCCTCCACCTTTTCCCTATTCCCTCAGTTCTGTTTTGGACTCTGATTTGTGCACACCAGTGCTATCTTTTTGCAATTTTGCAGCCAGGAAACCAAATATATGGGTGGCTGCCCCAAAACTTGTGATTTGTGACAATCATCATCATTAACTCAAGCAACAAGATTTCAGGGATTAATACCCTAATGATTCCAGTTACCATGTACAGCTTTGGGATTACTCATTGGAAGAGATCTGACATTGAGAATATGGACACCAAAGTCATGAAAGGTCCTGACCACACATGGACTTCACTATCCAAAAGCAGATGTCGAGCAACCATATATATAGAGATGGAATGGTGGCCATGGACTCATCAAACTCATGTCCACATACAACAATACCATCGTTGGCAAAGTTAAGTTCACCATGAGGCCAACAGAGCAAAACACTCCCTCAAAACATCAGCAAAGTCAAGTGCAAGTATTTGCCAGCAAAGTCCATTGAGCAATCTGTAATGAAGCTGAGATTCAAGATCATCATTGAAACAAAGAAGATCGAGCTGTTGAAAAAAGGCTACCGCATGGCCAGTACTTCTGTATGGCCTTGATTGACCATTTGTGGACAAGTATGGCATGGCTGAATATTGTCACCATTTTGTTTTTCCAACAGCTCATTAGCTGGCACTCAATACTAGGTACCACCAGTGGAGCATCATGAAGCAACAGTTTGAGAGAAAGTGGAGAATGTGAGCTGAAGGCTGAAGAGACAATCAGGCATATCTCCCTACTGAACACATAAACCAGCACAGCAAGATTGCCATTTATCTGCACTGGTAGGTTTGTGGTGCACTAGATGGGAAAATGCTTGAGAAATGGCACCAACACGTGCTGGAGGCTGTTGTCAGACACTACCATTGTGTGGGACGTGGCAGTGAAAATCAATGGTACAATTTCAAGTAACCATGCTGTGAGAAGTCAAGCAAAATGAAACCTTTTATTGGCTAACTAAAAAGATTACAATATACAAGCTTTCGAGGCAACTCAGGCCTCTACTTCAGGCAAGAAGATTGATTACATCTTACTGAAGAAGAGGCCTGAGTTGCCTCGAAAGCTTGCATATTGTAATCTTTTTAGTTAGCCAATAAAAGGTGTCATTTTGCTTGACTTCTCACTACATTCATAATGGCTAACACGGTACAACACCCTTGCATTAAGTAACCATGCTGATATAGTGAACCGTCACAAGAAGGAGAAGCAATGTCTGCTGATCGACGTATCAATCCTGGAGGAGAGCAACATCTTACTCGAAGAAGCGGTAAAGCAAAGCAAATATAAAGATCTGGAGATTGAGACCAGAAGGATGTGGGGCACCAAGACTAGAGTTGTGCCTGAGGTGGTTAGGAGTGCAGGTACCATCAAGAAATTATTTGAAAAGAATCTGCAAGAGTTGCCAAGACACCAGACAGCCCATGAAAGCACAGAAAATTGTATTGATGTGAACCACTCATGTTCCTCTTAAAGTGCTGGTCAGGATGGGTTTCCTCCTCATATTCCTGTCTTCCTTCAACGTTCCCAAAGACACACAGGTCAGGTGAACTAGCTATTCCAAAGAGCCCATTATATTTGAGGAGGTTTGTGTAGGAGTGGGCTCTGTGATAGACTTGTGCCCTGGCTGTAAGGCTGCTTTCTACTTTATCAGTTGGATTAGGTCAGTTTGAAAATGACTTGAGAGATAATTATTATTACTGCACAACAGAAAACACAAAGTAAGAAACGCAATATTCTTTTTGTCTTACAAAGGTGTCTCTGAGGCGAGGGATCTGTGCTGGCAATCGCTAAGTTGCCAGTTCAAATCCTGTAAATGCAAGAAGTGACTCTGATCCATTGGGCCCTTGAGCAAGGCCCTTAACCTGCAATTGCGCCATCCTGGATATGACGTTAACTGGCATCCATCCTCCAACTTGCAGGGAAAACTTGGGGGTTGGTGACAGGATTGGAACTGCAGCCACCATCAAAAACCTCACACTGTCACAGTGTGGTGCTGAGGTGTCACCTGTTGCATGGCCGCACTCGGTTCCAAACTCAGGTGCTTGTCGTGTGATGGGTGCGGCATCTTGCTATCAGCACATGCTCCCAACCTCTCTCTTACAAAGGTGTCCGTATCTTGTCCAAATTTTAATAGTTTGTTAGCATGAAGACTTATTTTAAATCAAAATATACACATGCATATGTTCTCAAAACAGACTAGGGTCATGTCAGCACTTGGAGCAAGATGGAAAATAAAACTCCGTCACAGTGTTCAGATCAAAATGTTTCTTTAACTGATGCCAGTGATGGAAGTAGATAAGTCAAATGCCAACCTGAGATGTAGTCTTATAAAATAGACAGCAGTCAGATTCCCAAGAAGTAATACAATTTCATATCAAACCAAAGGGATACAACCAAACTCAAAGTTGCTGAAAGTTCTCATTTGCATCCATCCATCCATCTTGATCTGTACTGTATGAAAAAAATACTTTACAGCAGATGAAAGTGTTAACAAGGCGCTGCACCACAGATGCAATTTTTTGTCAGGCTGATGCAAATGACACATCATTATATGTTCAAATGTTTGTGAACACCTGACCATCACACCTATATGTGCTTGTTGGACATCCCATTCAAAAACCAGAGGCATTAATATGGAGTTTGCTCTCTCTTCGTAGCTATAACAGCCTCCACTCTTCTCTTTTCAACAACAACAACAACATTTATTTATATAGCACATATTCATACAAACAGTAGCTCAAAGTGCTTTACATAATAAAGAATAGAAAAATAAAAAACACAATACGAAAACAAAATAAATCAGCATTAATTAACATCGAATAAGAGTAAGGTCCAATGGCCAGGGGGGACAGAAAAAACAAAATAAAAACTCCAGACAGCTTGAGAGAAAAATAAAAATAAAATCTGTAGGGATTCCAGACCATGAGACCGCCCAGTCCCCTCTGGGCATAAGATTCTGTAGTGTATTTGTGGGAATTCGTTCCCATTGAGCCAAAATAACATTTGTGACTTCAGGTACTGATGTTGGATGAGAAGACGTGGCTCACAATTAGTGTTGTAAGTCATCCAAAAGGGTTGAGATCAGGGCTTCATGCAGGTTCCACTCGAGTTCCTCCAAGTCTTTATGGACCTGGCTTTGTGCACAAGGGGAACAGTCATGCTGCTTTCTCAAACCGTTGCCAGAAAGGTAGGAGTGCCTAGAATTGTCTAAAATGTTTATGCATGTTGAAGCATTAACTGTACCCTTCACCGGAGCCAAAGGGCCTAACCCAAACCGTGAAAAACATCCCCAGACTGTTATATCTCCACCACCTAGTTTTACAGTAGGCACTGTTCAGCCCAGATGGTACTGTAGCGTTCTCCTGGCATCAACCAAACCCAGATTTGTCCATCAGACCACCAGAGCATGAAGAGTGATTCATTACTCCAGAGAACACATTTGAACTGCTGTAGTGTCCAATGGTGGCTTGATTTACACCGCTCCAGCTGATGCATGACAATGCACCGAGTGATCTTACTAATGTGTAGCTGCTGATGCACAGCTCTTGTGACTGATATTGCTTCAAGAGGCAATTTGAAACTGTAGTGTGAGTGAGGCCATAAAGGAAAGACCAACAAGCTGTGAACTTTAGCACTCAGCAGCCTAATTTTATGAGATTACGTCATCTACCAGTTCATGGCTGAGCTGTTGTTGCTCTTCAAAGCTTCCAATTTACAACAACAACAACACTCACTGTTGACCTGAGCAAATCTAGCAGAGCAGAAATCTCATATACTGAACTGTGACAAAGATGTCATGCTATGACAGTGCCACGTTTATTGTCACTGGGCTCTTCAGTATGACCCATACTTCTGCCAGTGTTTGACAATGGAGATTGTATGGCTACATTACGTGCTTGATTTAATGCACCTGTTGACAAATGGGTGCAAATGAAACATCAGAACTCTGTAATTTGAAGGGGTGTCCATATACTTTTGGCCATATGGGGTTTTTGTTTAACATCTTTCCATAGTGAACATTAAGGAAACAATGTGTACAAGTCTATACATTTGTACTTTTGCAACACAGGTAATATAGGTGCAGACTGGCAATTCCAAATATGTGTCAGCATGAGAATGTGAGTGTGAATATGTTTAAGAGTGGGCACTAAGAATCCCACGTTTGTGTCCTACATTGCAGTCCCACCAGCACAATAAATTGGATTAAATGGATTTAACAATGCTGCAGTGGGCTGGTGCCCTGCCCAGGGTTGGTTTCCTGCCTTGCGCCCTGTGTTGGCTGGGATTGGCTCCAGCAGACCTCATGACCCTGTAGTTAGGATCTAGCAGGTTGGGTAATGGATGGATGGATTTAACAATGACACTGTCTATGATAATTTAAGTTCATAAATGGACTGGGTTGACTCCTGCCTTTTACCCAATGCTTTCTTGATATGTCCCTACTCCTTCAACTGTAAACTAGTTCAAACAGATTAAAAAATGGAAGGATCAACGGATCAAATGATTAGTCAATTAGAAACTGAACGTGTGATCATGTAACCTTGTGGTTTACAATTCACTGCTCAGATAACTAAGCCTCATAGTTTTTTTACCTGTCCAAACAGATGATCTGGTGGACTCTGCCGTTACTCCGCTATGTTGCTGTGTCGTCCATACTGGAGTCACCGTGGAGGAAGGCCCTGCAAAATAAAACCCCAACACTGTCAGGCTTAGCTTTGGCTTATTGACAATAACGTTGCAGGCTCGTCTTGGACAGGAAGCAGCGTTTGCAACACCAGTGTGGCTGACGTGACTCATCTCCTCAGAGGTTTCCTCAGTTTAGTCCTGTAATATACACTACATGAGCTGCTCACTGTTTGTCCAGCCACTCTGCATTTAGGTTCTCCTACGAAAAGGACATTTTAATATCGTCCTTACTTTCAAAATAAAATTCTAGGCAGGTTCATGAGAATAATAATAAAGTGTGTTGTTAATGAAGGAGCAATTCATTCGGTCAGCAATATTTTTATAGCGTCAGAGAAATACTGAATCAATATATTGTGCAGATAATACAGCTGTGAGATTGTTCACTATGCTTACAGATTACCATTTATATTATTCCTTTCCTCTTACATTCATTTCTAGAAAAGTGAGGTTTTTTTTATGGTGAACTCACCTCAAGCAGAGTGTACAAGTGACTTGTGTGTGCAGCTCCCACAGCATCGGCGGAGTTTCTTCCCCTCCCAACAGATGCACGGAATGTTGGAAACAAATGAATATGATAATTAAACCCACCCTAATCAACTCTCACTTACACCTCACCTATCCTTAAAACAGACACACACACTGTACTACTGCATGAGTTCTGGCCTAGTTTACTGTTTCAAATTTAGCTCAAGAGGGGTCAATTCAAGTTGTATATTTTGGATTTGGTGTTTTCCTCTTCTATGTGTCAAATAGTTGGTTATGTCAGCAAAACGAATTCTCAAATGGTTATTTAAATGACTACCAAGTGGTGCGAGTGTGTCTGCCCACGTGTCTGAGTCTTATGTTCCGCCTGTACATGCAGCACCTTGTGATAAAATATGAGGCAAATAAAAAATTACAAGCATTTCAACTTTCCACCAGTCCATTTATTTTCTAAAACCATAGAGAAGGGACACAGGGAAGCTCATCAGGCACAAGGCAGGGACAATCACTGCACAGCATGACAGCCCATCGCAGGATGAGCACCCACTCACACCAGGGGCCAGTTTAGCATCGCCAATCCACCTCTGCTCTGCATCTAAGCTGCTGCTGGAGTATGTGAATTTCCCCTTGGGATTAATAACGTTTCTATCTATCTATCTATCTATCTATCTATCTATCTATCTATCTATCTATCTATCTATCTATCTATCTATCTATCTATCTATCTATTATATAGTGCCTTTCATCTATCTATCTATCTATCTATCTATCTATCTATCTATCTATCTATCTATCTATCTCTAAAAACAGTTAGCCTGCATTGTTCTAATTTGTTTAAAAAATAAAAATGTGTTTATTTTGTCACAAGTATGATAAGAAAATAAAAAATGTGCTGTCGTTATAATATCATTAATAGAACTTGCGTACTTTTTCAAAATTTTAAAGTTTTGAAAATGTTTTTGTGAGATTTTGGTTAAATTATAACTTTATACCATGAACAATTTATAATATGCGACTTGCGATATGATATGGCTGTGACTTAAATGGTTTGTCTGGCCCCCTCAAGCCTAAATGTCAAAATGCACCCATGTCCCCCACTGTTACAGACACAAAAGAAGTTAGTCAATTTTGCTGTTAGAATTTGCCATTAGACAAGTAAAAGAGGAAAACATACAAGAAACACATGTTGAAGTGACCTCTGTCAAGGTAAATTTGAAACAGAAAACTAATCTGTAATTGAAGTTGCAACCAAATGTTTATCTGTTTTAAAACAGACCAATTCACAAATTTGGCAATGCTTTTTAATGGGAGGTTTTGAAAGTTCAAAGTTCTGTATTCAATATATTCTAATGAAAATTGAACGTTTTTGAAAAATTTCTTAAATAATAAGTATGCCAGATTTCTCCAAAATCAGTCCACTGGGAAGTGAAGTTTCATGCATACAGGCAGACAGACAGATGGACATGGCAAACGCAGGAGGTGTTTTTTGGCCTTATATATGAATGCATCTACAAAAGACATGTCTGCGTTCGAGGAGATTCAGAGACAAGCGACTAGTTTGATAACAGGACTGTGGGCTATGACTTGTAATCTCTAAACAAATCCAAATCATATTATGTGATATCATGTACTTTTAAACTCTGCTCCATATTTGTAATATTTGTATTTTTATACTGTATTGAGGATTACTTATGTTTGTTCTGTGTAAATAGATAGATAGATAGATAGATAGATAGATAGATAGATACTTTATTAATCCCAAGGGGAAATTCACATAATCCAGCAGCAGTATACTGATACAAAAAAAACAATATTAAATTAAATAGTAATAAAAATGCATGTAAAAGCAGACAATAACATTGAGTAATGTTAGCATTTACTCCCCCGGGTGGAAATGAAGAGTCGCATAGTGTGGGAGAGGAGCGATCTCCTCAGTCTGTCAGTACAGCAGGACGGTGACAGCAGTCTGTCACTGTAGCTACTCCTCTGCCTGGAGATGACACTGTTCAGTAGATGCAGTGGATTTTTCATGATTGACAGGAGTTTGCTTAATGCCTGTCGCTCTGCCACAGTATTGACCTCCTTTTTTTGACACCCACTGCACGCCTAACCTACCTGGAAAGGGGTCTCTCTTTGAACTGCCTACCCAAGGTTTCTTCCATTTTTTTTGGGAGTTTTTCCTGGTCTTCTTAGAGAGTCAAGGCTGGGGGGCTCTCAAAAGGCAGGGCCTGTTAAAGCCCATTGTTGGACTTCTTGTGTGATTTTGGGCTATACAAAAATAAATTGTATTGTACGTCGTATAATCAAAGACTCAGTGACTTGAATCTTTCAATTAATGTGTAAATAATTTCTTATTATTGTATGGTCAAAGGGCAAATTGTATGGTCAAAGGGCAAATTTAGAACACATGTAGGCTGCCGAGCAAATGCGCTTTCTCTGCTCACTTTCTCTCAACGCTATACATGTAACATTCTTTCTTACCCAAATACAGGGGAGGACTGGCCATTAGGCATTTGGGCAATGCCCGGTAGGCCGTGGATTCTGGTCTGGTCATGTGTCGGCCATTTCATGAAATAAATTTTATGTGCAGTGGTACCTTGAGATACGAGTGCCCCAACGTTTTTTGAGATACGAGCCGTCATTAAGTTGATTTTTTGCCTTGAGTTACGAGCCAAAATTCGAAATACGAGCCATCAAAGAGCTTGTCGCTACACATTCCAAGGAACTGACGACAGAGGAGTTGACGGAACTACAGACTACAGGAGATCGGTATCGCGGAGGAGGTTATCTCTTAAAGTGAGATAAAGGAAGTGTTTGCAATGTGGGAAAAAGTTTCGAACTTTAAAGAAAAAAAATACCCTGAAAAAGTTGCAACTGATCGTGCAGCCACGCTATCTAATGCCACTTGCCTAACTCATTTCAGAAACATTCTAAAGGGGAGGACTAAACAAATCTCCTTGGACAGCGTGGCAAAAAAGAAAAAAACTAGTGAAGAAGAAAATTAAGTTAAGCAAAAGTGAAGTGAAAGAAAAAAACATTACAATACGTTAATCGGCTTCGCCAACATCTGTTTATTTCTTTCGATTCTCTTTTATGTATTAGGTTTTATTTTGTTTCTATACCATATTTGTTCATTATAAATACATTTTTCTTATGTTGAAAACATTTAACAAAAAATTGGGGTGGTTTTTTGGGGGCTGGCACGAATTAATCTCATTTCAATTCATTTCAATGGGGAAAATTGATTTGAGATACAAGCATTTTGATTTACGAACTCGGTCACGGAACGAATTAAACTCAAAATCTCAAGGTATCACTGTACTGGTTACTGCTTGACATTAAAATTAATTTTCTAAACTACTAAACATTATCTGACCAGTACTGCGATTTATATAGTCCTATATAATATACCGTATTATGACATCAAGTTGTTTTAGTTGTCAGTAAACAATGCTGCAGCAAAAAACTGCGTTTTGCCGATTTCTGTTTTGATACCGCTACATTTCGGTTAGCACATACATTATTGCAATTTATTTTATCTCAGATCTAGTATTTAAATTCTTCAGTACTAAAAATTAATAATAATAATAATTCTTTGCATTTATATAGCACTTCTCTCACTACTCAAAGCGATTAGCAATTGCAGGTTAAGGACCTTGCTCAAGGGCCCAACAGAGCAGAGTCCCTTTTGGCATTTATGGAATTTGAACCAGCATCCTTCCGATTGCCAATGCAGATCCCTAGCCTCAGAGCCACCAGTCCGTCCATAAGTTTAGATTATGTGCTATGCATTGTATTGTTCTCTGGTCGTCGGCGTGAGTGATAATTATTGGTTTTCAGGTGCGGTTATTAATATGATGATATAAAGTTATAAAGCAGAAGACAGGAATTTTTCATATTAGGACGGAACATTTATAGTTTATCGTTAAGTTAATGGAACATTTCAATCATATGAGGTTTTCATTATAACCTCGGTTCTAATTTATTTCATTGTAAATGAGCAGTTTGATTATCGAGTAGCGTTCATATCACAGGCTCATAGCAAACAGCGAGCCGTGTACTCATCACAACTTTTATGAAAATTACAATGAATAATGGACCGAGTGGGTTGACCTCATCACCTCACTTGTTGAATGATGCCCAAGCCAGTTTTGAGACCCAGTCCACTCCTGGCCAAATATGTGCCATACCTGTGTCTGTGTGTGTAAAGAATGCTGATGAGATATGAAACATAACCAGTAGTCAGTGAGCAGGCTGCCAATTGAATGGTGAATAAGCTACTCTTTGGGGTTCATATATTTGTAAATCTCACTCTGAAGGAGTCAGTGCCTCACCAGCCATGAACCGCACCCCATGTCACTGATTTATATTGTGGACACTGGCCCGGACACAGGCAGACAGACAACATAGTTCCACCACACACCGTTTATTTACAATATATTTACAAGTTTTTGTGCACTCACACACCCCAGTGCCTCCAGCACCGATTCCCCCAATGTCCAGGCCACACTCTTCCAGTGCCTTTCTCTTGGCCGCCTCCCGCCCTCTCTCCAGCTCTGTCCTCTTCCACCCGCCATCCACTAATGACTGGAGGGAGGCGGCCCCTTATATGGGAACCTGGATGGGCTCCAGCTGCTTCCCGGCAATCAGTCATAGCCACACCCCAGTGTGGCGGAAGTGCCGGCTGCACACCCGGAAGCCGTCCGGGTGTCCCCTGTCGTCTTCCCTCCAGCACTTCCTGGTGTGGCGGAAGTGCTGGGCTCCAGGGTTCCTCAGGCACCTGGGCGCCGCCTGCCGGTGGCCACGGGTCCCTACAGGGCTGGGCTTCCAAGCCCTTCACCCGAGGCCCCCAACATAACCAGGACGGACACCCCCTCGCGGTCTGGAGGAGGCACAAGCCCTCCTCCGGTCCTCCTGGGCGTCTCGGCCGGGGACCACAATATGTACAAATAAAAAACACAGTATATACAAAATAAGACACAAGTTGCTACTTTTAAACAGAGCTACACCAAACAATCACTCATCAGCATGACTAAAAAGAGTCAAAAGATGACCGTTATAGGAAGGAAGTGCTTTTTATACTCCGTGCTGATTTGCCAACCAATCATAGAGCACTGCGTCACCCTCTAACCAATCGCACGTTTTTAAGTCACATTACATCTGCATCTTTATTGCCTCTATTACCCTTCGGGCACACACACATGCAAGCACTTACACGGCATATCAAAGGTAAGTTAATACCTTTCCTTCTAAAACTACTCTTAGACGTATCCTCCAGGTTTCCTTTTACATTCTGCGGTAAATAAAAACACTTCACCCCTGTTTGCTTTTACTTCAAAGTTGGGTAGTGATGAGCCTCTGGCAAGAAACTGGGCAGCATTTGGAGCCATGTAGACTACCAGCACCCTGTTGTGTAGCACCACTGAAACGCTAGCGAAAGCTTAGTGTAATGAACTCTGCCATATGACCCACCATCTTTTGCAGTCAGAATAAGACTCTGGTCTAAGAAGACTTGATTTTGCATTTTCACACACTTTATTTGAATTTAAATCATTTTCAATTATACAGGGTTTGCCTAAGGGTGCCCCAACGCTCTGACTGTCTTTGGTTATCTTATTACACTTCACATGTTGACCTAAACTAAGTAATCAACCCAACATTCCACAACCATAATCTTCCAGAATTTGGAAAAGAATGACCTCTCACTTACCTTTCTCAACTTTGATGAATACTTCAATGAATTTGTCCCGCCTGAGAAATAATTCAATGCCACAGTAATATGTGCCAGTATCTGTGAGTCGAGCGTTGTCCACAGTCACTCTGATCTTGCTTGATGAGGAGTAATCAAACAGATGGAATCTGCCTCTGGTCACCAGGGTTTCAGGTTTACTGGACTGGACAAGGACGTCATTACTTTTACACGGGTATCGACAGAAGTATTTATTGTATAACTTATACCTGTAGTCGTATTCACAGACAATTTGTAGTTTTTCTCCTTCTGTTGTTTTGACAGTCATTGCTTCAGCTAACGTTATACAAATGAAAGCTACAAGAAACACATAAAAACAAAAATTAATAATACAAGCCATGACATTAGAGAGCAAACATCTTATTAATATCAATAACACGCCTCTTTGGACAGAGAAAATGCATCCATTTTGCTTTGATTTATGATAGTAAACCTTTGTGGAAGTTATTCTGATTTGTTTTTAAGGCATGTCCATCTGTCCATCTGGCTGTCCACATGAAACAACTCGGTTCAAAGTTTTGTAGAAATGTGCCCAAGCTATTATTCAAGGAAATGTGTCAGGAAAGATCAGTTTCTGTTGCCATATCTCAAATACAGCATAATTTACAAAGTCTGGAAACTTCAAACACTCCCATTGAAATGCATAGGCGAATTAACAATCTAGAACATGTAAAGATGCTCCAGCATTAAAAACAATGAAGTTTCCAGCAACATCAGCATATTACTACATTCTAACATTTTCTTAGGTGTGTTATTTGGCTAATGGGTTTATCCAAAGGGACTTACATTCATCCATCCATTTTCTGCAACTGTTAAGGTTCATGTAAGCAGTGATGTTTCCAGGCATGAGGTGCAAAACATGAACCACCCCAAGACGAGGTGCCAGTCCATATTTACAAACATTTCTTTACATTGTGGGCCCAAGCAGACTCAATGGCTTACTCAGGGTCTCACAGTAATACAGAAATGAGGATTAAACCAGCAGCCTTATTCATTAAAGTTTAGCACCTTAGGAGCACCTTGGGAGCTTCACTGCCTAATAAAAAAATGCCTGCTTAAAATTCTAGAGAATATAAAGATGGCAAAAACTGAAAGCAAAATGAAACAAACTACAAGCATTGTATCTCGCAGATGGAAGCATAGTGGAGTAAATGTATTAGTTCTGAGACTTTATACTTGATAACAGCTCACTGAGATCAAATAAAATATTTATTCTTCTGTTTCCTGAGCCCAATGTGTATAAAGCTATGGTTTTTGCCACCAGTACAGGGTACAAAGCAGGAACCACCTCTGATGGAAATTGATTCTCTGTTCACACCCATATGCACATTCACTCATACTGATTACAGATCTTCAAGAAGCATTCAAGCCAAGTCGAATCCCATAGGAACACCAACCCTGTTTTAGAAGACCTACCTGCAGTGAGAAGTCTACTGTGCCAAGACCACCTCATGTTAATCCAGCAGTCTGACTTACAGAGCATGAAGCTTCAGTCTGCCTAATGAGGTCAGAGAAGTCTACCA
>JANRMT010027041.1:19085707-19104267 GCA_026402145.1 Polypterus bichir lapradei | reverse complement strand
ATAGATAGATAGATAGATATGAAAGGCACTATATAATAGATAGATAGATAGATATGAAAGGCACCATATAATAGATAGATAGATAAATAGATAGATAGATAGTGTGGTCCCCGGCCGGGGCTGGAGCCCGGCCGGGACGCCCAGGAGGACCAGAGGAGGGCGTGTGCCTCCTCCAGACCGAGCGGGGGCGTCCGTCCTGATTATGCAGGAGGCCTCGGGTAGGGGGCTTAGAAGCCCAGCCCTGTAGGTGCCCATTTATCCCGCGAGCCCGGCACTTCTGCCACAGCAGGAAGTGCCGGGGGGAAGATGACAGGGGCTACATGGACGGCTTCCGGGTGCGCAGCCGGCACTTCTGCCACACAGGGGTGTGGCTAACCTTAATTGCCGGGGAGCAGCTGGAGCCCATCCGGGTTCCCATAAGAGGGGCCGCCTCCCTCCAGTCATGAGTGGATGTCGGGTGGAAGAGGACAGAGCTGGAGAGAGGACGGGAGGCGGCCAAGAGAAAGGCACAGAGACTGTGAGGCCTGGACGTTTGGGGGAACGGTGCTGGAGGCACTGGGGGTGCACGTGAGCACTAACTTGTAAATATTCTTGTAAATAAATGGTGTGTGGTGAGAATATGATGTCCGTCTGTCTGTGTCCGGGTCCCAGTTCACAATAGATAGATAGATAGATAGATACTTTATTAATCCCAAGGGGAAATTCACATAATCCAGCACCAGTATACTGATAAAAAAAAAATAGAAGAAAAATAAACATCTAGAAGTAAACTAAACTGAATCAAATTGAAGAACCCTTTTCATTCTTGCCAAACTGACCACACGGATATCCAATTAGTTAGATTCCAAAACCGTGACAGAACCAGTAAATAGATTTTATCAAAATGAGATTCAGTGATTTTAAACACCAAAGTGTTATACATTTTTTTAAAAATTTGATTGATTTTATTGTAATCATTTCATACAAATAGATCAATTTTTTCAAAAAGTAGGATTGAAAACAAATCAACCCCCGCCCCTGAGAAAGAGAGCATGGCCAACGGAGTAGCTAGTAAAAAGAAATAAATTGATGAGTTTAATAGGCGGATAAAGATAAATGGAGAAGAAAAAGAAATAGGAAGAGAATGGGAAGAGAATCTACTTCCTCAGTGCTTTAAGAGCTTATTCTATATTGTTATTGATCAGATCCTGCCAGGTTTTGAAAAAGTTCTGCACAGATCCTCTAACTGAGAATTTTATTTTTTCCAGTTTCAAATAATATAAAACATCAGTTACCCACTGACTTAAAAGAGGAGAGTTAGGATTCTTCCAGTTTATCAAGATAAGTGTGCGTGCCAAAAGTGTAGTAAAGGCAATCACCGTTTGTTTGTCCTTCTCCACTTTAAGCCCATCTGGAAGAACACCAAACACAGCTGTTAATGGGTTAGGAGGGATTGGGACACCAAGGCCGTCTGAAAGGCACTTAAATATTTTGTCCAGAATGACGTTAATGTGGTGCAGGCACAAAACATGTGACCCAGTGAGGCTGGGACTTGATTGCAGCGTTCGCAGGTCGTATCTCGCCCTGGAAACATTTTGGACAATTTTAAGCGAGACAGATGTGCTCGATATATAATTTTGAGTTGTATAATTGTATGCTTTGTGCATATGGAGCTCAAGTGAATTCTCTGCATTGCTACCTTCCACTCCTTTTCTGATATGTTGAGTGAGAGATCCTTTTCCCACTGTTCTCTTGGATCTTTGAAAGGGAGGGACTGTAAAATAATTTTATATATTGCAGAAATGCTGTCCGAGTCCTTAAAACTGAGCAATATTTTTTCCAGCATAGAGGAAGGTGGGAAGTGAGGAAAATCGGGCAGGTTCTGTTTAACAAAGTTTCTAATTTGAAGATAGTGAAAGAAATGTGTTGCTGGAAAGTTAAATTTGGAATGTAATTGTTCATAGGATGCAAAGATGTTGTCTGTATAAAGATCTCTAAGTAATTTAATCCCAAATCTTTTCCAGACATTAAAAGGGTTGAAAAAGGGGTTCTCATGCAGAGGTGCCACAGATAAAATAGATTCTCCATCTTAAAATGCTTTCTACATTGGTTGAATATTCTGAGTGAATGAAGCACAACTGGGTTATTAGTATATTGGTGATAACTTGCATTTATTGGGGCACAAAGCAGGAAATATAAAGAAGTACTGCAGGATTTTATTTCTATTGTGTACCGGGCCTGTGCATTTGTGGATTTGTGTCCAGGTTTTTATAGTTTTTATGTTTGCTGTCCAGTAATAAAACTGAAAGTTATGTATAGCTATGCCACCTTCTGCCTTAGGTCTTTGTAGGGTCGCACTTTGGATACGTGGATGTTTTAAGTTCCAAATAAATGAGGGAATGGTTGAATCCAATTGCTTAAAAAATGATTTATTGATGTATATTGGAATGTTTTGAAATAAAAAGAAAAGCTTAGGAAGGATATTCATCTTAACATTAATTCTTCCAGTTAGAGTGAGATGAAGGGTTGACCATCTATGCAAGTCTTGCTTAATTTTGTCCATACAGGCGGCAAAATTTTGTTGATAAAGAGCTTTATGTTTACTTGTGATGTTTACCCCTAGGTATTTAAACTGATCTGCGATGATAAAATGGAAGATGTCCAATCTAATATTGTGTGCTTGAGAATTCACTGGAAAGAACACACTTTTAGTCAAATTAATTCTGAGACCAGAGATCTTTTGAAATTCTGTAAGTGTTGTTAAGACTGCAGGCACAGAATTTTGTGGGTCTGATATATACAGTACCATATCATCTGCATATAGAGACATTTTCTGTTCCAGTCCTTCTCTGATAATCCCCTTTATCTGATAAGCATTTCGACAGTGAACTGCCAGTGGCTCAATGGCGATTGCAAAAAGTAGTGGTGACAAGGGGCATCCTTGTCTGGTACCACGTTCTTAGTTTAAAGTACAACCCCAATTCCAATGAAGTTGGGAAGTTGGGAAGTTGTGTAAAATGTAAATAAAAACAGAATACAATGATTTGCAAATCCTTTTCAACCTATATTCAATTGAATACACTACGAAGACAAGATATCGAATGTTCAAACTGATAAACTTTATTGTTGTTTTGCAAATCTTCACTCATTTTGAATTTGATGCTTGCAACATGTTCCAAAAAAGCTGGGACAGGGGCAGCAAAAGACTGGGAAAGTTGAGGAATGTTCAAAAAACACCTGTTATAAACATTCTACAGGTGAACAGGTTCATTGGAAACAGGTGTTTGTCATGATTGGGTATAAAAGGAGCATCCCCAAAAGGCTCAGTCGTTCACAAGTAAGGGTGGGGTGAGGTTCACCACTTTGTGAACAACTGCGTGGGCAAATAGTCCAGCGGTTTAAGAACAATGTTTCTCAACGTACAATTGCAAGGAATCTAGGGATTTCATCATCTACTATCCATAATATCATCAAAAGATTCAGAGAATCTGGAGAAATCTCTGCATGTAAGCGGCAAGGCCGATACCAACACTGGATGCCCGTAAACTCCGATCCCTCAGGCGGCACTGCATTAAAAACTGACATCATTCTGTAAAGGATATTGCCACGTGGGCTCAGGAGTACTTCAGAAAACCATTGTCAGTTAACACAGCTTGTTGCTACATCTACAAGTGCAAGTTAAAACTCTACCATGCAAAGCGAAAGCCATATAGCAACAACACCCAGAAACGCCACTGGCTTCTTTGGGCCTAAGCTTATCTGAGATGGACTGACACAAAGTGGAAAAGTGTGCTGTGGTCTGACGAGTCTACATTTCAAATTGTTTTTGGAAATCATGGACGTCGTGTCCTCCGGGCCAAACAGGAGAAGGACCATCCAGATTGTTATCAGTTCAAAGTTCAAAAGCCAGCATCTGTGATGGTATGGGGGTGTGTTAGTGCCCATGGCATGGGTAACATGCACATCTGTGAAGGCACCATTAATGCTGAAAGGTACATACAGGTTTTGGAGCAACATATGCTGCCATCCAAGTGACGTCTTTTTCAGGGACGTCTCTGCTTATTTCAGCAGGACAATGCGAAGCTATATTCTGCATGTGTTACAACAGTGTGGCTTCGTAGTAAAAGAGTGCGGGTACTAGACTGGCCTGCCTGCAGGCCAGACCTGTCTCCCATTGAAAATGTGTGGCGCATTATGAAGCGCAAAATACGACAACGGAGATCCCGGACTGTTGAGCAACTGATGTCGTACATCAAGCAAGAATGGGAAAGAATTCCACCTACACAGCTTCAACAATTTGTGTCCTCAGTTCCCAAACGCTTATTGAGTGTTGTTAAAAGGAAAGGTGATACAACACAGTGGTAAACATGCCCCTGTCCCAGCTTTTTTGGAACGCGTTGCAGGCATCAAATTCAAAATGAGTGAAGATTTGCAAAACAACAATAAAGTTTATCAGTTTGAACATTCGATATCTTGTCTTTGTAGTGTATTCAATTGAATAGAGGTTGAAAAGGATTTGCAAATCATTGTATTCTGTTTTTATGTACGTTTTACACAACGTCCCAACTTCATTAGAATTGGGGTTGTAGTCTGAATTAATGTTATTAATACAAACTGATGTTTCTGGATTGGTATACAGTAGCTTGATCCATGCACAAATGTTTGGGCCAAACCCAAATTTCTCTAATGTAGTGAAAAGGTAGTTCCATTTAATCATATCAAATGCTTTCGCTGCATCCAATGACAATAATATCTCTGGGATGCTTGACTTTGCAGGTGAATATATTACATTAAACGGGCGTTGAAGATTGGAAGATAAGTGTCGGCCTTTAATAAATCCAGTTTGATCTTGTGATATTACCGAAGGCAGCACTTTCTCCATCCAAAATTTTAAAGGAATTTGTTATGTTGACTGATGAGCATCAAATTTCAGAAGACTTCAAAATGAAGAAACTAACAGGTTTTAGAAAAAGTGTCAACGTCTTGATGTCTCAAAGCACTGGGTGGATTAAACAGAGTGAAACTGGTCATAAGTTCACATCGAGGTTAGGTGAAGACACAAACATGAAATCTGATTTCCTGTGACATTTCAGTTGGTTCTGCTGTTGCCATTCCAGCTTCACCACAATGTCAGGCACTTATAATATTTATGATCAACACATCTCCTCCAGGGCTGAACTCACTTTTCACATGCAGCATTTCCATCAGTCACACTACTTTCCGCTCCTTCCATTTTGCCCACACACACAGACACTTTTTGATAAACAAATCAAAGCCATTTCGAAGTTCTTAAAACAGTTAAAGCTTTTCATCCAATTCCAAGGCCTGGATACTCTACAGTCTACAGCATGTGCAACAGGAATGATAAAAGATAAAAGATGTCACAAAAGTAGCATATCTACTGTAGGCAGTGGCCCACAAGAACATGAAAAGAACTACAGGAACCCACATGGACCACTAAGACAGAACCTCAACCTGACAGGTATGATAAAACAGAAAAGCCAGGCGAAAAACACTAAAGAGACAAAGGAGGGGTTCTGGAAAGGTTAGTAGAAGACCACCATTTTCTACAGGATGCTACGAGACATCAGAGAAGGTCAGCTAGAGACCAGTGGCTACCTGGTGTCACCAAGAAGACAATCTAAAAATCAAACACCAGCCTTAGGAAGATAAAACGTTTAGGTGTGAACTTCTTCTGGGGAGCATAAGGTGTAGCGGAATGTTGGTATTAAATGAAATTATTCATTTTTGTACGTTCATTTTGTGCTGTATTCTTTGTGACATCATTCACGTTAGTAACAACAACAACATTTATTTCTATAGCACATTTTCATACAAAAAAATGTAGCTCAAAGTGCTTTACAAAATAAAGAATAGAAAAATAAAAGACACAGTAAGAAAATAAAATAAGTCAACATTAATTAACATAGAATAAGTAAGGTCCGATGGCCAGGGTGGACAGAAAAAACAACAAAAAAACTCCAGACGGCTGGAGAAAAAAATAAAATCTGCAGGGATTCCAGACCATGAGACCACCCAGTCCCCTCTGGACATTCTACCTCACATAAATGAAACAGTCCTCTTTGGATTTAGGGTTCTCACGGAAGGACTTGATGATGATGGTTATGCAGACTTCTGGCTTTCAGTCCATCATTGTTGGAGCATCATGATGCTTTGAGTAGGTGGTGATGGTGCAGGCCGCCACCACAAAGAAACCGGAAAAAGAAACAGAAGAGAGAGTAGGGGTCAGTACAGATTTTAGAGCCACCATGAATAGCTATTATAATAAATTGAACATACAGAGTATCAGGATTAAGTTAAAGTGAAGTTAGGAGAAGGCCACGTTAAAGTAATGAGTTTTTAGCAGTTTTTTAAAGTGCTCCACCATATCAGCCTGGCGAATCCCTATTGGCAGGCTATTCCAGATTTGAGGTGCATAACAGCAGGAGGCCGCCCGCCTCACCACTTCTTTTAAGTTTAGCTTTTGAAAAATTAAGGAGACACTCATTTGAGGATCTAAGGTTACGATTTGGGATATAAGGTGTCAGACATTCCGATATATAAGATGGGGCGAGATTATTTAAGGCTTTATAAACCATAAGCAGCATTTTAAAGTCAATTCTGAAAGACACAGGTAACCAGTGTAGTGACATCAAAACTGGAGAAATGTGTTCGGATTTTCGGATTTTCTTTTCCTAAGTAAGTACCATAGTTCTTTTCATTAAGTACCATCCTTAATCCTCTCAGCATTACAAGGACGCATGTGCCCTTATTTTTAGTATTAGAGTCTGTTTAAGGGGGATAGTGGCAGGCTGGGTTGCAAGATTTGACAAGCACTTTACAGTCCAATCAGAGTCAAAAGCCTTTCAAGCCTACAAAATATGTGTTAGTGCATTTCAAACACCATGATGAAAGGAATACTCCACACTGCAAAAAATGCATATACAAATTCTAGACAAAAAAAACATTAAATGAGAGTTGTTTTGCTTTTATTTAGTAAAAATAACTGCCAATGGGGAAAGCAAAGTTTACTTGACAAGATTTCTTAAACTAAGCTAAAAATTGTAATTACAAATTGGTTCATACATCAATAATTCTCACAATAAGGAAAACAAGATTTAATATCATGATATCAATACTTTCACTTGCTTAGGTTTCATTTTTTGCAAGGCACTCAAAGATGATATCATTTTTCATATGTTACTTACCCAGCCTTTGCCCCTCATTCACTAGTCAACATTGCTGTCTTCAGCTGAAAAGCACAGAATTATTGAAACATGCTTTTCTGTTTACTAGACACACTCCTTATTCCAAAAGTAACTGTTGTGATGGAAGGCTGAGATGGACAGGCATCCCAACCAGAAAACACCCATTTCCTTGCCTCAGCCAGGAAGCTGGCATGGCATGCCAACATGGATGGACAGAAAACCCTTACTTGGCCTCAAATCCAATATAATGGGAGAACAGTTGGGATCTTATGCTCCAACAACATGCACTCCTGGACTGGTACACCCTTGCACATCCCCTGCAGAGCATACTGGGAACTGTAGTCCTGGTAGGCAGCCCTGCCGGGTATTCCATGGGTACCACCAGGGAGAGCTGCATGGAAGGACTGTCCCTACCTTGAGAGGCTTCCTTCAGACGATGTCCTGGCACCAGAAGTAATTTGGGGTCCTCCATAGAAGATATTGCATCATCTCACTCAGGAGGTCAGAGCCATGTGGAAGAGGACAACACTTATCTAGAGGAGTGAAGGAAGGAATGAGAAGGAGAATTGGTTATTGTGAGGCCTGCAGGAATGTACAGTACTATGATAATAAAACACATTTATTTGAACCCGGGAGTGTAGTTAGAGCAACTATGTCTAAGGCTTGGGGGTCTAAGATGCCCACTTGTGGCAGCATGTAATAATATTTTAGCAAAAAAATGCACACATTTTGCACATATGGAGCATACGGCTGGATAACAGACACGGGGATTATGTGACGTGAATAATGTGAGAATCCTTTTGTTGCCATGGATGTTTTTCACATCGTTTGTTGCAATATGGGTCACCTTTAGGCTCCATTATATCATCATGATGCACCAACATTGATGGACCGAAAGCCAGAAGTCTACGTGACCATCATCATCAGGTCCTTCCATGAAAACCCTAAATACAAAGAGGACTTTTTGATTTATGTTAGGTAGATTGCCCAGAGGGGACTGGGCGGTCTCTTGGTCTGGAATCCCTACAGATTTTTTTTTTTTTTTTTTTCCTCCAGCCTCTGGAGTTTTTTTTTTTTTGTTTTTTCTGTCCACCCTGGCCATCGGACCTTACTTATTCTATGTTAATTAATGTTGACTTATGTTTATTTTTTATTGTGTCTTCTATTTTTCTATTCTTCATTTTGTAAAGCACTTTGAGCTACATTTTTTTGTATGAAAATGTGCTATATAAATAAATGTTGATTGATTGATTGAAAAACTTTTTTTCTCTTGTTTTGCATGAAAACATTAAATTAATTTTGCAAATCACTTTAAATGGAAGTCTGCAATATGCACTTTAATTGCGCCTGAATTGTCTGATTTGTAATTTTAAACTTTGGAGCAGAGGGGTAAGTCAAGGAAAAACGTGTCTTTGTCCCCAGCATTATGGAGGGCACTTTATGTCAGTGTCATAAAACTGCACATTGCTGCCACTAGACGTGGCAATGTTACTCTCAGCTGTGGTATTTACAACTTGTTCAAATCAGAATCGAAATTATAAGATACTAAGACATAACTTTCATTTAGAAAGTCCTAATAGTGAGATAGTAAGTCTTAATTATGAGATAAATTTATTTTTTATTTTTATTTTTTTGGTGGAAATGGGCTTCCATAAAAGTATGATCACCTAAAAGTGACCTATTAAACTCCAGCTCTGACCGTGCCCTACCCACTCCTACTGCATTTTTGCTTGAGGCCATTTTAAAATCATGAGGACCAAAGTGTGGAAAGGCTGGGTGCTGTGGGTGCCTGTCAGTGATAATGTTTCAATTATTAGGCCATTCATTTACTTGCATCTGCTAAGATCCCTTTGTGAGCTGGGACCCAAGGTGCACACCTGAGACTTCCAGCCGTGACTTTGGGCAACATGTTTCATCAGACTTTTTTTTAACAATGAAAAGTTTCCACAGGTTGGAAGGCTATCTGGCCAGCCTTTGGTAAGTTTTCTCTTCTTGTCCCTGCCCTTCCAGAAAAAGCACACTTTCCTAGGTCCCTGGGTACCATGTGTAAAGAGTCGAAGGAGCACTCTGACTTCTCATACTGATATTCAGACATATTGTCCCATTGGCAGAGTTGGTCTTCTTCTTCTTTGGAGTCTTCCTACATGATTCTTCTCTACTTGGTGTACCTTCTCAATGTTTGTAAAACAGCATTGCTATGAAATTCATTGTTAAAGCCAGAACACACAAAATAATATTATATTTGTTATTGGGGACAATCAAGGTGGGCAGCAATCTGCTAAATATCTGAATGGGAACATTTGAATGACATAATGCAAAAGGTGCTGATTTTGTGCTGTGAGATTCTGGGATGCAGAGTTTAGTTTTTGGCTGGTTCAAAAATAAGATACACATGAAAATTTTATGAAAATTATGCAAACAGAGTAATGATGTATTTTGTGGTGTTCCCTGTGTGGAGTTTTTAATGGTCTCACCATGTAAGCATAGGTTTCCTCCGAATGCTTCAGTTTCTACCCACAGACCAAGGACATGCAGATTGGAACTGCTGAACTGACCCTAGTGTGTGTGCATGCGTGTGTGTGTGCGTGCATATGTGTGTGTGAGTGTGTGTGTCCATCCTGTGATGGCCTGGTGTCCCATCCAGGGGTTGTTCCTGCCTTGTACCCAATGCTTGCTAGAACAGAGACTCCAGCTCCCCCATGACCCTGCTTAGGATAAGTGGGTTTGAATAATGGATGGATGGATGGATTGTTAGATGGATGGATGGATGAATAAATAATATATTTGTAAAGAAATAAAAAATGATTCTTCAATTAAAAGCTGTAGGATAAGCACACCTGTCAAAAAGCAGACAGAGCTTATAGTCGCTTGATATGAACATCTGGGTGTGGGACAGATCACATATTAGATAACAGAATCTGCCACCCTCTCTGTCATATGTGAGTTTTACATCCCTCAGTGGGTGGGCAACTTCAAAACAGAGAATGATTATCTGCTTCTGTCATCTTTTGAACAGGAAGTGGGCAGCCCACCTCTAGAAGTACAAAGCACAAAGCTGCTGTGCAAGACAGATGGCAGCCTTCATGTTTTTCCTTGTCTTCTGAAGAGCTTCTGGAAACCCAGACACTCAGATCAAGGTGGAAGGTTGGAAAATGAAGTTGGCTCTGAAAATTCTCAATCTGCTCATTACAGGTATGTGGATCTACTCTAAAGGACTGGACTTTAGTAGAACTGATCAGTCAAGTTATTAATTATTAAGCAGACTTCTTCCCTTAGGATCGAAAAATCAAAAAACAAGATCTATTACATATCGTTTTGGTTTTTCTTAGACAACAATGAGATCAGAAAAATATAATATGGAGACATGTTCTTGTGTCTCCTGCTTCTCAAATGTTTCTCCTGAGATAAAACAGCTGGATATTCTTACAAGTGTCTCCTGTTCAGTTTTGTCAGAGATCACAGCAAAGTCACATAATGGGCTCAGATCTTCCAGTTTAGCGTCTTGATGTTTAATTTATATATTTATTTTTTTGGCAATTTTAAGGTATTTGTATTGTGTGCTCAGTAGTATATGATGAAATGTGTGGAATGTTGTTTGTAGTAATAACACACTTTACTATGATTCCAAAACTGTAGTCCTGGCTTCTGAATAATAAATACTATGAGCTGCTAGAATATATATTGCCGTGTTCCAATTAGATCACAGTCACTGTAGATGAAATGCAGGCAGCCTGAGTCAAGTTAATTAAAATTAAGATAAAGGAAGTTAATTAGCAGCAAAAACTGGTCATTAATTAAGAAGATAGGATGAAAACTTGCAGCCAATGCGGCCCTCCAAGACTGGAGATCGACACCTGTGGTCTAGAGTATCCAACGAGAGGAGGAAGAGAGATGAGATGGGTCTCTAGACAACATTAGAAAGTCATTGTTCTTCACACAAAGAATCATATACACACTGAAGAAGTTTCCAAGTAGTGTGGAAGAGAGAAAGACTTTAGGGACCTTAAAAATATCACCTCGAGTTTAAGTTAAGGAAAAATTAGGCAAGTAGCAAAGTAGCTCGTTTTCCTCAAACTTGTTCTAAAGTTCTGATGTTCTTTGCCTGCTGCCCATTTGTGGATTTATCACAACCTCTGCAAAACTGTCCATGCAATGAAAAGTCCTCTATTATTATTATTATTATTATTATTATTATTATTATTATTATTACTACAAGTATTATTAGTATTATTATTATTAGAATAGTAAAACATCTATCTATCCATCTATCTGCAGTGCATATATCTTATATAGTGGACGGACAAACTGACAGACACACAGACATTTATCCTTTTTTTATTCTATACTAGCCATGGTACCTGTAATAGAATAATTTAAAAATATACTGCTCAAAAAAAATTAAAGGACCATTTTTTAATGTGAGTATAGCATCAAGTCAATGAAACTTGTGGGCTTTTGATCTGGTCAGTTAAGTAGCAGAGGGGCTTGTTAATCACTTTAATGAACAACAGGGGCACTAGAGGGGCAACAATGAGATGACCCCCCAAACAGGAATGAATGGTTTCACAGGTGGAGGAAGGCCACTGACATTTTTCCCTCATCTGTTTTGTCACTAGCTTGGCATTTGGCTACGGTCAGTGTCACTACTGGTAGCATGAGGTGATACCTGGAACCTACAGAGGTGGCGCAGATAGTCCAGCTTCTCCAGGATGGCAGGTACATCAATACGTGCCATTGCCAGAAGGTTTGCTGTGTCTCCCAGCACAGTCTCAAAGGCATGGAGGAGCTTCCAGGAGTTAGGCAGTTCCTCTAGGAGAGCTGGACAGGGCCCCTCGTAGAAGGTCCTTAACCCATCAGCAGGACTCACTGGTATCTGCTCCTTTGGTCAAGGAGGAACAGGATGAGCACTGCCAGAGCCTACAAAATGATCTCCAGCAGGCCACTGGTGTGAATGTCCCTGGCCAAACAATCAGAAACAGACTTCATGAGGGTGGCCTGAGGGCCTGATGTCCTCTAGTGGGTCCTGTGCTCACTGCTCAGCACCATGGAGCTTGATTGGCATTTTCCATAGAATACCAGAATGGTCAGGTCCACCATTGATGCCCTGTGCTTTTCACAGATGAGAGCAGGTTCACCCTGAGCACATGTGACAGACGTGAAAGGGTCTGGAGAAGCCATGGAGAATGTTATGCTGCCTGTATCATCATTCAGCATGACCGGTTTGGTGGTGGGTCAGTGATGGTCTGGGGGGACATATCCATGGAGGGACACACAGGCCTCTACTGGCTAGACAACGGAACATTGACTGCCATTAGGTATTGGGATTAAATCCTTGGACCCATTATCATACTCTATGCTGGTGCAGTGGCTCCTGGGTTCCTCCTAGTGCACGGCAATCCCTGGCCTCATGTGGCAAGAGTATGTAGGCAGTTTATGGAGGATGAAAGAATTCATACCATTGACTTGCCCCCACGCTCACTCGCCTGACCTCAATCCAACAGAACACCTCCGGGTGTGACATTATGTTTCAGTCCATCCAACACCGCCAGGTTGCACCTCAGCCTGTCCAGGAGCTCAGTGATACCCTGGTCCAGATCTGGGAGGAGATCCCCCAGGACACCATCCATCATCTCATTAAGAGCATGCCCCCTAATGTTGTCAGACATGCATACAAGAATGAGGGGGCCATACAAACTACTGAGTACGATTTGGAGTTGCTGCAATGAAATTTCGGCCACATCATTTTTTCCCTTTGATTTTTGGGGTATCTTTGAATTCATCCTTCTGTAGGTTGATCATTTTCATTTCCATCAAATGATGTGGCATTCTTTCAATCCTAACACATCACCATATCAGTCCATATCAGTAGAGATAGCCAAAAGGATTTTTTTTCCCATTGAGATCTGATGTGTTTTCAAAGTATTCCTTTAATTTTTTTGAGCAGTTTATTTCCTGCTTCTTGGCCTACGTGTTAACTTCAGCATCTTTCCTCTGTATTTGTGTTTGTGTGAACAAATCTAATTGAATCTAACCCAACTAATCCAACTTTAAGGTCTGTTTTCAATAGTGCAATACATTTGTCCTGCTGTGTTTCTTTTAAAGTGGTTGTTGGTGGTCTATTGCTAAATCATGGATGCTGTTACCTCTTGTTTTACTTGTCTTCACCAAACTAAATTTCATGCAAATGACATTTTTTTGAAAATAAATAATAAAGTAAAAAATGTATAATTATGTGTAAATGAGTATTTAATAAAGTATGAGGACAAGTTGACAAGATTTCCAAAGATAAACTTTAAATGATACGCAACATGGGTTCAGACAAGGATGGTCACTTTTCACTAAAAACTGGATATTTGTGTGGAAGCAACAAAAAAATGTGACGTGATGTGAGTATAAGATGCTGCAGATGTTCTGTCAGACGGTTGTGGCGAGCGCCCTCTTCAACGCGGTGGTGTGCTGGGGAGGCAGCATAAAGAAGAGGGACGAAACACGCCTGGACAAATTGGTGAGGAAGGCAGGCTCTGTTGTAGGCACGGAGCTGAACAGTTTGACATCTGTGGCAGAGAGACGGACGCTGAGTAGGCTCCTGTCAATCATGGAGAATCCACTGCATCCACTGAACAGGATCATTTCCAGGCAGAGGAGTAGCTTCAGCGACAGACTTTTGTCACTGTCTTGCTCCACTGACAGACTGAGGAGACCCCACACTATGCAACTCTTCAATTCCACCCGGGGGGGGTTAAACGTTAACATTATACAAAGTTATTGTCTGTTGTACCTGCATTTTTATCACTCTTTAATTTAATATTGTTTTTTATCAGTATGATGCTGCTGGTGTATGTGAATTTCCTCTTTGGATTAATAAAGTATCTATCTATCTAATATTATTTAACTTGATTTTGAGAAGGCTTTGAAAAGGTACCACATGAAAGGTTAGCAATTAAAACTAATAGATGTGGGAATTCAGGTGGGCCTCAGACACTGCAAGCAAAGGGTTTTAGTGAGGGAATCAGGTAATTTTAAAAGCGGTGTTCCCCCAGGGGTCAGTGTTAGAATTGCCGCTCTTTAACATGCAGAAATGATCTGGCAAAGATTATAATCAATAAGCTGATTAAGTTTGCAGGTGATACCAAACTAAATAAAAAAGCAGGTGATGTACAATCAGCTCAATAACTACAGAGGGGCCTGGAGAACATACAGGCTGGGGCAGACTTGTGGCAGATGAAATTGAATGTATGTAAATATAAAGTATTAAATGTGGGAATAAGAAATGTTAGCTTTACATACACCATGGGAGGTCTCGAAATTGGAAGTGCCCCTTATGAGAAGATCCTTGGTGACATAGTGGTCTTATCAATAACCAGGTTTCCATCCAAGGAGTTTTTGCGAAAAAATATTTAGCGCTTCAAATTTTAGCTGATGGAAATGCTAATTATCGATAAAATGTTGTACATGTCGACATAATATTTTTCCGTTTAACTTTAGCGCATAAATTCCATATCGATACTTCAGATGTCGCAAAAACTACATTGGAAACACTTTTTCTCGGAAAAAAAGGGCTTTAACGCAAATAAATGTGTCACATGATACATTTTCATCACGTGCAATCAAAGCGAGAATAGCGGAGCGGTTCGCATGGTCTGATGAAGAGACTCGTTATTTCTCGTGATGAGCCAATGCAGTAGCGCATAGGCTGGGTCTCCTGCTACTAAAAGGGGTACCTGATCTCCCTCCACATCAACTGAGCCTGGGGGTGTCTCTCAGGATGTCTAAATAATACAAAAACCGCAAAGGTAATTTACTGTGCCAGTCAAAATATTTAATAAACCGTGTGTTTCATTATCTAAACATTTTTTTCTTATTATTAAATGGCAGATGTTTTAGCATATATGAGAAATTCTCTCATTAATATTAACTTTAGGTTTTTTTGATTAAACGTCGTTATTTTGTATTAATTCAAATTTCAGTTTTAATTAAAAACCTTAAGGGAAGCAGGTTAAAGTACTAATTCAGTTGTTATCGCACTGAGAAGGGATGTTGAAAGGTAGGCTCACCTGTACAGATCCGATGCTGCAAACACAGCTGCATCATGGGCACTTCCAGGAGTGCCAACGCAAATGTCTCGTATCATGCACCTGTCATCAGCAAGGGCCTGGAGAACAATAGATGGCCACCCTTTGCGATTAATGCAATCGCGGTAGCCTTCCGTCGGGGGAAGAATAGGCACATGCGTGCCATCCAGCGCACCGTAAATCTGTGGCACAAGATGCACCAAGGAATTGCAGTATGCAATTTCATTGGCCTCCGTTACAGTCGGAAGTCTGATATAACGCCGAATTAATTTTTCTTTAATAGCGGAGCACACAGCATATACACATCGATGAACAGTAGTTTTACTATCCCTGAAAGTTTCTCCAACTACTCTATGCTCGGTGCAGGTTGCCAGCTTGTAAAGGGCAATGGCAATCCGCTTTTGGGTTGGAACCGGTGGTCGGTGACATCCTGTGATGGGCGCAACATCAGGACTGATGAATCCACACAACATCTCAAACGTCGGCCGTGTCATTCTAAAATGTTGCAGCCAGAGATTTTCTGTTAAGTGTCTCTTCACCACCTTCTCCCAGAAGGTCTTATTCCGTCGTCTCTCCCATACCCGTGGGTTTCATCGCACTGGGGTACTTTCTTCGAGCTCTAGGGCTATCAGACAAGCAACTGCTTCATTCTGCTGTCGTCTTCGGATATCATGTACAATTCCAATTATTTGTGAAACTGAAATAACAGTAAGCTGGCAAATTTCAAAAAACTGTCTAAATAATCTCTCCGTTTCTTTGTTTCTTTGTTTAGTGGAGGGGGTGTAACGTGGAAAACAAAAGGTAGATAATTTGCGACATACACAAAATTATGTATGGAAACGGCTCAAGGGCAGATTTTTTTCGCGATACAACAAAACTTATGCGACAGTTCGTTTTGGGGGGGGTGACGTCATCACGCACCCCAGTTTATCGATAAAAAGCCAGTTGGATGGAAACAAGCTGAAGACAGCAAATTTCGCACATTTTTTATACGTATATTCTGTTTGTCGATAACAAAACGTCGCAAAAAACTGGATGGAAACTTGGCTAGTGTCTACAGGCAAACAGTTGTCAGAAATGATCAAGAATACACATAGGTTATTAAGTACAAGTCAAGGGAGGATATGCTTAAGTCATATAACACACTAGTGAGGCCTCACCTGGAGTACTGTGTTCAGTTGTGGTCTCCATATTACAAAAAGAGGCATAACATCACTAGAGAAAGTTCAGGGAAGAGCAATAAAGCTGAAACTGGGACTGACAAGTTGAGCTATGAGGAGAGGTCAAAGGAGTTGAGCGTTTCAGTTTAAGAAATGGAGATGAAGAGATGACATGTCTGAAGTGTTTAACATTATAAAATGAATGTGTACAGTGGACCCGAGCTAAAATAAATCCTGCAACAAGAACATAAGGGCACAGTTGAAAACTTGTTAGGGGAAAATTTTGCATAGATGTATGAAAGTCTTTCTTCATTCAAGCATCTATAGACACATGGAATAAATGACCAAGAAGCAGTGGCAGACCTACATTTTTGGGGTCCTGAAGCTTGAACTGCTTTGGGGGCCCCTTTACAACCAGCAACGAGGTCTGGATAGCAGCTGGTATCTCCATCAATGGGGTTGTTCAACACCACAAAATATTTAAACATTTAACCAGTACATCTCAGATTTAAATTAAAAATATTATACTGAATTTCATAATACTATTAATATTATTGTCTTTTTAAATCCCTTCTCATATGGTAGACACCTAAAATCTTTAAGCAATATGGACTGAAATCACTTCTGGGGTCCCTCCAGGTTTAGAGACTCTGAATGTTAAGTTTCATTAGTTTCATATTATATTTGCACATGCCAAGTAGTGTGGTGGAATGTAAGACTTTACAGACCTTTAGATCATGACTTGATATAATTTTGGACAATTGGGATGAACGGGAAGGACAAATGTGTTGGGCTGAATGGCCTGTTCTTGTCAGAACTTCTTTAATGTTCTTTCTAACTGCTGTACAAAGAGCACAACTAATCTTGCATTGGGCAAACATGATAGCTCTGTTATGGTATAGAGTGAATTTCTTGGCAAGGTTTAGGTCCATGGATTCCCTAGATAGGACAAGATAAATGTCTACAAATACAAAGCAAATATGAACTATCACATTCATCCTACAGACAAAAAATTTTATTGTGATGGTAATGAAATCATTCAGAGAACACAAGCAGTGAAAGAATAGCGTTGCGGGGTTTGGTAAGAGATGGGACTGCATGAAGGTTAGGCCAGTACATAAGAAAAGTTAAAGTTTACAAGGCCATGGAGACATGTAAAGTAGCTGGCCATAGCTAAGACAACATACTGTTAGTAATACCAGGATGGAGTATATTTTACTGTATGTGTGGGGTATTTGAGAATTGCTACCAGCACAGAACCAAAACCATTAAACACAGTAGGCCAAGGAAATCATTCGTGACAATTCCTCCTGACCAATAGAGGCTGCTCTATCTATAGATAGATAGATAGATAGATAGATAGATAGATAGATAGATAGATAGATAGATAGGTAGATAGTGTGGTGGGAGCATCGGTGAGGCAGTACCTCCTCTGGAACGCTAGAGGGCAGCCCTCCTGGGCGGCTTCGGCACCTCGGATTCCCACAGGGCAGGCTGGAAGTTGGAGTTTGGTACAGCCTAGTTGGGTTCCGTGTGGGCTGCCAGGGGGAGTTGCAGAGCCCTATAGTAGACTTCCACCATACTTGGGAGTAATTCCAGGGAATACTGAAAAGCCACATGGAACCCAGGACCTGAATAAAAGGAGCCGCCTCACTCCATTCAGGAAGCCAGAGTCAGGAGGAGGTAGACGAAGCATGCCTGATAGGGAATTTAGGTGGAAGAACGGAACAATAGAGGAGGAGAACAGAAGAAGAGTAAAAGGACTGAGATGTGTATTGTGCTTAGGTACTGTGCTGTGAGGAGCAGAGAAAGCTGTAAATAAACTTAATAATAATAATAATTCTTTGCATTTATATAGCGCTTTTCTCACTACTCAAAGCGCTCAGCAATTGCAGGTTAACAGCCTTGCTCAAGGGCCCAACAGAGCAGAGTCCCTTTTGTCATTTACAGGATTTGAACCGGCAACTTTCCGATTGCCAGTGCAGATCCCCTAGCCTCAGAGCCACCACTCCGCCTAACTTGTGTGTTGGACTGGAACTTGTGTCTGCCTGTCTGTGTCAGGTTAGGTCAGTTGTACGTGCCCTGGTGGTCCATGATAGATAGATAGATAGATAGATAGATAGATAGATAGATAGATAGAT
>JANRMT010027041.1:19058203-19068825 GCA_026402145.1 Polypterus bichir lapradei | reverse complement strand
AAGAAGGGGCCTGAGTTGCCTCGAAAGCTTGCATATTGTAATCTTTTTAGTTAGCCAATAAAAGGTGTCATTTTGCTTGGCTCCTAACTACAACTATATAACAGATGTTCCATGGTCTGGGCAATTTTAATGGAGAATTGCAGTGACACCCTCAGTGTTTTTGATGATATTTTTAAATGGTGAAAACAACATTTTCAAAATGGTTAACGCTTTTTCCCAAACTCTAGAGGGGCACCTCCTTGACATGTTTTGCTTAAACAAACATTTGCTACATTCTTGTAGTTGTGTTACACTATTTATTGTTGATTTTTTTCGGCTATTATTATACCCATCCCTAACAAAATACTGCCAAACTTGCATCATTCAATCAAGGTACTGAGGGCTGCAGAGCCATTCCAAGCATCACCGGGCACAAGGCAGGAAAGGATGGGGAGCCATCCCATTGCAAGGCCCACTGACAAACATACCAGCACTCATGGTTTTCACACATATGGCCACGTAACCCAACCTACATGTCCATGGGATGTGGCAGTAAAACCCATGAAGAAGACACAGGGAGACATGGGTAGAACGTACAAATTTGACACACATATCTCCAGAAAGAATTCCATCTCAGGATAATGGATCTGTGAGGCAAAAACGTTAACCATTTTGCAAATCTGTTTTCACCATTTAAAACAGATCTTGAAATATCATCGAAAGCCTATGCAGTTATCACTGCAATTCTCCATTACACTTGCCCAGACCATGGAACATCTGTTACATAGTTGTAGTTACATACCCTGATGTTTTTATTACATTTTGAAAGTACAGATACATCATAACTATGTAAGTACACTTGTTTCTGGATCAGTGATAAATTGTCACATTGTAATTATATAAACCGTGGAATACCAATGACAACTGAGTAATTAACTATAGCGTTACTTTGTATTACACAGTAAGTATGGAGTAATAACTCATAGTTACACTGTACTTATACAGGTAATTACATAGTAGTTACAGTAGAATTATGGACACAATGTAAAGTGTTACCAAAAAGGTAATCTCAAGCTTTTATGTAGATTGGAGTTAAAGTTTTTGTGGCGTCTAGAGAGACCAATGCTGGGTAACAAGCAAACAATATCAAACACTTTAATGAGAATATCTCAGATTATTTATGCCTCATCATCTGGATGTCAAGTTAAACAACAGAATGTACACCGCATCCCAAATACACGTACTTTTGCTAAGATATTGATAAATAAGCCACTTCCGAAAAACACTCTAATGAAGAAAAATGGAACTCGCTCAGAGGAAACCGAGTACTTGAATTGTGGACCCGTCTGGCCCCTCATGCACTGGTCAGGAGACCATCCCAGTAGCAGCTTATTCATTGGCTATCACTGTGTTATGATTTGGGTTAATTTTAAATTTTTAGCTCATTATTCCCAACTTTTTTCAAGACTTTCTATTTTCCATCATGTCCATCATTTTCCAAAATGTCACCTGAATCTTAACAGTGCCGAATTTGCAGTATTTTACAGTGCACACCACTTAAATAAAAGCAATTTAAATGTTCTCATTATATGGAGTCGGGCCAGGTCTGAATCCTTTCCATCTTACTTTTATCTTTGCCTCTTCCAACCCCAGACAAGCTTGTCACTTTTATCCTTACTCTGTGTGTTCGTCCTTTCGTACCTATCCATAGTCAACACCGCACCACAGTGCTTTACAGATCCACTGCAGTTATTTCTGCTTTTCTGCAATCTGAGCACTGGCAGATTCATTTGTAGCAGACTAAATCCCAGATAAGATTCACACCATCGATAGGGTGGTGATTTACTTATTTTTTTTTAAGATGGGGATCCCAGGAATGCACCCAGCCCTGGCCCGACTCACACACACACTCTCTCACAGAGACAAAAACCAAACAGTAGTAAAACAGAAATTAAAGAATGCATTAAACAATAATAAATGAAATATAACTATACAAACTACAACGATCCCACCCCAGTTCCCTTCCGGCGATATACAATAAACACAAATTAAGCAATAACAAACCACAAACAAAACCACACACAAATTTAATCCATGAAAAATGCCAGATGATAAAATGAAATGATGGAGGCAGATGCTCCAGAGATCATCACGCTGTATATGAATGTAAAGATAGTCCTATATGTGTTTCCTGATGGGACGTGTGAATGGGATCAGGAGCGCTCCTTTCTTCGCAGGACGACAACAAATCCTCCGACAGTCCTCATGCAGCAGGAAGACGCCAGACAATCCATACACCCAAAACTAGCAGCCCTTGCACCCTCAGCAGATGACCAATCAGAGCCACAGCAGGGACTGCTGGGAGTTGAAGTTTTATTTCCCAGTAACACTGCTACATAGTAACTTCCTGAGGATCACCTCATACTTTGGGTCATTATTGGGGATTGAACTGGTGGCTCCTCACTTTACAGATCAGTGCCTAACCCGTTAGTGAACATTGTCTTGAGCTGCTTTGGAGATGCAGTAAAATTATTTCTGTAATTCTACAGTTTGATCTTTGGCAGATTCAATGACTTCATGTGGACTGTGCAGTGAGTCACGGACTTAAGAAGAACCAGAAGAACTTTGCTTTATAGCCCAGTGCCTACCTCATTAAGGGCCATATTGACTTCTTTATACAGCATCCTTCCACACTAAACACCTTCTCACAGTTTGAGCAGAGTTAGGCTCTGTGACATAACAAGTCTATAAATTTCAACCTGCCATGCTTTGGTTTATTACCGAGAACTTTAACCACAAGGGAAGCTTACATTGAGCCGTTCTATAGAGTCCATCTGTCTACGCGGTAAGCACTACAGTTTAAGCGACTGGTTCATCTTCACACAATGAGTCAGTGATGGCTTTGCGGTTTACATAGCAGGGCCTTAACCATTTACTCACACTACACTGCCTACTCAGTTCTTTACACAGACCTTTCCAAAGGCTTTAGAACGTTGGTTTTCAGTTCTCCACAATGTGAATTGACTCACCCAGGCCAGCTCGATGCGACAGAAGGGAAAATTCAAAAGGCAAACTTGCGGTTTTCAAATCAAAGTCTAACCTGCAAGAAGCACACAGTGCCTACACGTCTTTCCATAGTGTTGAGGACCACAGTCTCCATATACCAACAGATGGAGCATTGGCAGCTTATATGATTTACTCAGAACCATACAGTAAGTCCAACCAGGGGGCTTAACTGGTAAGCTGGTGATATTCACCGCATTTTTTTTTTTTTATATACAGTGGTACCTCGGTATACATCCTTAATCCGTTCCAGATCTTTGGATTTATGCCAAACAGGATGTATACCAAACAAATTTCTCCCATAAGAAATAAAGGGAAAATGATTAAACCATTCCCATGAAAAAAAATCCTATTGTTATTGGCATATTATACATTGATGGGGTTGTATAAAATAATTTAAACACTGCTTAATACTAAAATACATAAATACAAAAGCAACTAGATGAAATAAATGAAAATTTAACCTCAATTTACTTTTTAATAACATCTTTGTTTTTCACAGTCGTAAATACCGTCGTTCTTGGCATACCGTATGCAGCAGCCATGTCCCGGATTACGCATGCCACCTTCATACTTTTCAACAATCAATTCAAAATTACGTGAAAAAACACAAAATCACATGAAAATTCACAGAAAGTTATAGCGCATACTGACGCTCGTGGGCAGTTGTGGTTTTGTCTCGAGAGAGGTAAATAAGGGTAGCGCGCGGTGTTCCAGCACGTGTCGTATTCCAAACAAAGGTCATATATCAAGTTGGACTTATTCCAAAGCGGACGTATGCCAAAGTACCACTGTACTACAATTTGAAATTGCCAGAAATGCTATTGGATAGAGAATTCAGCACTACATATCTTAGTATTTTTAGTCCACAGTATTTGAAAATAAGGGCAAGTTTTGTGCTTCAAGAGCTTAGGTGTTTGTGAATATATTTAGAATTTCAGATGTACTGTACATTATTAACTTCTCAAGCATCTCCACTGGTATCTGGAAGGTTGTCTGTTTAAATCTTGTTACTGCCAGAAGCGATCCTACTCCATTGCACCCTTGAGCAAGACCTTCAACTTGTAAATTGCTCCGGGGCACAGTTCAATGTCTGTCCCTACGCTCTGAGCTCCCAAAGGTCATGCAAAATAACCGCATCATCAGGCATACTACATACTGCAGAACAATTCATCCACCTGAAGCTAAGCATGTTTGGGCCTGGCCAGTACTCGGATGGGAGACCATCTTGGAAAAGCTTGGGTTGCTGCTGGAAGAGGTGTTGGTGAGGATTGCAGGGTCTGAACGTAGATCCCAGTGCAGTGATGGGGACACGGTGCTGAAAAAATATCACTAACAGCTGTTCCTGTGCCTGTGTTCACTCTTCCAGTTTTCCAGATTGTCTTCCAGAGTCACGTGCCATGCCTCTGTCCGTGATCCCCCTTATCTTCTGCAAGGCTCTATTTATCCAGTGCATTGAGAGTCATTGCAACACATATAACTTAATTGGGAACTTAAATTGAGGGAAACGTTAAAATGTATAAGAGCTTAGAGCGCAGGAACTGTGTCTGACAAAAGCATTCACACAAATGAGAGTTGAGGTCTTGTTTGAAAATGTTTGAGAGGAGGGCATGACTTGAAAAAAATAAAGCAAAATCAATCAAAGCAAAAGTCTCGTCTCACGGGACTTGAAAAAAATCTCTTTTATATAATAGAGAGATATATATTTTTGCTTCAACTAAAATGCATTTACCATGGTGAATAATAAAATAACAGATTCAGCCTTTAAGCATAAGCTCAGAAGGACATGAGACTCAGCGCATGCTAGGTGCACATTGGACCAGAGTTCAAATTCAACTCTTACACAGCTCATAAGTGCTGGCGATATAAGGAGTAGTTTCCTAAATTAGGAAAATTGAGCAAATGCATTTACTCCTACTCTAAACAGTGCCACACATGTCCACATAGGAGGCAGTCAAAGGGCTTAACTAAAGTAAGATGTCAGCTCGGGGGGTGATGAAGAGCACTAACCTCCTTTCTCCCTCTTCTACAGATCAACAGAAGGGAAACCCAGTTAAACCGGCATCGACTTCCGCATTCCCATCCAGACCACGCCCTCCTGCTGACCTCACTTCCTGCACACCACCTATAAAAGCCCACACCTCTCCTTCTCATTTAGTCTATTGGGACTCAGTCTTTTTTTGACTACTTGTTCTGTTGCTTGTTTTGCCTTACAATATCTGGCTTTTTCTCTCTATTTTGCCTTGTTGATACAACAGTAAGACTAAATCAGCATCACTCTGAGATGTTTGAGCCAATTCGGTCCATTTTCCTACTCTGAGATGCTTGATAAATTCTCACACAGGATGCTGAATGTGTGACTTACCAGTACTAACCTCTGCCCCGCTCTGCTACTCTATACTAGCACTGCAGTAAGGAGATTGTGTATTCGCTTCCAGGGTCCTCCCTGCATGAACAGCACTTTGAGTAGTGAGAAAAGCACTATATAAATGTAAAGAATTATTATTATTATTATAGGGATCTATCACCAGTATCAGAAGTAATTAATGCATTGGCGGACCTCGTTCAAGGACAAATGTACCATACTTTAAAGAAACATGAAAAAAAAATTATATCTTCAAAAGACAGCTGATCACTTGAGTGAATGTCATGGAAAATTCAATCTATCATTAATACAGACTCACTTATTTTTTAGGCAGCAGGAAAAGCAGGATACAGCAAGGAAGCCAAAATATCACAATGCAGGTAAGTCAAACAATTTTATCTTTAAAGTTCTCTCCTGTTAAGTGAGTGGCATGATGGCAAAGTAGTTGGCAAGATTGGCTGTAATACCAATTACCCCCTTGCCCATGTGGGTTCTCTTCTGGTTTCTTTCTACAGTCCAATCAGGGGTGGAAATGCTGTGAAGCTAATGAAGTGTCAGGACCCTTAATAACAGAGGGGCACCAGAAGTGACTTTAGGCTTAAAAATGCTGGGTGTCTACTGTGTGAGAAGGGTTTTTTTTTTTTTTTTTATAATAATAATAATAAGGTGTCATTCAATACAAAATAATAGTTAAAATGAAAAGGTTTTTAAAGTATCATGCAGGCTAGCTAAAAATGAAAAAGCATTCAAATTAAAGATGTTTCATTCTAAAAGTATTAATTATAAATATATTTTCTATACATTATATACCAGTAACGGCGTACTGCACGATAACGTGCAGTGAATACACTTGACTTGAGCATTCATGCTCTTTCTCTGTACGTTTAGCTTTCGTTTACTCAGAGCTTGATGCGCTTGCTCCTTCCTGTGCAGCTCTTCTTTTCTCCACCCTTGCAGCCCGCTGCTTCTCTTCCTTCGTCTGTATCTTTTCCCGTTAAAACTGATTAAGTTAGTTTTTATGTTGCAATTACTTAGTACGTTTTCTTTCATTTTTCACTTAAGCTGGCACTTGAGCCTTCAATCTGCCTCAAGAATGATTTAAGATATGAAGAGGTAGGGGAAGTGATCGCGAAGGTGGTAGGGAATGAGAACGGCGCTCATACACATGTGCCACACGGCCGCCCTGCTGCCCGCTGCCAAGAGTTGATTGTACAATAAAATAAAATAAAAATAAAAAGAGTAATAAATATCGTCACCCTGAAAGCGGATAGTAGACGTCACGTAGTATATGTGTACCAAATTTCAGGTCAAGAGGTGAACCGGTTTGCGAGCTACAGGTGATTTAAAATCCTAGAGAGACAAACGAACAGCCACAGTAGCGTATTATAGAAGAAGACAGGCTAGCTGAAAATGAAAAACATTCAAATTAAAGATGTTTTGCAAATATTAACTATAAATATATTTTCTATATATATTTTATATATTAACTATAAAACAATTTTAAATAATTTAAAACACAATTAACATTTATGACAGAAATTACATTTTTTATTGAAAGAATTTTTCTTAATCAAAAAAGTGAAAGCATATTTTGTTGCTTGTGGTCATTATAAAGGACAACATTTTGTTAACTTTTTATTTCTCATAGGTGTCTAAAATAAAAGATGATCTTCACGGTGGTCTTTTTCTATGTTTTATTTCATCATTCTATGATGCATCACGCATGTACTGTATTTAACATTTCTGTAATTGTCATCGCTACCGTAGCTCTAAAGTTATAAGGCATAGGAAAAATTTTTATTCACACCAGCGACTTTGACAGGTGAGATCATCCAGTACAGCAATTTTAATCAAAATCTGAGATCTAGTGGTTACATTTCAAAAAATGTTGTGGTGATCTGTCATGGAACAACCTCATTGATGAAGATAACAGTGGCTTACCTGGACCTTGTTGTTGGTTATGAAATTCAAGCTCCAGGGCCTCAAAAATGTAAATCCGCCATTGGCCTGTGGTGTCCTGATAATGGACTCTCAGTCAGGCAGACCGCAGTTTCTGAGACTCGAGGAGTGTGTGAGCAGCACTGGAGCACCACATGAACAGGCCCGTTTCCATGTCTCTTCACTCTCTACACCTCAGACTATAAATATAAAAGCAGGACTTGTCACATGCAGACATTATCAGATGATTCTGTACTTATGGGGTTTATTGATAAGGGGGATGAGGCAGAGGAGAGGAGTTGGTGGTTGGGGGGGGCTTTGTTTCTTGGTGCAAAGAGAATTGACAGCAGCTTAACATCAGGAAAAATAAAGGAAGTGCTTATTGACTTTCACCGCACCAAAGAGCCTCTATATCCGGTTACTATTCACGGAGGGGACGTAGAGGTGGTCCACTCCTACAAGTACTTGGGGGCTCCACATTAATGACAAGTTGGACTGGTCTCAGAACACAGAGGAACTAGAGAAAAAAGGGCAGAGCAGTGACATCCTTCACATCTTCTAGAACTCTGTTGGTAACATCACTTCATGTGCAGCCCACCAAATCAACAAGCCAATTAAAAGGACAGGCTCAATTATGGCACACTCTATGGACCCCCTTGAAGATTCTAGAAAAGGACAGAATGAAAACAAAACTGAGTGCCATTATGAACAAGTTTTATATTTCTGCCTGACAAGCCATGCAGACATGGGCAGTAAATGGGCATGAGATTCACAGGATATCACTTAAGTATACTTTGCCAAAATTTGACCGAGAAGGACACAGACATGTGGGTTATTCCTGAAATGGTTCAAATTGCTCTTTTTCCTCTTCAAGATGAACAGTCCCAGCATAATAAATCAGAAAGGTGTCTTGTGCTGCAATCTATTTCAAGTGGGAAGTCAGAATTTTTTGAGTTCCTAATTGGAATTTTCCAGTGGAATGCACAGTTAAGTTGAATTTCTAACTCAGAGACTCGAGGCTGATCTGTCAAGTCCGAGTCTGTCTGACTTTAGATCTTGACGTCAATCCAAAGTGGCGATGTACACCACACACTTTAGGGAAAGCTGACGTATGCTACTGTTTATTACCACTTCTGGCTATTTGTGTCTCATTAAATCAGCCGCACACACAGTACTGTCCAGCTTACATCTGGGGGCGCCGGGGATCCTCAAACCACAGACACAGTAATTAATCTACACAATATATGAATAAAATAAAGGCCTTTTATTGTCACCAAACACTTCTTTCCAAAACCTCTTCCAGCAATCAGCCACAATAACCATACAAAACACAATCATAATCAACAAATCCTCCTCCTAGTGTCCTCCAATGAGTTTTGTCCACTGCCTCCCGACTCTGACTCCCTGAAGTGAGGCTGCAGACTTTTATGTCGGACCTTTCTTGCTTCTGGTGCCATGCCATGTCTTTCAGGGAAGCACTTCCAGGCCATAGAAAAATTAGGGAGGTCCTTCCCCAATAATGCCCTCTATTGAACCCCAGTAACCCCAAATGGTCTGCACTTCCAGACTTCAAGTCTCAGGCTCCTCTACAAGTGTCCCAATTGAGTTACCATATGAGGACTAGTGCCACCTAGTTTGTGAGGGATGGAACCAATTTCAGTCCTCGACTTACCCAGTCCATCCATTATCTCATCCCAGCTGGGTACAATTGTACTTCTTCATCCTGTTGGCCAATTTGTTTGCTTCATCACACTGGCCTCCGATTTGGGTAATGGTATGTCCTCTGATTCGGTTCCTCCTACAGTTGCTATGGAATTTAAATATGCAAAGTGCATTGTTATAAATGGCTATTTATAACAATGGAGTAAGCACAGCGCAGGTTTTCATGGACTCGTCCTTATTGACATTCCAAATGTTTTACTTGAATGCGGTCACCTCAGGTTTGACGTCATTCCCAACTCCGAGGTAAATGGAATGCAGCTTTGGTTTTCTTAGTGCACCCCCAGCCTTCACATCTTTAATTGCACCAATTAATCTGTTTTTTTTGTCATCCCTTTTCTCTGCAGAATAATCAGGACCCCTGCTTATCCGATGAACTTGCGGACTCAAACCCAGAAAACGACATCCAGACATTGTATGCTTTATTGGATTTTGCAAGATGATGTATAAAGTTTGTGGCGCATCCTTCAGTGCTGTCTTAAGCATTTGTAATAAATACAAATTTGGTTTGTTTTTACATGACTGTCTTTAAAACAAATTTAATGAGTGATTTTTTAACTATAAAGATGTGGTCACTAGGGGTACGTTTGAACCATTGTCCGACTCAAAAGAGACAAAGAGGAGACAAAAGTCACAAAAAAGAAGGGCATTATATTACCAAAATGATAGCAGAGGGTGGTGGCAGTGGTGGTTGATGAAAGGTTAGAGAACAAACACCAGGAGAACCAAACCATCAAATGGCTGTCATGTTTCAGCCAGGGTTCCTCCTCTGGCTGGAATTCAAACTTTTGTTTTATGTCCTTTTTGTTCATTTTTGATTTTCAGTTTACATTAATAGTATGTTTATTGCTTGCACAGTCGTGGCCAAAAGTTTTGAGAATGTCACAAGTATTGGTTTTCACAAAGTTTACTGTTTCTGTGTTTTTAGATCTTTTTGTCAGATGTTTCTATGGCAGGGGTGCCCACACTTTTTTGGCTTGCGAGCTACTTTTAAAATGACCAGGATGAAATGATCTACCTACATTAAAAATGCTAAATACATACATACATACATACACATATATATATATAATATACAGTGGTGTGAAAAACTATTTGCCCCCTTCCTGATTTCTTATTCTTTTGCATGTTTGTCACACAAAATGTTTCTGATCATCAAACACATGTAACCATTAGTCAAATATAACACAAGTAAACACAAAATGCAGTTTTTAAATGATGGTTTTTATTATTTAGGGAGAAAAAAAATCCAAACCTACATGGCCCTGTGTGAAAAAGTAATTGCCCCCTTGTTAAAAAATAACCTAACTGTGGTGTATCACACCTGAGTTCAATTTCCGTAGCCACCCCCAGGCCTGATTACTGCTACACCTGTTTCAATCAAGAAATCACTTAAATAGGAGCTGCCTGACACAGAGAAGTAGACCAAAAGCACCTCAAAAGCTAGACATCATGCCAAGATCCAAAGAAATTCAGGAACAAATGAGAACAGAAGTAATTGAGATCTATCAGTCTGGTAAAGGTTATAAAGCCATTTCTAAAGCTTTGGGACTCCAGC
>JANRMT010027041.1:19012566-19046174 GCA_026402145.1 Polypterus bichir lapradei | reverse complement strand
AGAATAAGAAATCAGGAAGGGGGCAAATAGTTTTTCACACCACTGTACATGAATTCAGAAAACTCCATCACTCCAAACTACATGGGGTAAGTACCATATCAAGAGAGTCACAGTTTTGGGTGGAGTATTCCTTGAAAATGGACACTGTACCTGTGGTCCAATTTGCAGCCATAGGGGATGGTGGTGGGGTCCAAAACCTATAATCTGAATTTTTTTTTAGGTAGGAGTCAACCCTGAACAAGTAATCAGTTACACTGCACGGACTTCTAACACATGTAATAATAATAGTAATAATAATATACATTTAATTTATATAGCACAGTGGTTCCCAAACTCACCCCCTGTAGCTGGAGGTTTTTGTTCCAACCAGATTCATAATCAGTAATAACAACTTAACTGATCTCATTTATTAGCTTGTCTTTTTTCTCTTCTCTTATTCTACATTCAGAAAAGCACAGCAGTATGATTTTTACATTTATAAGACATCTATTTTTGCTATAGCTTTAAATGCATAACTTATTATATTTTGCCCTCTCTGTACAGTTTTCCCCTTCATTGTATCTTAATAATGACAATTAAAAACAAGTAGCGCAGACACCGCGGCAAACAACACTGAATCGTGAAAGGATGTAACTGCTTTAACGTCAAACCAGCTAATTAGTAAGTAATGGATGTAATAAGCAGAAGATCTGGACAAGGAGAATGAAAATATTGTTTAAAAGAAAAAAAAACATTATTCCCATATAAATGCTTAGTATATTCTAATAAACAAAATTTTACTAAACTTAGGTTTTTTTAATTTCTACATTGGCCCCAAAACACAGAATCTGAGAAAAAAATCTTGCTTAATCAGGCCAGGAGTCCAATTAAAAACAGAAGTTGGCTGGAACAAAAACCTGCAGCCACGGGGAGTCCACAGGACCGACTTTGGGAACCACTGATGTAGCGCCTTTCCCATGTTCAAGGGGCTTCACAGAGTCTCAGAAAGACCAGGAGGACATACGTAACACTGGATAGAAATCATTTCTGCATAGAACTCTAAAACAGATAAATAAAGGATATGCAAATCATTAAATAGAATAAAAGACGATAAAATATTAAGTTCAATAGTAAAAGAAAAGTCTGAACAAGTAACATAATTTATGATTTAACACACACAAATTCTCCTGAGCATCTTGACACAGCGGTAAACTGAAAGAAGGGAAAGAATGTCAGGTTAAGTTGGACTCCTTCCTGAAGAGATGAGTTTGAAGTTGTTTCTCAAAAGAATGAATGGAGTCAGCTGATCTCATTAATTTCAGGACAGCTGAAGAGCCAGTCACCTGTCACCCATAGAGTTCAGATTAGCGTGGGGCACAACAAGATGGCCAGAATCATCAGAGGACTTTAGTAGGCAAACAGGAGCAGAGTGATGGGGAAGGTCACTTATGTAGTCCGGAAAGTTGTCTTGCCAGGCCACAGATGACTGAAGGGGTCCGAGCCTTGGAGCAAGAGCAGAATGTTGGCTGGGCTGTCGATTAGGCACCTCTTCAGCTGCAAGATCTCGCTTGAGGTAAGCTGAGGAGACGGATGTTTTAGAGTGAAGCACCAGGGTCTGGTTTTTTAAAAAAAAGCTTCCTGTTCTAGGGATTTTAACCTCGCTTTTAACGGATCTATTTATTTGAAAGGTTTTAATCTCCATAGTTTACTTTAATGGATTATCTATTTATTGAACACACTACACTTACTGAACGCTTTTTCTGAAATGTTTTAATAAAAGCACAACAGACTTGTTGCACCAACCCTTTGCTACATGTGCGTGTTTGTTCTCATCTTATCAGTAGTAATGGGTTCGACAGGCCCCCAGAAGGACCAGGTAAGCGTGGGGCCAAACTGCCCCATTACACTGGAGTTGTGATATAAGATTAGAAGCGGCATCTGCCAGTATGGAGGTACAATAATCAATGCGGGATGTGATAAAAGTAGGGATAAGTTTCTCAGCATTAGAAAAGGAGAGGAAGGAGCGAACATGGGATATGTTACAAAGGTGAAAGTAGGAAAGTTTCTCAATGTGGTTTATGTGGTCAGAATTAGAAAGGGAAGAATCAAAAATGAAGATTCCTTGCATTAGAAGAAGGTTTGATGAGATCACCATCAAGAGTGACTGAAAAAAAGGTAATTTTCACACAGAAATGACTGAGCACTGGAATGAAACTCAGGCTGTTTCTTCAGCAATCAAAAAGAATAAAAAATAATGTAAAATAAATTTATGGAGTCTTCACTAGCTACCAACACATTGAACTTTGCCAGTATTGTTGGCAGTGCCATATGGCGTAATGACTAGAAAAGTTAGACCCAAAACCACAAGGTTCTCCATTCAATTCCCACCTCTGACCTCCAATGTCATGCTAGGTAAGTCACTTCATATCTTGAACAAATATTATAAAAGTAAAGATGAATAAATCAGACTCTGAAGCTGCATGAATAAAAAATTAGTAGTATTATAAATAAACTGTACTTACCAAATGGTTGAATCCTATTCACCTACAAAAGGTATAGCGGTGCTATAAAGCTTTCTTTGCAGAAGAATAACGTATTGCAGACTCAGTAGCGTGAACTGACAAAATGAACAATAATGGCGAATACAGCTACTTAAAAAGCTGTTGAGTACACAGTTGAGAAGAAGAAAGGATAATTATTTACAAGGAAATCGACAACTGCACACTGCAATCGGCTCGACTGGTTAACATAATTACAACTGCCAACAGAGGGTTCCACTGTTATAAGATTTTACAGATTTCTTTTGTCTGTGTTACCAATAGATTAATAACAATTCATCTCATTAGTCAGCAGTAATATAAAAGTTTTCAAAGAGTGCAAGAATATAGATAGGTATTTCCAGTAAAATAATAACTTTTTTTTTGGTGATGAATACATATTACAGAGGTGTGTAAGGTGTCAATCTGTCGTATCTATGCACTGTAGTAGGACCTACTACAGTAAACACCTGGTGTTTATGCAAACATAGTTTTTTTTAACACCATGATACAATATCTTTAACTGCTGATATGCACGTTTAAATATTGAAAACTGAAATTATCAAGATAACTGTATGCTTTCAAAGAAAATGTAATGAGATAAAAAATTGTCCAAAATGGTTTGCTTTACTGGAATACCTATATTAAAAATTTGCCATGATAATTTTATTTTGGCGAACAATTCAGGTAAATTACCACTTTCAGGGAGTGGAAGTGGCTCAAAAGTTGCAAGAGACCTTAGTAATGTGTGTAATGTAACACAATTTCAATTACGTAAAGCAAAAACATTCTCAAATATGTATGTATTACCATTTGAAAGTCAAACGGAAACTGCGCTTATCTCGAAAACAGGTTGGTTTTCAAAAAAATTAAAAGGACAAAAAATGCTTAATAAGCAGTTCTTCTACCATAATATGATGTGAAATTATCAAATATAATATTTTTGGGGAAATGTTTCAGGTACCACTTCTGGTTAGCAGAAATAGCTCAAAAGTTGGTAGAAATCTGCATTTTGTACCTAAAACGTGTATGCAAAATTTGGTTGACCTAAGTGAAAGCGTACTCAAATTATTGTGTTTACATACACACAAACATAATTCCAAAAATGGTATTTTCGGACTCAGGAAGATCTAAAACATCGAGATTCATCAAAATCAAAGTTTTGGCCGATTCCAATACTTTCCCTATACAGTGGACCCTTGACTTACGAACTCAATTCGTTCGCGAGGGCTGGTTGTAACTCAAGTTGATTGTAAGTCAAGACTATTTTTACCATAAGAAATAATGGAAATACCCATAATGCGTTCTGAACCTCCCACTGCAACACTTACTTAACCTTTTCATAAAAAAGGGTTGTATAATGTGCAAAATTTACCAAAACACCAATCATTTTTCTAATGTACTAACCAAAAAGTTATAAAAAGTGCCTAGCCTACCAGAAACAACAATTTCATATTGTACTCACCATTTAATTTAACATCTTTGGGCTGCAGGAAGGGAGGAGGAGGAGAATGAAATGGAAGGTGGTTATTGTTTAGAAGGAGCCTCCTTATGCAAATCTTTTCTTTGTAAAATTATCGACATGCTGTACATACCGTATTTATTTCCCAAAAATTAGCATTAGAAAATCAGGTGTGCGTCATACACAAGGAAACGTCTTCAACTTGGGCTTGCTTGCCCACTCGCGCTCTTCTCCCTCGCTCGCCCACTCGCACGCGCTCTCTCTCTCTCGCTCGCTTGCTCGCCCACTCGCGCTCTCTCTCTCGCTCGCTTGCTCGCCCACTCGCGCTCTCCCTCGCTTGCTTGCTTGCGCTCTCTCTCTCTCTCTGCTTCCTATACAATCACAACACACATCGTACATAAGGCAAAACTTTTTTCGCAATTTTCTTTGTAAAAATTAGGGTGTGCGTCTTACACGAGGGTGCGTGGTACATGAGTAAATACGGCATTAGCGGGATCAGTCACATGAATACCACTCTCATATTTCCGCACAATTTCCTTCTTCGTTTCGATTGTGATCACTTTCTTTACCTTCGTTACCTTCTCTACCTTCCTAAGCAATTATGCGTCTTGCTTGCCATAGTCTTAGTGAATTATATATATAGATAAATCACTGCACTGACCGAAATTACGTCCACAAACACATGTATCTGGGTTCCGACTGACGCTTACGAAAACTCTAGACTGTTTCTTTACAATCGCACAAGCGGATACACGTGACCGCATTCAGGTCGTAACGCAAGATGTTGGTCGTAAATCAAAACAAAAATTTTGGTCGTAAATCAAGTTGTTCGTATGTCAGGCCGGTCATATGTTAAGGGTCGACTGTACTTTGTATACGAGAAGTAAAAAGTGGTTCATATATGTGGGGAACAGAGGTCAAACACTTGCTTATGCTGTGTTCCATTTAAGGTGGGAAGTCAGAATTTCTGAGCTTGAAGTCACAATTTTCAACTGGGTCACCCCCCTCACTTTAGATTTCCAACTCGGAACTTGCCAAAGTTTATCGGACTTCAGATCATGACGTCAATCCAATGTGGCACCATTCACTACAAACTTAAATGAAAGCCGCAGCATCATATTGTTTATTTGCACTTCTGGCTATTTGTGTCTTATTAAATCACTTGTATACACCGTGCTGTCCAACCTCTATCTATGGACTGTCGCTACAGTGTTTGGATACACAAAATACTGCATAATGTGTTGTTATCAACTGCTAATTATTCTGATGGAGTAAGCACAACAAAAGTTTTTCCTGGATGCATCCAAATTGGTTATCCGAATGTTTTTACTGGAACGTAGTCAGCTCAGGTGTGACATCATTTCCAGTGCTAACATCCGAGGTAACTGAAATGTAGAGATAGCTCTTACTTAAGAAGAGCCCATATTCTCTCTCTGTGCCAAAAATTACTTTCTTGTAAAATTCATGATACTAGTTAAGTGCTGCCTGCTATTAAAATAAGTTAGTGGTTAAAATTGAAGTTTGAGTAAACAAAAGTTTAGAGTCAATGATAGCCACTGAAGAGCATAAACACCGTCTGGCAATTTTAAATTGATAACTTATGGGTACATAGTGGGCTGTAGTATACAGTCCCTGACAAAAGTCTTGTCGCTTGTGTACAAATTGACCTGAAGTGCCGCTAAAATATATTTCTAATCAAGATTTTGTTACAAGAAAGGGGTCATTTTAATCCCATCAGCTTTTGTAATAATGTTTCAGTGCAAAACGAAACTGACAAAAAGTATTCTAATATTCACAGCTTGGTAAAGCCCATTGAGTAAATTTTTGGCAAGACATAAGTGTTGTCGCCTTGTCATATGAGCTTCACCTGTGACTAATAATGGATCAATTAGGTCTCAGGTGTGTATAAAAAGAACCCCAGTACACTAGACCTTCACATCAACTGCAACTAGACCTCTGCAAACATGCCTAAGATTCACCCTGAGACTAAAGTGTTGATTATCAAGAGGCTGAAGACCAAATCCACTGCTGATGTGGCAAACACCTTCAATGCGTCTCAGCGTCAAGTTCAGAGGATAAAAAAAGATTTCAAGAGACTGGAGACGTTTTTCACAAGCCCAGGTCAGGAAGACCCCGCAAGACAACTGCTCGAGAGGACCGTTTGTTGGCTCGAAAATCCAAGGCCAGCCCATTTTCTACTGCAGCAGAGCTCCACGAGACCTGGTCACCTGAAGTCCCTGTGTTATCCAGAACAGTTTGTCGGATTCTGTCTCGAAATGGCCTCCATGGTCGAAGCAGTGCCCATAAGCCAGCACTAAACAAAAGAGAATTGAAAAACCATGTGGCATTTGGCAAGGCCCACAGCCTGCTAAAAGGATGGACGCTGGAAAAGTGGCAGAAGGTGGATTTTTCAGATGAATCTTCTGTTGAATTACACCACAGTCACCGCAAATATTGCAGGAGACCTACTGGAACCCGCATGGAGCCGAGATTTACCCAGAAAACAGTAGTTTGGTGGAGGCAAAATCATGGTCTGGGGTTACATCCAGTATGGGGGTATGCGAGGGATCTGCAGGGTGGAAGACAACATCAATAGTCTAAAATACCAAGAAATCTTAGCTACCTCTTATATTCCCAACCATAAAAAAGGCAAATTCTGCAGCAGGATCGTGCTCCATCGCATACTTCCATCTCCACATCAAAGTTCCTTAAAGCGAAGAAGATCAAGATGCTCCAGGATTGGCCAGCCCAGTCACCAGACATGAACATCATTGAGCATATGTGGGGTAGGATGAAAGAGGAAGCATGGAAGACGAAACCAAAGAATATTGATGAACTCTGGGAGGCATGCAAGACTGTTTTCTTTGCTATTCCTGATGACTTCATCAATAAATTGTATGAATCCTTGCCAAACCGCATGGATGCTGTCCTTCAAGCTCATGGAAGTCATACAAGATATTAAATTTGGATCTCACAGCACCACTACTTAATTTGCCGACATATTTTTGGATTTGCAGTAAAGTTGTTCATTTTCTGTATAGGCGACAAAACTTTTGTCTTGCCCAAATTTGACCTTTATGTCTTGACTAAATGATAAATCTTTTTTCAGTGAAACTAATTTATTTCAGTGCATTAAACATCATTTGGGAGGGCTTTAGCTTTTCATATGAGCTATTTCTAACAGCAGTTGATTAATTAAAAGTCAGGTTAATAGCAGGAGTTTCTACAAAATAGAGAAGCGACAAGACTTTTGTCAGGGACTGTAGTAAGTAGTACCACAACAGTGGAACACAAATGTTTTCTTTGGAATGAAACTAAACGCATAGTGCAATCACAAACAATTTATTAACAGAGAAAAGGGGTGCTATCTGTCTAGTGCTACATTATAATAAGATGAAGACAAGCTGTTAAATTTAGACAATATTTCTAAGCAGTTCCTCATTTTCCTCTGTTGTGCAACATCAAGTGGGATGACAGTGCTTCCATGTCTGAAAACAATTCCAAACACTCCCTACAGCTGTATGGCTTCTCATTTCTGTGGATTTTTATGTGTCCCTTGAGATAACTTTTTCTTCCAAAACACCTGCCACATTCATTGCATTGGAACGGCTTCTCGCCGGTGTGAGTTCTCATGTGTCCCTGAAGGTGACTTTTGATGGAGAACCACCTCCCGCATTCAGTGCAACCATATGGCCTTTCTCCTGTATGTGTTCTCTTATGGATCTGAAGGTGACTTTTTATTGAGAAGCACCTTCCACATTCACTACAGCTATACGGCTTTTCACCAGTGTGAACTCTCTTGTGAGGTTTTAGATGGCTTTTCCTCGAGAAGGTCTTTCCACACTCTGTACAGCAATAAGGCTTCTCTCCTGTGTGAACTCTTAGATGAATTTCAAGATTGCTTTTCATTCTGAACCTTTTCCCACACTGGTTACATGCAAATGGCATTTTTCCAGAATGAATATTCTTGTGTCGCCGAAGATTGCCCTTTTCAGTGAAACTTTTCCCACAGTCGATACAATGATATGGTCGCGATTTCAGGTGAGCAGCCTGGTGTTCATGAAAGAGGGCTCCATTTTTAAAACTCTTCCCACAAGCCTGACAGATGTGTGGACTTGCTGCACCCTGATTTCTCTGTGGAGCATCAGAATCATCCTCCGCAAACATCTCCATGGGCACTGAGGCCATCTGCTTATTGAGTGATTGGGATGCATTTTTAAAGTTCCGTGCATTTACATCTTGAAGAAAGGGTTCATTGCCTGAAGGGAACAGCAGTGATGACTCATTGTCTTGGAAATCTGTTTGAACAAAACCAACATTAAAAATGTTTAAATGAAAACAAGCAAATGATAAACACATTCATAAAAAGGGTTTATAAATTAATATAATAACCATCAGGTAAAATATTAAATGCAGCTCTTGATCCATTTAGGGAAATTTCTTATTGTGCATGCTTATGATTTTGAAATATCAAATACCAGAAAATCAACATAAATAAAACTGTGATACCCTCATCTGTCTTTTGAATTTTTCAGCTTTTTTTGATGATAATTTATCCATTTTGCACACTAATGCCTCATTACCGTTAGTAATGAGCGTTACTCGGGCTGCAAAAACCGTGCTAAAAGCGTTAGTCCCGATTATTACTCGGCAACTGTACAGACGTGTTGCATGTTGTGTGAGAGTCACTCAGGCCCAAGGCTTGCGCGTGAGTGATGAGGGCCCCACCACCCAACTTTGGCTCGCTGTGTGTCTCTTGGATTTGTGCAAATAAATCGGTACTGCAAGCGAACTATGATACATAGCAAAACGAGAGAAGTCGCAAAATCAACCGGAACAGTCAAGCAAATTACAGGAAAAAACCCGATATAAATCCGTTAAGTTCTCTCATGAAAAGCAGACAGACAGACGTTGGCTATGTTATTTTATATATATATATATATTATATATATATATATATATACATACATACACACACACACTACCATGTGCACCCAACTACGTTGCGCGTGTTAAAGTTGTCTGTGAAGGGCTCCCTGTTTAAACGTGGCTGCCAGTCGTGAACTGGGCCCTTCGTCGCACAGCATTATGATTTTTTATAAGGGAAACAAAATTACAAAAGAAAACCCTTGGATATTGATTCGATAGGAACGGCCTACTTGGAATCACTGTCCGAATAGTAATTTTGTGGTGGTGTAGGAGCATTTCTGCTTCTGTCCATTCACAGTCCGTCTCGTCATCACGACGCTATCTTTTTCTCTCACGATCTCTTCTCAACCTTTCTCTAATCTCGCAGGTTGCTTTGTGGCAATCCAAAGAGCAAGGCAATATACACAGAGCAATGGTTATAAAAGGGGGACACATAGGTATCCAGGCTCTTTAAAGCATAAATAGGGATCACTTCACTGACATGTGAGCAAGGCACGGTACAACTGTGAGACGCGCAGCACTCGCCGGCTACAACGTAACAATAATAATTTCCGGAACGTGCTGTTACGTTGTCATTCATTTTACCCACTGTATTTCTTTCATCCATATGTTACGTAGGCACGTACCTTTTATCTTCGTCAATCTCATTCTCTAACCAGGCATCAGGAGCTAACCTGCGTAACACTGTCCATCACCCCTTTCGTTATTCCGGCACATTGTTGACATCCGTGAGTAACAACAACGTACTAAACTGGAAGGTGGTCTACGCATGCGTGGAATTCGGAGACAAACAAAGATCAAAATCTAAATGAAGATCTCTTTAGTTAATTTAAAGCACAACAATTTGTTTAGTTTGAATGTCTGTGTTTTGAGGTGTGACTGGCGTACTACAGTCTTTAGTAGTATAAGCCTGGAGGAGATTCTTAATGCAGTGCCTATGTTTTAACTGTCTCTCTACTGCCATCTAGTGCTTCTTCTTCTAAATCATTCGCAGACAAACAAAGATCAAGATCCAAGTGAAGATTACATATAGAGATTCATGGCATTCGTAGTCTGAATCACAATCTGATTGTATGGGTGCAAGTCGGCAAACATCCGCCACGGTGCCCTCTTTCAGTTGTGAGAAGCAGATCATAGAATGGTTGAATAGTTTACTGTCAAATAATGCAAAGAGTACGCGCCACGTGTTTCGCCCTAATTCTGGGCTCATCAGGCGTACACACTCACTGCACCCCATCTCGGGAATCGAACCTCAGACTTTCTTTGCAGAAAGTTATGTTTGAGTGTAGGTTTTCACTAATTGTGACCATATAGTTAGGATATAGCGGGTTGGATAATGGATGGATGGATGGCTGAAATCTCTGTACTTTACGAACAATGAAGACTTTGATGAGAATACATATCCAGCACCCACAATGAAGAAAATTTGAGAGAAATGCCAGGCCACTGTAGTAAAATTTTGGAGCGTTTATTTTCCAGTCTGCAATGTCAGCATCAATGAAAGTCTCATGGCTTATAAGGGCAGACTGTCATAGATACAATACATTGTGTCAAAAAGAGCAACATTTCGCATAAAGCTTTACGAGCGTTGTGAATCTAAAACAGGGTACATTTGGAATTCGGCTCTGTACACAGGGAAAGGGACAATGCATGATACGAAATACAATCAGTAAGGCGTTGCTTCGTCATCGGTGCCGACTTTGACAGATGCTCTGCTGGATCAACGTTACTGTGTAACCATGGATAATTTTTATACTTCGCCAGAGCTATTTGATATCTTGCTGCAAAGAAAGACATGCATATGGAACAGAGCGTCCCAACTGTCGTGGCATACCTGAAGTCTTTAGTAGAGCTAAACTACAGCAAGGTGCGCTAATAGCTTAGCAAAAGCGTAAAGTGCTTGCGCAGAAATGGAAGGACAAGAAAGATGTTTGTCTTCTTTGCACTGTACATAATGCAGCTACAGTCACAGCACAGGCAAAAGGCAACAAGCAGGTTACGAAAAAGCCTTGTGCTGTGGTCGCCAACAATAGCACGATGGGCGACGTAAATCATGTGGATCAAAAATTGACTTTCTATCCCATTATGCGGAGGCAACTAAAGAAATACAGTGGGTTTAGAAAAGAATCTCCCCCTTTGAAATATTTTTTTGCTTTACAGTCTTAAATGAAAACACACACAAAAAAAAAATTCTTCCCAGCTTTACTTATTCAATGCAATCTATAACATCCAAGTGAAAGATATCACAAATACAGTTCAGAAAAATTATAAAAAAAAAAAAAAGTCAAAAACAAGGCCTACTGAGATTAATAAAGGATCACCCCAATGTCATTGTCATTTTGTTGACCCATCTTTTGCTTTAATGAGTCTGTTGGGATTCTTCTCTATCAGCTTTGCACATCTAGATTAAGTAATATTTGCCCCCCACTCCTCTTTACAGAACTGTTCAAGTTCAGTCAAATTGGATGGTGAGTGTTGGTGGTCTGCTATCTTCAGATCTTTCCACAGATTTTCAGTGTGATTTGGGTCTGGGCTCTGACTGGACACACGAGGACATTTACTCTTTTCTCCTTCAGCCACTGTATGTTCAATTTTGCTGTGTGCTTCAGGTCATTGTCGTGTTGAAAGGTGAACAGTCTGCCCGTCTTCAACTTTCTGGCAGAGGGTAGCAGGTTTTCCTTAAGAGTTTGACGGTATTTTGCCCCATCCATTTTTCCTTCTATCCTAATGATAGCCCCAGGCCCTGCGGCAGGGAAACACCCCTACAACAGGATGATGCCAACTCCATGTTGTATTGTAGGTATGGTGTGTTGTGGATGGTGAGCTGCATTGGATTTCCGGCAGGTGTACCGCTTGGTATTGAAGCTAAATAGTTTGATTTTGGTCTCATCTGACTATAAGCCCTTTTTCCACTTGGCATCAAAATCTTCAAGGTGCATTCTGTCAAAGCTAAAGTGAGCCTTCATGTGGCCTTTCCTCACAACCCTCCTGAACAAGCAACAATTGTGGAGCGCTTGTCAAATTGTTGTCACATGCACACAATGACCACTCTTTGCCATAAAATCCTGCAACTCCTTCAAAGTGGCCATTAGCTTCTCGGTAGCCTCTCTTATCAGTTTCCCCCTTGCTCTTCCATCCAGTTTGGAGGGACAGCTGGATCCAGAGAGGGTCCTAGTAGTACCAAACACTTCATTATGATGGACTTTACTGTTTTCCTTGGGATTGATAAAGCCTTTGAGATTTTCTTGTCTCCATCTCCTGCCTTATGTCTGTCCACAATTCCATCCCTGAGATCTTTTGAAAGTGTCTTGCCACCCATAGTCAGTTGTTTGTTGTCAGCTGCACTACCAAGCAAAGGAATGAAGGCTCCAGGAACAGCTTCACTAATCACACGGATTACAATTGATCACAGGTGGAAGGAAACCAGTAACTGCAAGGGGAATGGTGGACACTTACCCCTGATTGAGTTTAGGAGGGAGGTGATCCTTCATTCATCTCAGTATTTCTTGTTTTTGATTTTTTTTAATTCTTCTGAACTGTAGCTGTGATATCTTTCACTTGATGTTACAGATTGCATTGAGTAAGTACTGTAAAACTGGAAAAATATTGGTTTCTGTGTTTGCATTTAAGGCTGTAAAGCAAAAATATGGGAATATTTTGAAGGGGGGATTCTTTTCTATAACCACTGTATACTGACCACACACACACACTTGTGTGATGAAAGGAAACTGATAAATTAATTTCTGAAGCTGGATTCTCCAAGTAAAAAGTATAAGTAAAATAAACACTTGTGCCCAACTAACAAAGATGAAGACACTGTCATTTGCCATCCTGGTATCCATTTCAATTACACTGACTTCATGGCAAAAGATGGCATCCAAAAAAAAAAAAAAAAACACTGTAGCTTGGAAATAATTCTGCCAGTTAGAAATGTCTGAGGGCCATGAGGCCATCACCGTGAGGGATATCCATGTAAAAAGACATAATGCATATTTTAAAATTAAAGTATCCAGGAGCCTAAAGCCAAAAGCTCTTAAAATGCCAAATGTCTGTCTTAAAATATGACAAGGGGGTCTTCAACCAAAGGTCTCATTAAGCTGCAAATAAAAACTGACATCAGTATTGTGGAGAGGTTCACCTGGAAACAACAGAATTTATGGATTCTTGTGGAAAAGGATATGAGTGAGAACTCTATGGATTTTCAACAAGGAGACAAAGTTAGGAAGCAATTTATTTTTGAAACTCTATAAAGACCACAACAAAGACAGGATTCCACCACAGGGGTATGGTGACAGTGTATAACTAATTTGACTTGGAAATATATAATGTTTAAGCCTGACAATCACAAAGTTTTAAAACAAGGGATAACAACCTTTCTCCCCATACCCTCCAAATGTAGACTATATAAATACTGTTCACGGATCTTTCTAGAAGTTACTGAATACTTGACATATCCTATTAAAGTATTTTACAGCTGATTTTATTTTTTAATTGAAGGAAGTTTTTACTCAAATTGTAGAGGCAGTAACTCTGATCGGTTTACATTCTTAGATATCAGGCTCTCCATGAATTTTCAAAGTAAAATGTACAGTTAGATGGTTGCAACCATGTTGCAGTCACTTGCAGAAAGTTTATTTCTTTGATGTGGAATTTAATGTTTTTCTTTAACAAAACCATTATTATTATTTTTTCCCCTCAACATTTCTTTTTTATAACTATCTACAGTTCTTATCTATCATAGGTCTATCATTGAAAACTGTTGCATTGCAGTGTGATTGAGGGATCACCATTACTCTATTGTGCTGTTTAAAGGTAGTCCCCCACAAGTTGTGTTTCCATTAGGGCTAAGGTAATTTTGCAAGACACACGGACTTCTTGCCAGGGCTGTGGAGTCAGTAGATAAATCCTTCGACTCTGACTCCTTAGTTTCCGGTACTCCTGACTCCAACTCCTTTGTATTTAATATGCTAATGTATTTTTTTATTAGTTTTATTGTAATCATTCCATACAAATCAATCAATTGTTACAAAAAATAGGATTGAGAACAAGTCGACCCCCACCCCTGAGAAAGAGAGCATGGCCAACGGAGTAAAACTTAAGGCTTGTAAACATACCTAAATTGATGAGTTTAATAGGCCAATAGAGATGAATGGAAAGGAAAAGGAAATGCGGAGATAATTGCTTCCTCAGTGCTTTAAGAGCTTATTCTAAAATATTATTGATTAGATCCTGCCATATTTTGAAAAAAATCTGTACAGATCCTCTAAGTGAGAATTACATTTTTTCGACATTTTTTACATTTTAGACGAGACAGATGTGTTCGATATATAATTTTGAGTTGAATAATTTTATGCTTTGTGCATATGGAGCTCGAATGAATTCTCTGCATTGCTACCTTCCACTCCTTTTCTGATATATTGATTAAGAGATCTTTTTCCCAGTGTCCTCTTGGATCTTTGAAAGGGAGGGACTGTAAAATAATTTTATATATTGCAGAGATGGTGTATAAGTACTTGAAATTGAGCAATATTTTTTCCAGCATGGACGAGGGTGCAAGATGAGGAAAATCGGGCAGGTTCTGTTTAACAAAGTTCCTAAGTTGAAGATAGTGAAAGAAATGTGTAGCTGGAAAGTTACATTTGGAATGTAACTGTTCATAGGATGTAAAGATGTTGTCTATATGCTAATGTAATTTTCCATGTTGATTGAAGGAAGGCAACATACACATCATTTAACCACAGAACTACAGGTTAGGAAGCTGACTCTACTGTATTGGCCAGTTTAAACAAAAGACAAGAACCCCTGAACACACACCAGGCCATAGCACACACACCTCCACCTACATCATTACACTTGTTTACACTCAAATGGACTTGTTAAAACACATTATATCTGAAATAAAATGAAAACACTTTTTGTAATGTACCATAATCCAGATTACAATATGTGAATGTCAGCTTGTATAATAGCTCAGCTGAACTTCACTCTAGTAGTAACTCAACTATGCATTGGGCTTTGTTCTTACATCAGAGGAGTACTTAATTATGACTACTGTTTGTGAAATGGGACATTTGAACTTGCTGTATTTTTTTTTCATTACAATTTAAATTTATTAGGAATCTGAGTCGGCACACTTTTGCCGACTCAGACTCCAAATTGTCTCTGACTCCTCGACTCCACAGTCCTGCTTCAAACCAGCTGAATGCATTCCACACTTTTGAGTTCTTTTGTCTTCAAACCCTGCACCATATTTACATCCTTCATCTTTGCCACATCTCAAAATGTGATTAAAATTACTTTTGAGCAACAATCGGACGTGCATAATTATGTGAACGTAATATGTAGCAAGGCAACTAATTGATAACAAAACTCATTGACAATGACATCAAATAATTGTCACAGTCTTACTGTTATTTTTCTCTCATATTAAAATATCTGCAACTTAATCTCTACTTTTTGCACCATTTTAAAGTGTTCTTCTAATAGTCATTATAATTCTTGATATTATAAACTTAACTTACTTGTTCTAGGTCTGCTGGCAGAAGACGACGGTCTATCTTCCCACTCTTGGTCTGAAGAGTCTTCATCAGATTCCACATAGTTGAGATGTAGCGGAGCATGTCGTCTTTTCAGAACAGGCATAAAATGATCAAAGTTATCTGAATCTGAGGAGTTTTCAGAAACGGATTCACTTTTCTGGGCCTCATTCTCAAAATCCAGTTCATTCTCACTATCCTTTTCCTTAACATGAACAAACCACTGATCATTAGAGTCTTCCTCTTTAACCTGGATAGGGCACTCATTGTCAGAATGCTCCTCTTTTACGATGACATGCAAATGATGGTCACAAAACTCTTCTTTAACCTGGACAGGCCACTGATGGCCACATTGCTCTTCTTCACCCTGGACTGGCACCTGATTGTCACATTGCTCTTCTTTAATCCAGACAGGCCATCGATAGTCACGTTGCTCTTCTTTAACCTGGCCAGGCCACCTGTTGTCACACTGCTCTTTATTAACATGAGCACGCCAATCGTTGTCACGTCCCTCGTCCTTATCATGATGAGCCCACTCATCATAACATTGTTCTTCCTTAACATGTATGGGCCCCTCCAGAGTTTCTCTCCTCACATGAAGGGAAACATGATTAGACTGGTCACTGCTAATGTAGACAGGTGTACGTTTATCACAATTCTCCTGATTAATGCAGACATATTCTTGCTCAATATACTTATTGGCAACTGCAGAATACATAATGCTGTCCTTCTGCTCACTGCAATTAAAATTTCTGGCCATGACAAAATATTTGCAAGGAACATCTAAAGGCCCTTGTGGAAATTCACGTGTCTCTTCTTCCATATCAGAGCTGCTTTTTCTTTCTGTAAAAAATGCAGAATGTAAATTCATGTTAGAACAAATGCTAACATTATTATGACTATTATTAATTTGAAAGACATCTTTATAAGAGATGACTTAATTACAATAAATAAAACTTCTTTATAGTTTTTTTTTTTTTTTTTTTAATTTATTTACACAACTGGAGCCCAGACAGGTAAAGAGAAACTCTTTGGGTAAAATAAGTCAGAAGCAGGAACTTAACAAATAGCCATGTGGTTAGATAGGTTGATGCCCTTGCCACTGTCTCGTGAGGCTTGCCTGAATGAGGAACATGAGCTAATTGATAAGAACTCCATACTTCAACCCAATTGAAGGAAAAGAAATGCTGTTTACCATTGCTCATAGTTTGAATTGTGTTTGTACGTGTTTAATTCCCAACAGTAGAAGTTTTGTTTTGCTCCAAAAAGTACCTGCAATAAGACTGAATGAGAAATGTGCCTCAGACCCCATGAAAACAAAGCAAATGAAAATAAAGGAATTGCTTTTAATTGTAGTTACTGTTCTTTTTTTAATTTATTGATTTTATGGTAATCACACAACATTCCATACAAATAGATCCATTTGTACAAAAATAGGATTGAAAACAAATCAACCCCCACCCCTGAGAAAGAGAGAATGGCCAACAGAGTAAAACTTAAAGCTAGTAAAAATAAGTAAATCGATAAGTTTAATAAGCGGACAAAGATAAATGGAGAAGAAAAAGAAATGGGGAGAGAATCTGCTTCCTCAGTGCTTTAAGAGCTTAATCTAAAATGTTATTGATCAGATCCTGCCAGGTTTTGCAAAGGTTCTATACAGATCCTCTAAGTGAGAATTTGATTTTTTCCAATTTCAAATATTATATAACATCGGTTACCCACTGACTTAATAGAGGAGAGTTAGGATTCTTCCAGTTGAGCAAAATAAGTCTATGTGCCAATAGTGTAGTAAAGGCAATCACAGTTTGTTTGTCCTTCTCCACTTTAAGCCCATCTGGAAGAACACCAAACACAGCTGTTAGTGGGTTAGGAGGGATTGTGACACCGAGGCCGTCTGAAAGGCATTTAAACATTTTGGTCCAGAATAATGTTAATTTGGCGCAGGCCCAAAACACGTGGCCCAGTGAGGCTGGAACTTGATTGGAGCGTTCACAGGTCATATCTTGCCCTGGAAACATTTTGGACAATTTTAAATGAGACAGATGCACTCGATATATAATTTTGAGTTGAATAATTTTATGCTTTGTGCATATGGAGCTCGAGTGAATTCTCTGCATTGCTACCTTCCACTCCTTTTCCGATATATTGAGTAAGAGATCCTTTTCCCATTGTCCTCTTGGATCTTTGAAAGGGAGGGACTGTAAAATGGTTTTATATATTGCAGAAATGCTGCCTGAGTCCTCAAAACTGAGCAATATTTTTTTCCAGAATAGAGCGAGGTGAGAGATGAGGAAAATCGGGCAGGTTCTTTTTAACAAAGTTTCTAATTTTAGTTACTATTTCAAAACGCTAATAAGAATGTGTTTCTCAAATTATTAGCTCGTCCTCAGACTTGAATTTGATCGTACATCTTGTTAACATTATCCGAGCAAATTTAACGAAGAAGCACCATCTTCCTATGTTGGGACAATTATTCAAGCAACATTCTCAAGGAATTGGAACATTTATAAGCTGGCTACTGTAACCAGAAGTGAAAAAAAACTATTTGATAATTGTGATTTGTGACGCCAATTATATTAGCATTCATGCTGAAGTAAGGACACTTCTCACAGGCAGGCTTAAGTGATACTGTAGTCAAAAGATTGTGCAATGTTTGGGTCCTAGAAGAGCACAGTCCATACCGACATAACATATTCAAATAGCTCAGATGATCATTTTCGTTTATTTGTGCTAATGCAATCTTTACTATTATTTTTTTTTTTTTTTTGAGACTTTCGAATTTTCGTACTTCCATTATCCCTAACCTGCTCTGCATGTGTATCGTGCCAACGTTTTTGAATTCTTTACTATGTTCTACTTTGTCATCAACTCTGTCTTTTAGTTACGGCCCTGGACGTGGTTAAATCTCTTGGCACAAAGTCTTGTCTCTGGGACTTGAAAGTGTCTCTCTAAGAAAATCACATCTCGTCTCTCTTCCCAAAATTTTTTTTTAATTATAATAGAGAGATTCGTTTAGAAATGCAGTAAGAAAGTGGATGCTGTGAAGCTTCGTCCGTGCCTTGCTGGTGTTATTAGGTAGATTTCTTGATTCGGGTGTTTTGAATACTGAAGCCCACATTTCCTGTGGCTCTTTATTATCAGCTCTCTTAACGGCAGTCCTTTTGACAGGATGTGATACACCGTTTACTTATGCATTACTTTACAAACGCACATACTGCATTTCACATTTTCATCAATATAGTCGCCAATTCTTTCAAACTTACACTAAGTCGACACTTAGCATTGTAACACTGAACAACAGAGAACACACACAGCACCTGCGATCAAACACTTCATTCACATTTACCATTCGCCCATTGATGCCATCAAATGCCAATGTATAATTTCTGATGTTTTAGATAAATTATTCCCCTTGATAGTGACTTTTATATTTTAAAAACGTGCAACATGCTCTCTGCACTTGCAACACATTTGTATGTTTAATAAGGTTTTTGTTTTTTAGGATACTTTTTGACTGTAGATGGTTCATCATAACCAGGAGATGTCTGCCAGACAAGGTTAACGAGAGCACCAATGCTCTTTGCGGTTCAAAATCACAACTCCTACTTTGAGTGGCACCTTTCACATTACCCAAGACGTGAAATTCAGTGAGCCATCTAATTCTTCCCATTCAGTATTAAGCAAAATTCACTCATGGTTGTCTCTGTGATGGTAGAAGGACCACTACTAGGTCCTTTGCCTGCTACGGTGAGCTGGAAGAACTACTTAACCAAATATAATACAGTTTAGAGTTGATAGGTGCAGTGCTGAAAGACAGTAACATTAAATGGATCCTCACAAGACGCTTAATATTAGTGCATCATTCCAGTAAGAATCAGATTTTGAGGTTTTTTTAGAATGCCGTCTTTCACCGGCTGAGCAGAGTTCTCTTCTTTAGCGCAGAAGCTGCTTTAGTGGTCAGCTGATGGACAGTTTTCATTCTACACGTGCGCACACGTCGCTGCGTGCTCCCTTTATGCTGCTAAAAGCCAACAAGCAGCTGATTTCACAATAGTAAAGAGTAACGAAACAGGAAAGGGAGAAAGCAGTCACAGTGTGGGGACAGAACAACTATACTTGTTCATGGATTTTATGTTTTGTTCTTGTTTAAAAGTTTAGAAATAATCCCTGGGGATGTGTAGGAATAAAGTTAGGATAAGGGGGTGGATTCCCCATCCCCCCAAATTAGAATGGTATGAACCCATTGCCTTTAAGCGAGTGTGTAGGAAATGCTTAAAAGGCTTCTCTGTGACGTTAGTTCAGCACATCAGTGGTGAGGTGGTGTTGCTATTGTGCATATTGCAAAGATTTTTGCTTTTTTTCCCTCAAAAAAAAGTTGTCTTAAAAGTATTTTTCAACCTTTTTAGGCCAGGATGTCTCCTAGATTAGTGCTTCAGCACTGTGGGTGAGAGATAGGTTTAGGCTGCTATGACCAATTATCTGACCTTGTTCTTGCTACCATTATCTCCTTTTGGCATCTTTGGACTAGGTACATTTTCAGAGCCCTTGCCTGTAACTAATGTGCATGAAAGTTTTTCAGTTATTTCTTGAAAATTTTTTTTTTGGATATGACTATTTTGTTTTGCTTGATTGTTGCATATTATTTTTATTGATCTTGATGACACTTTTTTTTTGCGGATTTTTGGGTTTTATCTCATTAATAAATACTGGATTATGATTCTTCCTGTAATAAACATTGGTAACTTTGGTTTCAAACTACTCTGTGCTTTAACTGGGTTTTGGGGCATTCTGTGCGTCATTTGGCGATGAACTACTAGTGGGCACTGACTTAAAGACAGTGTATCTTGACAGTTTTCAGACATACAGATTTTATATGTCTGGCTTCAGCGAGACTAAGGAACAACTACATTAAAGCCATCTACATGAAGAATGCATCCTGCACTCTGACAAACCGAAAGTGCAATCATCAGCATTACCCACTGACGAACTGTATGAAGACTGCACTATTTTAATGGCTTCTCTTCAGCCTGGATTTCTATATATAAAAGACTATATTACAATGTATATTGGGAGTGAAAGCTACACTTTAAAACCAAGTCCTTTTGTACCATATATCTCTCTCTCAGATTATTTCTGCCAAGGTTACTGAAGGGGTATACATACAGTTTCAAGTATGTCCTGCATTTCTAAAAAAGAATGCATTCCTAGGGAGCAAGCACCCGCTGCTGGAGACAGTGGAAATGAGGATGGGATGCAGCCTCATACTGATCCGCTTGCCTTCATGTTAGCTAAGAAGGAATTAGAGCTTGTGGGGTGGTAATCCATTTACCCCCATTGCTGATTGAATTTGAACCAATAGACATCCTAGCTATCTCTTTTGGCCGGGGCTGGCTTCCCTGGAGTTGTAAATTGGTGGGACTGAAGCTAGGTTTAATAAAAAAATAAAAAAATAAAAAATTCTGGTCTGGCATGTGAAATCCATAAAAAACACAGATCTGAGTCCAGCCAACAGTGCTGGCACAGTTGGCTGAAGTGAGATATTCACCAGAGAAACACAGGATTTGATAACGAGGGGAGGAAGGCTAGCTAAGGAATAATATTTAAAAAAAAACAGACTATCCTAATTCAAAATATGGATGTTCAAAAGCTTGCTAGAATTAAAAAAAAATAACAGAGAGTTGGGGAACACTTACCTTACTTAAAGTTCACAAAGTAACTAGATATGTTACCATAGTTAACTACAGTATTAAAAAAAATGACACGTTACAGTGTTACATATTCCAAAAACTGCATAATTCACCAACCAGCATTTATTATTAAATCCTAAGCCAAGGGTCGGCACGTGCCAATACTGTGGTATTTGCAAGCAGAAATGTGTTAATTTACCTTGCCCAAAGAGGAGTTGCCCATGGACTGATAAAGCCTGCAAAGCTATGCCTGAGCTAACTAAAAAAGCGATGTACGAGTTTAATAATCCAATGGCACCAGCGAGCACAGCAGTGATACGTTACAATCCTAAATAACATGGATTCTTCCATCTGTTAAAAGTGCTTTTTTGTGCCATGCTGCACTTCTCTTACAGTGCAGCTGACAAGCTCTGTCACTTCAAACAAATGCAGCATTACAGAGCCTCTGGGACACAAAAAAAAGAGAAAAAGTAAAATGAAACACACAAAATGTGTGTTACGCTGTTAGTAAGCCATTCCTGAAGGGAACACAGAAAAAAAGGAAAAAAAAGAAATTATTGTATTCATTTTTTAAATATTGTTTTAAATAACATATTTGTGTTAACACTGATTTTATATTAAATTGCTATAAAGGAAAGAGCAGATGTAAACAGCAATAACAGAAATAAGATGTCTAAATTTAAAGAACTCTGCATTAGATTGAAAAATGGAATACTAATGATAATTGGTTGTCACGCTTAATAGTTAAGTGCAATGAGGAGAATGTTTCTAAGTTTGGTTTATAATGCATATAGTGCCTTCCTATGAGTACAGGTCCTACTTTTAGGAAGGTATCCTTTTGAGAATCTTTATATATAATTACGCTACTGTGGCTGTCTGTCTGTCCAGGATTTTAAATCACCTGTAGCTCGCAAACCATTTGAAATACTGACCTGAAATTTGGTACGCATTGACTATGTGACTTCTACTATCTTTCGGGGTGATGATTGACCTCCAAGGTTATTCCTCTTTTTATTTTTATTTTATTTTATTGTAGAATCAACTCTCGGCAGTGGCCATCAGGGCGACTGTGAGGCGCATGCGTACGGGCACCGTTCTCATTCCATACCACCTTCGCCGTCACTTCCCAAACCTCTTCATATCGTATATCATTCTTGAGGCAGATTGAAGACTTAAGTGCCAGCTTAAGTGGAAAAAATAAAGGAAAACATACTAAGTAATTGCAACACAAACACTGACTTAATCAGTTTTAACGCGAAAAGATGCCGACGAAAGAAGAGAAGAAGTGGGCCGCTAGGGTGGAGAAAAGGAGAGCTGCTCAGGACGCAGCAAGCACATCAACCTCTGAGCAAAAGAATATTAAACGTACAGAGAAATAGGATGAAAACTAGGAATGCTCAAGTCAAGTGTATTCACTGCACTATCCGTTACTGGCTATGAATATAAATGAAAAAAGACAACTTCTCTCAAGAAAGAAATAAAAACAAACAAATGTATATGCAATATGTGTATTCCTTTATGTGTTTTACGGTGTAAGATTTGTTTCTACAGAAAACAAGGTTGGGTTAACATCCTGGCTGGGATGGTCACCATGTCCTTACCTGGCCTGGAGGCCACTGTAACAGATGGGCAGTGGGAAAAGCCATTTTTCTCAGTATGTTGAGTGTTGCTTTGTCCTGCATTGGTTATAACTCACCCAGTAATACTTCTTGAAGGCAATAATGTTGTATTAAAAATATGTTTGGGTCTGGTTTGAAAGGAAGTTCATGTGCCTCAGCCAAGTGAGTTAGTTCAGAGTGGAGATGGATAAAGTCTATCTGGAGATTAGTGGGAGAAACAAACTGTACTTGGATAGAGAAAGAGATGATGGTGTTGGCTGTGAATGGTATCTTAACAAGAATAAAGGGTCTTTATGGAAGTTATGTTCAGGGTCAGGGGTAGAAGATGCCCCCTATATGTCACTGTGTATATGTGTATATATTGTTACTCGTGTGCGCATAGGAAACATCTTAAGAGCTCTGATGTTTGTAATTCCTCACCTCTCCAGTTGCTAGCGCTGTGTCTTAATGCCTATTCTCTTCCTCCCTCTGCAAACTTTAAGATTGAAGGATATAATATCACTGATGTAAATTCCCATGTCCATCCAACTGGACCCGCCTCTTCCTGTCGGAAAGATTTAAGACCAGTGGATCTGACATATTGAGTCAATGTAATTAAGAACTCCAGTCCTACAATCATTTGCAGGTTCTTTTGGGATTATTTCACTTCAATTATACATTATATACAGAAATACACACATACATATATACAGTAAAACCTTGATTATCCATCACTCGGTTAACTGTCAGCCTTCATTAACAGTTAGGGGAAAAAAAAAAAGAAAAAAAAAAACATTTTGCACATCAGCATCTTCCTGTTACTACTGCAGCACGATACACTGCAAGCTATGCACATTGGAACAGCTCTCCTGTTCCTAGCAAGTAGTGTTTTTTTCCAGCACCACGTGTCATGCCGCATTTTGAAATCCCAATGTCGGTTACATAACTTCAGTTTTAATAGAGTTTCACAGCTTTTCTCTTTAGTTATAATTACAGCAGAGTCTCGCTTATCTGACATAAACGGGCTGGCAGAACATCGGATAAGCCAAAATGTTGGATAATGGCAGGTGTTAAGAAAAAGCCTATTAAACGTCAAACTATGTTATAATTTTACACATTACGAACCTAATAATCATTTTACAACAAAACAACAGAATAAATTAACTGAAAAAATGAACTTACAGTTACAGAATTGTCTGAAGTTAAATATAGTATGTACTGTACTTAAAAAGTTCAGTCCTGTGATGATTTAAAGACATTTTTGATCGTAGTCTGCTTTCCTGATGAGTGCCGTTTCTTCACTGTCAAGTCTCGCCATCTTTGTAGCATCATTATGTCGATTCCTGTAGCTTCTTGTTGCTCAATGTAATTAATTGCACTTTCTAGAGCCTTAACTCCATCACTCATATAGTCAACATCCGTACGAACGTATACTGTTTACTACAGCATTGTGACTGCGTGTGTGTGTGTGTGTTTATGCTGTAACGTGCGAGTCCCCATCTTGCACCCGAAAACACAAAGCCGAGTCTCAGTACTTTAGCAACACCAGCTTTATTAAGCTTGAAACAGCAACAGCGCAGTTATTTATTGTAGTGTGATCTGACATTCTCCTATACACAGACACAGCAGTCAGGCAAGGTTGGGGGAAAGTAATACTGTGCCCTGCGCATTTATAATGTTCCTTGTATCACCCATCGATGGCAGGCGCTTATAGCATGTCCGCGATCTTTTTGGATTCGCTTTTACGGTGAACTGCTACAGCGCTGGGAGACTGCGATTGCTTTAGGACGCCCTTCCGCGTGTCATCCCGTTGGGTGGAATCCCACAAGAGTTTAGAAATTCACTCACACCAGCCATGATTCTTTTCAAAGGTAAAGTGCAGGTTAATTTGCTTTATGTATTTTTACTTTATATTTTGTATTAATCACCTTTATATGAATAGTTTTGGGTTGTGGACCGAATCATCTGAATTTCCTTTATTTCTTATGGGGAAATTCGCATTAATATACTGTACGAGTGCTTTGGACTGCGAGCACGTTTCCAGAACGAATTATGTTCGTGAACCGAGGTTCCACTGTAATTAGCTGCGGAAGAGTCGGGAGCAACAAAAAATATACTACGCTCACGCTCGCAACTGGCAGTTCTTTTACCGATTGATGCATTTTTTTTTTTTGTTTGCGGTGGGCCGTCGGATAATACGGAATGTTGGATAAGCGAAGGTAGGATAAGCGAGACTCTACTGTAATAATAATATTATTATTATTATTATTAAATTTTATTTATGTAGCACCTTTCATACACTCAAGGACACTTTACAATTCAATACACAAATTAACAACACAGTAGAAATTACATACACGAAAAAGAGTAATACTCATTGAAAAGATGCGTTTTTAACAGAAGTTTGAAATTAATAAAAGATTTTTCCTCACGAAGGCTAAGAGGGAGAGAATTCTAAATTTTAGGGGCTATCACTCTGAAAGCTCTGCCACCCATAGTTACTAACCTGTATTTAGGTACAGTGAGTAACTTAGTATCTGATGATCGTAATGCAGAAGGCAGAAGGAAGTTTTGAGTAGGGAGTCAGAAGATAATAAAAAGGCAGGAGTGTTTACGGTATAGAAAAAGACAGAACATGAGGGGCAGGAGATAAACTGATTGGTAGGGAAAGCTTTCTTTTATCGTTTTGGAGGTGTGCTCCGTAGAGTATAAGACGGCACCCTTTGTTACGGAATGAAGACTCTAAGTAAAATGTAGAAAACTCCAGTACCTTCGAGTTGTATTTGCTTATTATGCTGGTCATTACAATTAACACTTTTTAATCAAAGTATAGCATCAAGTCAATGAAACTTCTGGTGGTGGGTCAGTGATGGTCTGGGGAGGCATATCCATAGAGGGACACACAGACAAGCAAGGCAACGGCACTTGACTGCCATTAGGTATTGGGATGAAATCCTTAAACCCATTGTCAGATCCTATGCTGGTGCAGTGGCTCCTGAGTTCTTCCTGTGCACGATAATGCCCGGCCTCATGTGGCAAGAGTATGAAGGCAGTTCGTGGAGGATGAAGGACTCGATACCACTGACTGGCCCCCACGCTCACTCACCTAACCTCAATCCAGTTGAACACCTCTGGGTGTGACATTATGTTTCGGTCCATCCGACGACACCAGGTTGCACCTCAGACTCTCCAGGAGCTTAGTGATGCCCTGGTCCAGATCTAGGAGGTGATCCCCCAGGACACCATCCTTCGTCTTAAAACATGCCCCCCTTGACGTTGTCAGGCATGCATACAAGCATGTGGGGGGCCATACAAACTACTGAGTACGATTTGGAGTTTCTGCAATGAAATTTCGGGCAAAATGGACGAGCCTGCCTGCCGCATCATTTTTTCATCACTTTGATTTTTGGGGTGTCTTTGAATTCAGCCCTCTGTAGCTTGATCATTTTCATTTCCATCAAATGATGTGCCGTCCTTTCGTTTCTAACACATCACCATATCAGTCCATATCAGTAGAGATATTCAGCAGGATTTTTTTTCCCCATTGAGATCTGAGGAGTTTTCAAAGTGTTCCTTTAATGTTTTTGAACAGTTTATATATAAGGGGGTGCAGATCTAATTACGCAATTTTCATTGCGCTATAACTTACTAAGTTTATTACATAGAAAATCACCAGAAAAATCCCGGATCATCAAGAAATGTGTGAACTGCCGACACGAAGAATCGTCTTTGCGCCAAACTGGAATCATCTCCACATCAATCAAAGTCATCCAGACGATCTGGAACTGCATAATTAGATCTGGACCACCTGTATACACACACAAATACAGTTAGGTCCATAAATATTTGGACAGAGACAATTTATTTCTCATTTTGGTTCAGTACATTACCACAATGAATTTTAAATGAAACAACTTGGATGCAGTTGAAGTGCAGACTTTCAGCTTTAATTCAGTGGGTTGAACAAAAAGATTGCATAAAAATTTGAGGCAACTAAAGCGTTTTTTTTTTTAACACAATTCCTTCATTTCAGGGGCTCAAAAGTAATTGGCCAATTGACTCAAAGGCTATTTCATGGCCAGGTGTGTTCAAGTTCGTCGTTATGTCATTATCAATTAAGCAGATAAAAGGCCTGGAGTTGATTTGACGTGTGGTGCTTGCAGGTGAAGATTTTGCTGTGAACAGACAACATGCGGTCAAAGGAGCTATCCATGCAGTTGAAAGAAGCCATTCTTACACTGCGAAAACAGAAAAAACCCATCCAAGAAATTGCTACAATATTACGAGTGGCAAAATCTACAGTTTGGTACATCCTGAGAAAGAAAGCAAGCACTGGTGAACTCAGCAACGCAAAAAGACCTGGACGTCCACAGAAGACAACAGTGGTGGATGATCGCAGAATCATTTCCATGGTGAAGAGAAACCCCTTCACAACAGCCAACCAAGTGAACAACACTCTCCAGGGGGCAGGCGTATCGATATCCAAGTCTACCATAAAGAGAAGACTGCATGAAAGTAAATACAGAGGGTGCACTGCAAGGTGCAAGCCACTCATAAGCCTCAAGAATAGAAAGGCTAGATTGGACTTTGCTAAAGAACATCTAAAAAAGTCAGCACAGTTCTGGAAAAACATTCTTTGGACAGATGAAACCAAGATCAACCTCTACCAGAATGATGGCAAGAAAAAAGTATGGAGAAGGCGTGGAACAGCTCATTATCCAAAGCATACCACATCATCTGTAAAACACGGTGGAGTCAGGCAGTTTTGATGGCTTGGGCATGCATGGCTGCCAGTGGCACTGGGACACTAGTGTTTATTGATGATGTGACACAGAACAGAAGCAGCCGAATGAATTCTGAGGGGTTCAGAGACATACTGTCTGCTCAAATCCAGCTAAATGAAGTCAAATTGATTGGGCGGCGTTTCATGATACCGATGGACAATGACCCAAAAACATACAGCCAAAGCAACCCAGGAGATTATTTAAGCAAAGAAGTGGAAAATTCTTGAATGGCCAAGTCAGTCATCTGATCTCAACCCAATTGAGCAGGCATTTCACTTGTTGAAGACTAAACTTCGGACAGAAAGGCCCACAAACAAACAGCAACTGAAAGCCACTGCAGTAAAGGCATGGCAGAGCATTAAAAAGGAGGAAACCCAGCATCTGGTGATGTCCATGAGTTCAAGACTTCAGGCTGGCATTGCCAGCAAAGGGTTTTCAACCAAGTATTAGAAATGAACATTTTATTTCCAGTTATTTAATTTGTCCATGAAATAAAGGGATTGTGTTAAAAAAATGCTTTAGTTGCCTTACATTTTTTGCAATCTTTTTGTTCAACCCACTGAATTAAAGCTGAAAGTCTGCACTTCAACTGCATCGGAGTTGATTCATTTAAAATTCATTGTGGTAATGTACAGAACCAAAATTAGAAATAAGTTGTCTCTGTCCAAATATTTATGGACCTAACTGTATATATGCACATCTACAAACAGTATGTGTATATTATTGATAATACACTTGAATTGTTTAATACTCAATCAGGTTACGTTTAAAAATGGCATTTTTGTATACTACCAATTCATTTTAAAGACACATGCTGGTCATTGGGTATGTGGGAAAAAAGTAACTTTTTTTCTTGGCGTACATTAGATGATAAAGCTGAAAAACAGGTGCAGCTTTAAGTAAGGCACGACCTTCTGAACCCTGCGAGTCTCAGCAGTGAAGTCAGCACTCAGAACAGCAAACAGTTGGTGTTTTTTTGAAAGTTAAACCAAGTCACTTTAAGGGGAAAAAAAAACCTTAATGAGAAATATATGGTAGAAACAAAATAAGTACATGTTAATTTGTGCATTCGATTTAAATGTTAAGTGGTTCATTTCTTTCACACATCAATGTATTAGAAGTTTCGTGTTTGGTGATTATACACTTTTATGGGTATTTTATCAAGGCAGTTGTCAATCATCATAGGCAAAGGGACTATGCCAGGAAATACAAGTACTATATTAGAATGATACTGATGTTTAACACTGATCGATAAAATAATATGGCATAGCAAGTATAAGGGATAAAAACATAGTAATTCTGGCTTTAATACATCTTAAAAAAATTAATAAAAAATTTTTATCTGGGAGAGAGAAACTACAGTTTATAAAACGTTTAAGACATTTTGCTTGGGACAAATAAAATGAATACACAGTGGTTATAGAAAAGAATCCCCCACCTTCGAAATATTCCCCTTTTTGTTTTTGCTTTACAGCCTTAAATGAAAACACACAAACCAATTATATTTTTTCCAACTTTACTTACTCAATGCAATCTCTACCATCCAAGTGAAAGATGCAACAGCTACAGTTCAGAAGAATTTTAAAAAATACAAATCAAGAAATACTGAGATGAATAAAGGATCACCCCCCTCCTAAACTCAATCAGGTGTCAGTGCCCACTATTTCCATTGCGGTTACTGGCTTCCTTCCACCTGTGATCAGTTGGAATCGGTGTGATTAGTGAAGCTGTTCCTGGAGCATTCATTCCCTTGCTTGGTAGTGCAACTGACAGCAAACAACTGACTTTGGGTGGCAAGCCACTTTCAAAAGATCTCAGGGATGGAGTTGTGGACAGACATAAGGCAGGAGATGGAGACAACAAATCTCAAAGGCTTAATCAATCCCAAGGAGCTCAGTAAAGTCCATCATAAAGAAGTGTTTGGAACTACTAGGACCATCCCTGGATCCTCCAAACTGGATGGAAGAGCAAGGAGGAAACTGGTAAGAGAGGCTATGAAGAGGCCAATGGCCACTTTGAAGGAGTTACAGAATTTGATGGCAAAGAGTGGTCATTGTGTGCATGTCACAACAATTTCACAAGCACTCTACAAGTGTGTGTTCGGGAGGGTCGCAAGGAAAAAGCCACTTCTCAAGAAAGGCCACATTATGGCTTGTTTGAGCTTTGCCAGAATGCACCTTGAAGATTCTGATGCCAAGTGGAAAAAGATGAGACCAAAATCAAACACTTTGGCCTTAATACCAAACGGTACACCAATGCAGCTCACCACCCACAACACACCATACCTACAGTAAGGCACGGAGACGGGCAGCATCCTATTGTGGGGGTGTCTCTCTGCCACAGGGCCTTGTTAGGGTAGAAGGAAAAATGGATGGGGCAAAATACCGTCAAATTCTTGAGGAAAACCTGCTACCCTCTGTTAGAAAGTTGAAGATGGGCAGAATGTTCACCTTTCAACACGACAACAACCCGAAGCTCACAGCAAAGTTGACCACACAGTGGCTGAAGGAGAAAAAAGTGAATGTCCATGTGTGGCCAGTCAGAGCCCAGACCTAAATCACACTGAAAATCTGTGGAAAGATTTGAAGATAGCAGACCACCAACGCTCACCATCCAATTTGACCGAACTTGAACAGTTAAACTGTAAAGAAGAGTGGGGGGCAAATATTACTCAATCTAGATGTGCAAAGCTGATAGAGAAGAATCCCAACAGACTCAAGGCTGGCATTAAAGCAAAAGGTGGGTCAACAAAATGACAATGACATTGGGGGTGATCCTTTATTAATCTCAGTATGTCTTGTTTTTGATTTTTTATAATTTTTCTGAAATGTAGCTGTGATATCTTTCACTTGGATGTTAGATGTTGCAGTGAGTAAGTAAAGCTGTGAAGAAATATTGTGTGTGTATGTTTTCATTTAAGGCTGTAAAGCAAAAAAATGGGAATATTTAAAGAAGGGGGGGGGTGGGGGGGGTCCCCAACTCCAGTCCTGGAGTGCCCCAGTGGCTGCAGGTTTTCATTCTAACCCTTTCCTTAATTACTGCAGGGTTTTTGCTGCTAATTAACTTCTTTTGAATTCATATTAATTGATTTGTTCCCCTGAATTGCTTCATTTGTTTCCTTAAATGGCACCCAAACAGAAATGAAACATGAAGTGAGTGAGCCAATAGAAGACCAACTACGTCAGGGCATCAAACTCCAACCAATTTCACTCCAATCAGTTGCTTCATTAGGCGGCGAGTCTTGCTGTTAATTAAACTCGTTCTTTAATTCCATGGCTTGTCGCTGCTCTCATTGTGCAATACCAGACATAAACCCTAAATCAACTGTGTGGAATACCACAAAGAAGAAAGAACACACTGGTGAGCTCAGTAATTGCAAAGGGACTTGCAGGCCACGGAAGATTGGCACTGCTGATGACAGAAGAATCGTCACTATGGTAAAGAAAAAGCCCCAAATGCCTGTCTGACTGATCAGAAACAGACTTCAGGATGCAGATGTGGATGTGTCAGAGACGACTATCAGCAGAAGGAGGAACACAAAAGGCCACACTGCAAGATGCAGACCACTAGTTAGCTGCAAAAACGGCATGTAAAAAAGCCTGCAGAATTCTGGAAAAAGATCTTGCGGGCAGACAATAAACTTGCATCAGAGTGATGGCAAGAGCAAAGTGTGGACACGAAAAGAAACTGTCCAAGATCCAAGACAAGACCATTTCACCTGTTAAACATGATGGTGGTGGTACTATGGCTTGGGCATGTTATGGCTGGCACCGGCACACTTCTCTTCACTGATGATGGATCTGCTGGTGACAGTTGCATAGCAAATGATGGGGTGTTTAGAAACATCTGTTCATGCCCCCAAACTCATTGGATGGCACTTCACCCTACAACGAGATACGGATACCAAATATACTGCCAAGGCAACACAGGAGTTTTTCAAAGTTAAAAAATTGAAAACTCTTGAATGGCCAAGCCTGTCACCCAATTTAAACCCATGAGCATGGCAGAGCACCACCAGAGAAGATCCTCAGCATTTGGTGATGTCAATGAATAATAGACTTCAAGCAGTCACTGCATGTATGGGATATGCAACAGAGTCCTAAATATGACAGTTTTAACAGACCTGCCATTGCTGTGCCACAAGCATTATGGTGCCCTGAAATGGGTGGACCGTGAGAAAATAAACAAAAGTGTTGTAATTATGAAATGGACGCAAATACCTTAAATAAAAGTCTGCTATGTGTGCTTTAATCACATCTGACTTGTGTAGCAGAGGGATAAATAATACAATTTATTTTTGTATAGCCCAAAATCACACAAGGTGTGCCGCAATGGGCTTTAACAGGCCCTGCCTCTTGACAGCCCCCCAGCCTTGACTCTCTAAGAAGACAAGGGACAACTCCCAAAAAAACCCCAGTAGGGAAAAAATGGAAGAAACCTCGGGAAAGGCAGTTCAAAGAGAGACCCCTTTCCAGGTAGGTTGGGCGTGCAGTGGGTGTCAAAAAGAAGGGGGTCAATACAATACAATACACAGAACAAATCCTACTGCAAAAATAAAGGAAAAATGTGTCTTTTTCCCAAACTTTGTTTAATTATATTGTAACATCCCTATATGGAAATTGAGGATGACAGAAATTATTCAGGTATTTCATCATTTGAAAATTATGTAATTGAAGTAATATTAGTAGATGGGGTCTGAGGAACAACATTCTACAGAGGAACCATAGAGGGCATCCTGAGCAACTGCATCACTATCTGGTTTGGAAATTGCACGGTCAGGGATCGTAAAGCCCTACAACAGATAGTGAAGACAGCCGAGAAGATCATCTGTGTCTCTCTTCCCACCACCATGGACATTTACACCACACGCTGCATCCACAAAGCCACCAGCATTGTGAGTGATCCAATACACACCCTTCACATTCACTGTTTACACTCCTGCCATTGGGAAAAAGGTACCAAAGTATTCGGCCCTCACCACCAGAATGTGTAACAGTCTCTTCCACCAAGCAGAACACTCATGGACCGGACTGATATCTGACATGTGTGTTCTGTTCTGCAGTGTTGCACATGTTTACACATTTGACTCACATGCACCTTGTTATATATTATGTGTCGTGGATTCTCCGTTGTCCTGTGTTCTATGTAGCACCATGGTCCTGGAGGAACATTGTTTCGTTTCACTGTATGCTGTAGTACTGTATATGGATGAAATGACAATAAATTTTTTTGAATCTTGAAACTTGAAATCATCAGAACTGTTCACAAATCTCAAATAGCAATGGGGCTGAGCGTAACCAGATGTGAAAAATAACCATTTGGTAATTGTGATTTGTGAGCCCAATTATGTTAGCATACACCAGGGGTGTCCAATGCGTCAATCACGATCGACCGGTAGATCGCAAAGGTAGTGCAGGTAGATCATGTTGCATCCCTATGGCATTTGCCACTTGATTGACATACAGGGCGGCCAGTCTGAGATCTCTTTTCTTCTAACACACTGGTCATCCCGCACGCATGATCAAACACGCGAGTTACTGCAAAACTCCAGCTATCTACTGTAATTGATCTAGTTAGCCTTCCAATTTATATTGACTAAAGAAAGGATTTTAAAAAATAATTGTTTGGAGAGGGTATGGGCTGAATGTGGAATTGGAAGAGGATTTTTTTCTCACAATGTCACAATCGAAGTGCGTTTGTCTGATCTGTCAATCTATCACTGCTATTCCAAAGAAGGAAAATGTGGAAAGGCACTTTCGAACTGTTCATAAAAACTACGAAACTGACGTCCTTCCAAAAAGCGATCTGAGAAAAAGAAAGGAGAGGGAACTAAAATTGCAGTTAATCGGACAGCCGTCATTTTTCACTCGGCTGAATTCAAAAGCTCCTTGGCTGAATTATTCGGCTCAACTTATTTATGCGAGTCAGCCTTTTCCCAGATGACGATTATTAAATCCAAATACTGTAGTGACCATAAATGTATTGAATTGTTATTGTGCCATAAAGGTCATTCAGTTACAGTGGAGGAAATAATTATTTGACCCCTCACTGATTTTGTAAGTTTGTCCAATGACAAAGAAATGAAAAGTCTCAGAA
>JANRMT010027041.1:18996154-19010032 GCA_026402145.1 Polypterus bichir lapradei | reverse complement strand
AGCCCTCTTAACCACGCCCCTTAAAAGGCACGCGCAGATATATTTTTAAGGGTTTCTTCTTTACACGGAGGAGAGTCATGCTGTTATCACACGGCAAAGTGGGTTAACATACGGGATTACAGTTTTGGAAGAATTTGTGTTAGGAAAAGAAGTTGGTTCCAGCTATTTTAAAGCTCAAAGATATTTGTAGTATTTATCATGCAATTTGTAACGTTCAATTAGTGTCTTTGAATTAACATAACAGAAAACCACTCAGAGGGTCAACAGCATGTCAGTAGCGACCTTCCGTGTGAGTAGAGGGAGCAGAAGTAGGGCACAGTGGGCAACCGATGTAATAAGTAAACAAAAGAAGTTTATTTGCTGAATGGTTTCAAATAGAAAAATAAAAAGGGAACAGTATCTTGAACTTCATACTGGGAACAGTATTGTGGCAGTCTGGGTAAATAATAACAAGAGCACTCGCAGCTGTCAGGGCCTCTTCAGTTTTATTTTAGTTAAATTGGTCCTATACAAAAATAATGGAGCAATCCTGTTGGCTCCGGAAATCCACTCACCTCCAGCACACACCCGGAACCCCACAAAAACAAGAAAACACACCCCCCATAAGGTGTGTCCGCCCCTCTCAACTAGAAACCTCCCCTTCCAGTCCTCCCTTGCCCTCAGACAAGGCTAGAAAGCATTGCCTGCACGTTACAGTATCTTGAACTACATACTGGAAACAACCAGCGATAGATAGATAGATAGATACTCAAATTCTTTACATAGACAGTAGGGTGCCACTTCAGCAACCACAAATGTGCAGCATCCACCTGGATGATGTCATGACAGCCATTTAGAAGAAATGACAGAGAATGATCAGAGGTCCAGAATGGACAAGGCTGTAATGGGCAATATAGCCAGAACATCAGGTCACACCCTACTCTTTTAGATAGGATGTGTTGCTCATATCCAAATACGAGACACAGCCTTTCAAACTCAGAAACTGTGGTCTGCCAGAAAGATAGTCCATTATGCAAGACACCGTAGGCTCCTCCACCCGCATATCTCTGAGTTTACCCCTTAACTAGGATGGCTGGATGGTATTTAAGACACTTGAGAAACAAAAAAAGAATGCAATCATTACAGTGCTGCCAGCTTTGTCCAGATGAAAATAAGCTTAGTGGAGCACATAAATAATCGTATCTTTCACTCCAGTCTTTGCCCAATAAGCAAACTGTTGTTGGTCTAGGTGGTCCTTCCCAAGAGGACTTGTATAGTCAAGGACCAGCCCCTGAAAGGTCCACACAGACGTTTCTTTGACTTTAACTTCTTCAGTCCTGTTTATCTTTCTCTCTTCTCTCTCTTTGTCTGCTTCTCTCTCTTTGTCTCTCTCACACACTGTGGCCCCACCAGGTTTGCTAACACTACAGTCTACAGCCTGCAGCAAATATCAGCAAGGCAGTTTCCCCCCATTTTGAGAATCTCTTCTAAAAACTGTATCTCTTAAGTATTATTTCATACTTTACATATTTAATAAACGCTGTTTCAAAGAACGGATCACTGTGCTATTGTAAAAAAATCAGGTCAGTTCACTTGTACAAATAAATTATGTAAACAGCTTGGGTTACAAATATACTGAAATATTTTAACCTATTCTGATGAAAAATCCTTGTTATCCAAAACACCTTAAAATAACTAACTTCATAAACAATTATGCTGACAAGAAAATTTAGTGAACATATTCTTTCAAGATATTAACATTTAATAGTTGTTCAACCTCCCATTCGTATAAATTTCTCATAGGAAACCCCAGGAGTGGAGTGGCAGTCTTTCAGCCCTGGAGTGTATTAGAGACCAGCCCAATCCCGACTCCGAGTTGCTCTCAAGTTGTCTCTAGGCCTCCAGACAGCCTTTGAATAACCCTGTGCTGAAATGCCAGTAAGATGTTGTGCCGCTACCATGTTAAGCTGGGAAGAAGCTCTTAAACAGGTTAATGAAAACTTTTTTTCTTCTATGTCTTTTTCCATGTCCATGATAGACTGAGTGGCTATGTCTATCCTTTCTTTTTCCCACCACCATAGAACTTGGCCTGTCACAAGGCACATTATTACTTCTATTTTGAGTTTTCATGGACTTTGGATTGGTGCAGATAATGAAAAGTGAAGGCAACAGACTGAGAAAAATCCTTGCAGGAGACCGGGTTACAACTAGAACACTGGAGCAGAGTGGCACTAGTGGCCAAACTATTCCAATGAATGCCCAGAAGCAAAGTTTGAGTGTTGGCACCAGGTTGACAACTAAGAAGATGCGATGAAAAGAAACTGCTTTGTCACCTTCCATTTTGCAGACCTGCCCACGCAGTGAAACAAAGACAGAGAAAAAGACTAAAGATGAAGACAGCAAGAAAAAGACAATTACTGGGTTTTAAGTAAGTAACAAGTCCACAAGTCATACACTACTAGGACTAGTCACAATATGTATAGATTAAAAAAAAAAAAAAAAGTTTATTTTGGCATGGTATTCCAGCAAAAGGTAATAAGGTAACTGCAGAAAATGTACATTCTAAGACGTGGAAACTGTGCAAACCAGTTAGGAATGCCAAAAATAAGGGCATTAATTTTGTGCTCATAAAGTGTAGATTCTGGGCAATAATTAATTAATTGGGATAATTAATATAATTAATACTATTATTAAGGAAAAGGTATAATGAGTAAATTAGTGAACTTTTTAAAAGAGCACATGCAGCTGGTATACTTTCAAGTCATATGGGCTCTGATATGTAGGTATACTCTAATTGGGAAAACACAGAAGCCCTGCTGTGGGTGTCAGCTGTGGTACAGGCACAGGACCAGTGGACCAATTCTGGACCAACGTGTTTAGCACAGCATGTATGCATATGGTGATCAAATGATTCTAGAGGTGGCCTACATGGGAACGATGAGGGTTGCATAGTTATGATGTCTCCTGGTGGTGATGCCAATCAATACTGGTAAAGGCTGATGGCTGTCAAGGGTTACTCCATGGGTAGAGAAGCACAACCCCAAGTGCATAAAGAGTAGCCACAAGGGTTGGTTTGTGACCAGTACAAGCAGAGGCACATGTGCTCTCACTTGGGCAGAGGTGGTTGGCACTGGCATCTGTGGTATATTACTTTTCAGATTTCAAAGTTAATAGTACAGCTGGACATACTTAAGTGAATAGATTGGGAAAGTGGTTTAATTAGCAGTTAGACAAAGAACCAGCCCAGATTAAGAAAAAAATCATGCAATAAATTTAAACGGTAGAGGGCTAGTTTAATGGAAGGTGTAGACTTGTCTCATTTTGAACCACCAGATCTGATGACATATGAAAATTGCAAAAAGCTAAAGAAGCAGATGAAGCAAGCCAGAGCAGATAAAAATCATAACAATTTTGCACACAGCAAAGCAACCACTGCGACGCAAAACACAAGTTGTGCAAAAGACTCGTGAAAACAATTAAGGCTGTTTAATGATATCATAAAGACATTGTACAAAAAATCTATCAGAGGTGGAATGTTGTGGAGTGATATTTTGTATATACAGTTGTGCTTGAAAGTTTATGAACCCTTTAGAATTTTCTATATTTCTGCAAAAATATGACCTAAAACATCATCAGATTTTCACTCAAGTCCTAAAAGTAGATAAAGAGAAACAAGTTAAACAAATGAGACAAAAAATATTATACTTGGTCATTTATTTATTAAGGAAAAGTATCAAATATTACATATTTGTGAGTGGCAAAAGTGTGTGAATCTTTGCTTTCAGTATCTGGTGTGACCCCCCCTTTGCAGCAATAACTGCAACTAAATGTTTCCGGTAACGTTTGATCATTCCTGCACACCGGCTTGGAGGAATTTTAGCCCATTCCTCCGTACAGAACAGCTTCAACTCTGGGATGTTGGTGGGTTTCCTCACTCATCATCCAACCTCTTCTCTCTCTCGTTCTCCTTATTCATCAGCCTCTCAAAATACTCTTTCCATCTGCTCAACACACTCTCCTCACTTGTGAGTACGTTTCCATATTTGTCCTTTATCACCCTAATCTGCTGCACATCTTTCCCAGCTCGGTCCCTCTGTCTAGCCAATCTGTACAGGACCTTTTCACCCTCCTTAGTGTCCAACCTCTCATATAACTCATCATATTCCTTTTCTTTAGTCTTCACCACCTCTCTCTTCACCTTGTGCCTTATCTCCTTGTACTCTTGTCTACTTTCTGCATCTCTCTGGCTATCCCACTTCTTCTTTGCCATCCTCTTCCTTTGTATACTCCCCTGTACTTCCCCATTCCACCACCAGGTTTCCTTTTCCTCCTTCCTCTGTCCAGATGTCACGCCAAGCACCCTTCTTGCTGTCACCCTTACTACATCTGCTTTAGCTTCCCAGCTGTCTGGTAAGTCTTCACTGCCACCCAGTGTCTGTCTCACCTCCTCCCTAAACTCAATTTTGCAGTCTTCCTTTTTCAACTTCCACCATTTGATCCTTGGCTCTGCCCTCACTCTCTTCCTCTTCTTGATCTCCATCGTCATCCTACAGACCACCATCCTCTGCTGTTCAACTACACTTTCCTCTGCCACCACTTTGCAGTCTTCAATCTCCTTCAGATCGACTCTTTTGCATAGGATGTAATCTACCTGTGTGCATCTTCCTCCACTCTTGTATATAACCCTGTGTTCATCCCTCTTCTTAAAATACGTATTCACCACAGCCATGTCCATCCTTTTGGCAAAATCCACTATCCTCTGACCTTCTTCATTCCTCTTCTTGACACCATACCTACCCATCACCTCCTCGCCTCCACTGTTCCCTTCACCATCATGCCCATTGAAATCCGCTCCAATCACCACTTTCTGTCCCTTGGTTACACTGTTCATCACTTCATCCAACTCACTCCAAAAATCTTCTTTCTCACCCATTGCACACCCAACTTGCGGGACATATGCACTAACAACATTCATCATCACACCTCCAATTTCCAGCTTCATAATCATCACTCTGCCTGACACTCTTTTCACCTCCAAAACACTCTTGGCATACTGTTCCTTCAGAATAACTCCTACCCAATTTCTCCTCCCATCCACACCATGATAGAACAATTTGAATCCACCTCCGATCCACTTGGCCTTACTCCCCTTCCATTTAGTCTCTTGCACGCACAATATATCAACCTTCCGTCTCTCCATCATACCTGCTAACTCTCTCCCCTTACCAGTCATAATACCAAAATTCAAAGTTCCTACCCTCAGTTCCACTCTCTTTACCTTCCTCTTCTCCTCCTGTCTCTTCTCCTCCTTCTTCTTCTTCGGCCAACAGTAGCCCAATTTCTGCCAGCACACTGTTGGCTGACAGTACTAGTGGCAATCGTTGTTAACCCGGGGCTCGACCGATCCGGTATGGAAATTTGCTTTGTTGTCCGCATATTGATATGGAAAAATTTTACACCGGATGCCCTTCCTGACGTAACCCTCCCCATTTATCTTGGCTTGGCACTGGCACGAAAAAACACACAGGTTTGTGTATCCCCTGTAGCTGGGTCGTTGCCAAGTTATTTAATGATATAAATACAATACAATACAATACAATACAATGGTCCATCGTGAGTCCGGCCCTAAGCTACTTCATGCTCAAACTCGGTCTCCAAAGCTGGCGCTACTGATGTTTCATCATTCATGCATAAGAAGTCTTTGGTCAACACACCCTCCATTTCCAATCAGTCTTTTATACTCCATGGACTTTATGTCTGTGACTGAAATTTGAGAATATGACATGGAATTTATATACCTTAATGATCTTTGTTCAATGGACTGTTCATTTGTTATTACATCACAGTTATCTAACTATGGTGGTGGTCTTGCAGCTCTGTATAGGAATAAGTTTGACTGTCAGCATGTGAGCACCTTCTCTTACATCTCTTTTGAGGTTGAAAATGATTAAAGTTGACCGGATTTATACTTTCTACTGTGTTTTCATTTATCATTTACCTGGCCAGCTGGCTCATTTTTAATCTCAGTTTTTTTTAACTTTTTATTTACAATTTACAATTTAATTTTGTATAGCCCAAAATCACACATTAAGTGGGCTTTAACAGGCCCTGCCTTTTGACAGCCCCCGAGCCTTGATTCTCTAAGAAGACAAAGAAAAACTCCCAAAAAAACCCTTGAGGGAAAAAAATGGAAGAACCCTTGAGAAAGGCAATTCAAAGAGAGACCCCTTTCCAGGTAGGTTTGGCGTGCAATGGGTGTCAAAAAGAAGGGGGTCAATATAATACAATACACAGAACAGAACACAAGTAAACCTCAATACAGTATAATAGTACAATAAAAAATATTACAAGTACAAAGCAGAATTCAACAGTAGATGATATCACATAATACAGTTTGAATTTGTTCAGAGTCCTGGAGACCTCAGCCATCAAGCTGCCTCCCCCTATTGGTTATTCCACAGCTGAGTCAGAGCTGGGCCAGCCAATCCGATGAAAGAAGCACAGTTAACAGTGGTGTCACACATCAGTGTCAGCTAGGCATAACATATTAATAATATTAGAAGTTTACTGTGTTTTAGGCAATATAACAGACTGTGGGGCCGATCACATTTACTTCTACACTAACTACTGTGCTGTCACCTGGTTCTACTGAAATCATGAACTTGCGCAGTATTGTAACATTAACGGATGACAACTTTTCTCACCTGTTTGAAATAAAGCTGATATTTTCATACATTACTTTGCACCCTCCTCCAGCTCCGTGTTCTTTTACTTAATCCTTGTTTAGCACCACTTTTGCCCTTTCTTGTATCTTTGGTGTCCATTGTAAAATGGACAAATGCAGTGAGTGAGTTAAAAAGATGGATGGATGGGTAATTTCAATTTAACACATGTGGGGTTGTACCATTTGGGAGCGGTCATCTCCTTTTCCCCTAGAATGGATACTTGCCCGTCAAGCAGGATTATACCACCTGGGAAGGGGTCATCTTTTAATAGGTATGAGAATTTGAAAGGATGCACACAGCAGCTAACTGAACAACTTTACATAACTCTGCAAGCTGATACTAGTCTTTTAAAAAATAACAGTTGTAATGTACAATATGTTGGTTACTGTTTAATGATGCTTCCATTGATAGATAGATAGATAGATAGATAGATAGATAGATAGATAGATAGATAGATAGATAGATAGATAGATCTGAATAAAGTTCTGAACAACTATATGAATGAGAGATGTTTTCACTTTGTCATTATGATTTACTGCAGACCAATGGACTAATTAATCATTTTCATCATTTAAAATTGAAAGCGGTTGAGTATTTCTGAATCCACTGTACATACACCACCACATACCAATTTTCTTCAGAAGACATTTAAATGCCAGACAAGTGAAAAACAAATTTCTTGTCATGGATTTCAACTTTCCTGAGTCAACTGACCATCCTAGTCTTACCATACACATTCCACAATGTACACCAAAGCCCTGCAAACATTGTCAATGAGAATGAAGTGTTACTAAAAGACTGACACTATGTTCATTTTGGCAACAACACATTGACTCCAAGCTCTTGTGCTTGAAAGAACACAGGAAAGAGAACAAAAAAGGACTCCACGGTGCAGGTTGCTCATTCTGCTCCTCCAACCTTGGGGACATTGAACTTTTTCAAGCAGGCTCCTTGGCTATCCTTCTTGAAACGTTTATGGCTAGTAAAGCCTTTTATAGATGGTCTGTATCCATGACAACATTATTCATTAAAGCTAATCTGCAATCTGATTGGTTGATACAAATAAGATAAAGCCACCTCCACATCTTTTGAGCAAAGACATTCCATTTGTTCTTTCAGCTGACCAGTTTTCAGGTTAATGGTAAAGAGTTTACTTCTGTGCTGCCTTATTTCACAGTTTGACTGTATTTGACTTGAGGCCGTGCCTCAGCACAGTTCTTGAGATAAGACAAACAGCTAAAACTTGGATTTCCTAAAATCTTTAAAGAAAAACTTCAGTGTGATTTTAATATGGGGATTTTCGTCAGTAGAATAAAACATATGTTATTTTCAGTTGTATACACTAAAGATGTGAATCAGTATAAACCCTTAAAATCAAACATGGTCCCCACAAAAAAATCGCGTAGGTTAAGTCTTCTTCGCAAAAATACGAAGGTTCGACCTTAGCTTAAACATTGATAATTATTAAGTAGTAGCATGAATCTGAATCAAAATACGTCTTATGTTAAACGTTTTCTTGGGTAATCACTTGCTATTAAAACAAGTATCAAATGATATCTTAATAGGATATCTTAACGAGATCTTAAAAAGTTGTTGTTTCCTGAAACATTTGGTTATGGCAATTGAAAATTAATAATCAGTTATTACTTTTTTTACGACATCATTAAGAAATGAGGAAGTACTGTAAATTTTCATATGTGGAAATTTAAATAAATCAAAATTTGAAATATGTTTAGCTAAGAGTAGGAGAAGTAATCTTTGTCTTAGTTACATGAGTCAATAAGAAGAAAACGTGGTAGAAAAAGCTATATTTTCATGAAATATTAAATGAGAATAAAATGCATAGGTTAAATAACCAACATGGTTAACTATTAAAATTAATTACAGTTGTTGAAAAAGAGAAATAAATTGCAAGTGATGTAAAAACTTTGTTAAGTCATGAGGTGCTGGTGGTCGTACTGACTCTCCGCGGTCGGAAGTGCGCAGTTTGTATACAGGAGCACAGCACTGTTAACACTGAATCAGTACTAATTATACAAGCAAGTGACCCAAATAAATTAATATTGAATTTGGATATCTTGCAGCATTAAATCGCTCCACTGTCCATACATGTATTGGTCCCAAAGCGTATTTCGAGATCCTAAAGCATAGGGGGCTGAAAATCAGAGGTGGCAGAGCTGAGTTCTGGCACAAATTAAAGGTATAAAGTATTTTAATAATGAGAAGAGTAGGGTTAAGAAAGGGTATTTAGTGAAGTATGAATATACAATGAATACATATATTTCTGAGATTTATATTAATTAAAAGGCTATAAACCTGCCATCCAGGTGTTGTTACATATTTTTCAAATTATGGAGAGTGATGTGCAGCAGACTTTAGAAATACTAAAAACAAATACATTGCAGATAACATTAGTACAATGTGAAATGGAGCACGTCTTTTTAAACATTTATTGTACCTTATTCATTTAGGGACATGCACCATTATTTTATATTTGATATCTTAATGATAATATTTTGTTGCCTGAAAAGTTTTGCTAATGGCAACTGAAAATTATCCATTATTATGTGTATTAGTAGAGCATTAAGAAAAGAGGTAGTACAGCATATTTTCATAGATGGCAATAAAAACATCAAAATTTGCAATACATTTTAGTCGAAAGTAGGAGAAGTGAACAGGGATACTAAGGGAGAGTCAGTTTTTTGGGTAAAACTCGGGAAGCAGAGGATGATGGTATGATGAACCTTATCAGAACTTTGTGATGTTAAGAGTGGTATCCCCCAAGGGTCAGTGCAGGGGCCGCTACTATTTTTGATATATACAAATGTTTTTGATAGGAATATAAACAACAAGCTTGTTAAGGTGTACCAAGATAGGTGGATTATCAGATAATCTCGAATCTGTTGGGTCCTTACAGTGGGATTTGGACAGCATAGAGGTTTGGGCAGATTTGTGGCATTTGATATTATTTATGTTCACTTTCAGAAAGTGTTTGGTAAGACCCCGCATGAGAGGTTGGGCATCTGACTAAAGGAAGTGGGTGTTCAGGGTGTGGTGTGTAAATGGGTGAAGAACTGGATAAAACACAGAAAGTAGAGGGTTATGGTGCAAGGAACCTTATCAGAATTGGCTGATGTTAAGGGTGGTGTTCAGCAGGGGTCAGTGCTGTCACCGCTGCTCTTTTTATTATATATAAGTGATTTGTATAGGAATAATAAGTAACAAGCTGGTTAAGTTTACAGATGATACCAAGATAGGTTGATTGGCACATCAACAGAATCATTGCAGAGTGACTTGGACAAGCATACAGGCTTGGGCAGATTTGTGGCAGATGAAATTCAGTGTAAGTAAATGTAAAGTATTACATGTAGAAATCAGAAATGTTAATGGGAGCTCTGAAAATCAAAAGTGTGAAGGATTTAGGACTCATAGTGGACTTGACATTATCAACGGCCAGTGTTCAGAACATCGGGTTATATAGCACCCTGATATGTAGAGTACGAGTCTAAGGAGGTTCTGCTGAAGCTTTATAACACTGTGGTTAGACCTCATCTGGAGTATTGTGGAGTTTTGGCCTCCGACCTACAGAAAAGACATAGCAGTGCTAGAAAAGGTCCAGAGAAGAGCGACTAGGCTGATTCCAGGATCTCAGGATATGAGTTATGAGGAAAGACTGAAGAAGTTGAACCTTTTTTAGTTTAAGTAAATAGAGTTTAAGAGGTGACATGATTGAAGTATTTAAAATTATGAAGGGAATTAGTCCAGTGGATCGAGACTGTGACTTTAAAATGAGTACATCAAGAACACGGGGTCACAACTGGAAATTTGTTAAGGGTAAATTTCTTACAAACATTAGGAAGTTTTTCTTCACACAAATGACTATAGACACATGGAATAAGCGACCAAGTAGTGTGGGAGACAGAAAGATATTAATGACATTTAAAACTCGACTTGAAGTAATTTTGGAAAAATTAGGTGGATAGGATTGGTGAGCTTTGTTGGACTGAATACTGTTTTTGTCAAAAGTTTCTCTAAAATTCTAATGTATTTGGTGAGTGAAGATCCTATAGATCTTCCTATATATTACATTTTATAGGAAAGTAAGAAAACATGGTGGTGGAGTGGTAGTGCTGCTGCCTTGCAGTTAGGAGACCTGGGTTCACTTCCCAGGTCCTCCCTGTGTGGAGTCTGCATGTTCTCCCCGTGCATGGGTTTCAATCCAAAGACATGCAGGTTAGGTGCATTGGCAATCCTAAATTATCCCTAGTGTGTGCTTGGTGTATGTGTGCCCTGCCTGGGGAATTGTTCCTGCCTCGTGCCGCTGGGATTGGCTCCAGTAGGACCCTGTGTTAGGATATAGCGGGTTGGATACTAACTGTTAGAAAACAAATAATTTCACATTGTAGCATAAGACAATTATTTTGCTGGCACCTTTATAGATAGATAGATAGATAGATACTTTATTAAATCCAAGGGGAAATTCAGATTTATGGAAAATGGCTTACAAAACTCAGCTAAATTGCAACTGTTTCTGTATATTTTTTATGATTGGAGCACAGCCTTTATAAGTGGCTTTATCAAAGTTACACAGTCATTCAAAGGTGAGGAGTGAAGTTGCTAATTTCCATAGCTGCACTCACTATGGCATATTTTGTGACTCCTTTCTGATGAGGTAACCACTACTAAAGCATAAGCAGAAGGGAGGATTTGGAAAGCAACATACTAAGAGGAGTGGGGATCCCATTAATAATCATAAGCAAGGTATAGAGTGGGAATCATTTTCTAAATTAGGAGATTTCAGAAGTTAGTCCTACATACATTGTGGCTGCTACTGTGTTTTTCTAAAATGGTTTTAATGAATAATCATAAAAAATATTAATGACAATGACTGGCAGAATGGCTCAATAAACTGTACCAAGGAAAATAATTAACATTAATAAATGAACCTGCCTTTATTTATATTTGCTGAATTGTCCATTTATGACAGGTAGATTACTACTTCAAACCTGTAGTATTCATTTCTTAAATACATAAATATTGCACTATTGCATATTATATTTTTGGAAACTCATCCATCCATCCATCCATCCATCCATTTTCTGCCATTTATTCCAGGTCTGAGTTGCAGGGGCAGCAGTCTAAGCAGTGATGCCCAGATATCCCATTTCCCTGCCCCCTCCAATGACTCCTCTGGGGGATATACTGAGGTTTTCTCAGGTTAGCCAAGAGATACAATCTTTCCAACATGTCCCAGTTCTGCCCCAAGGTCTCCTCCTGGAGGCATCCTAATAAGACACCCGAGCCACCTCAATTGCTTCCTTTCGATATGGAAGAGCATCGGCGCTACTTTGAGCTCCTCCCAGATATCTGCACCTCTCACCCTATCTCTAATTCTACGTTTCATTTATCTTGGATCTCAGAGCTTGAGTGACTTCACTCCCAAGTTGACCACATTCCAGTAAAACATTCGAAAAACCAATATGGACACGTCCAGGAAAACCATTGTTGTGCTTGCTCCTTCGGAATAAATATCAGTTGATAACAATACATCACGCTGTGTTGTGTGCATTCTAAACACCATAGCACCATATCCAAAGATAGAAGTTGGGCAGTACTGTGATGAGACGCAAATAGACAGAAGTGATAACAGGCAATATAATACGACAGCTTTCATTATAGTTCAGTGTATGTCACCATTTTGGATTGATTTTATAATCTGAGGTTGGACAAATTCAGACTAGACAGACCAGCCCCAAGTTTTCGAGTTGGAAATGCGAGTTGTGGGGGCATTCCAGTTAAAAATTCCAAGCAGGAACTCAAAAATTCTGACTTCCCACTTCAAATGAATAGCAGCATAAGGTTAAGCTTAGACATCCTATGAAGGAAATTTATTTCCACCACTTGTATCCATAGTCTAGTTCTTCTGGTCACTACGCACGACTTGTGACCATAGGTGAGGGTAAGAATGTAGATAGATACTTCACTTTTTGGTTCTGCTCCCTCTTCACCATGACTGTCTGGTACAACGCCCATATAACTGTGGACATTGCTAATATCCACTTGTTGATCTCCCATTATCCTGCTTTCTTCAGTCATGAAGAAGATCCCAAAATGCTTAACACATTGACTGCTAGACCATTTATTATTACCAGGATGTTGCAGTATAGGTCCGTGCATATATGATAAATAATCAAAACTGTAAAGATGTGTATTGGAAAGCAATGGTTTTATCAACAGTAACTCTGTCAAAACTCTAAAAATGTAAACAAATTTAATGAAAAATGTAAATAAAAATGAAAAAAAAAAGTATTTTCAGCAGTATTTTGAACCAAAGTCTGCATTTGAATTATAATCCTTGAAGCATGTCACAACGCGGAGTGCAGGCTTAGATATGCACAACACATTTCTTTGTGGGTATATTTCATACTTGTTTGCACACAGTGGGTGGCAGAATGTCCATATAGTAGTGTCCTGACAGTCGTGACAGATCGGAAGTAATGTGATGAAAGAGCTTGAATTACTGGGATTTTACATAATGAGCGCACCTTTCACTTTATCTAAGACAGTATCTATCATAAAGACTGGCAGAGTAGTAAGACTGTATTATCTCATTAAATTATGGTTTTATTAAATTTGATCAAATCAAGCATTACAATTCTCACTAAATTTTGGAATGTTTTAAAACTGATCAAAAAAGGCAGCTAAATGTCAGAGGATACCAAAATAACATAAAGAAACTCAGGGCGAGACAAAAATGAAAAGATCCACCATTGTCATTCTTCCAAACAAATTACATCCAACCTGCCTGAATGCAATAGCACATGTAGCAATGAAGTGCTTTGAGAGGCTAGTCAGGGATTCCATATGCTTGTTTCTGCCCCAAGAACTAGACCCATTACAGTTCACACCAGTAGATCTACAGATGATGCCATCGCTGTCCAGACTGAGGAGATCGTTCCTCCCCCACACTATGCGACTCTTCAGTTCCACCCGGGGGGGTAAACGTTAACATTATACAAAATTATTGTCTGTTTTTATCTGTATTTTTATCACTATTTAATTTAATATTGTTTTTTATCAGTATGCTGCTGCTGGAGTATGTGAATTTCCCCTTAGAATTAATAAAGTATCTATCTATCTATCTATCTATCTATCTATCTATCTATCTATCTAT
>JANRMT010027041.1:18964715-18987790 GCA_026402145.1 Polypterus bichir lapradei | reverse complement strand
ATCTATCTATCTATCTATCTATCTATCTATCTATCTATCTATCTATCGGGGCCGCTTCCATGTGGCCTTAGAAATAGCCAAACACCTCTTCAGTCGGTCCATTCATTTTCCATAGATAGGGGAGTGTGACAATAATACAACAAAGACATCATCAAGATTTGGGGCAGCCATCCGTATATTGTTTTTTTTCAGGCTGAAAAAGTTTTAAGTTTGTTAAGCACGATGTGCATAGAACAGAGTCCACAACAGAACTGATTACAATAGCCCAAGATGGAGGTTTTAAAGGTCCGTAAAGGAAATGATGTCATCAACAGGGCTGGAACCAGATGTGATGTCAGCAAAGGGGCCGGCTTTGGAAGTGATGTCAAGCAAAGGGGCCGGCTCCAGAAGTGATGTCTTCTGAGGCACCGGAACCTTGCAGGATTTCCCAGGAAAAGTTTTGTAGGGAACTGAGAAAGACAGTCAGAGCACTCCGCCGGCCCCTGGTCGGATGTTTTATTACAATTATTCAGACTCTTTAGCTGCCTCCTACTCGCACGTGTGTGACAGGAGGAGTAAGTAGGGAATAACTGAAATAAAAAAACAAAAACTCCCTTGCTCCAAAGTCCTTGCTAAATGCAGGTGTTCAATTGTCTGTGCAATAAATGGACCTGCCAACTTTTGCATTTTACAATACCAAATAGCATTTTCCCCCACTCACATTACCTACCTACCTACCATGAAATTGGACCTATGCACCAATCCATTGGACATCTCAAGATATGACTAGCTTGCAAAAGAAATCATTCTAGGGTTAGGAATCATGTACAAGATCCCAGGATTGCCATTTCACACTTCCCTTCTGGTGGCAGAGGAACCACTTTGCTGAAAGGTTCAGGCATCCATATCTGTCCTTGAACACACCACCTAATCTGTTTATGCACATATTTTGTTTTTCAAACTACAGACTTGAAATTAAACACACGTGTACTTATCACCATACAGTCTTCTTCCTCTTCATCTTTCCCCACTTCTGTGTGGGGTTGATGTGCTTGATCATCCTTCTCCAAATAACTCAGTCCTGTGTCTTCTTGCCAGTCAAGTCCTTTTCCATCAGGTCTTCTCACCATACAGTAAGTCAGTTTTATGACGTACCACTTCAAGTCTCGCCTCCTCTTACGAGCGGCAGGATTGGCTTGTGTGTTTGAGCTAACGGCCAGAAATGCTACACCGTCATCTATTGACAAACAGCACCACACAGGCTGTGATTATGGTATGATGATTAACGTGCTTTCTTTTCAAGCAAGAAATCTAGGTTTGATTCCTGCCCATTACATTTCAATTTTTATTTAATCAAGTGTTTAACTAACTGTTGTCTCTAGAGTTATTTATTACAATTTGGGGTTCTTTGAAACAAAAGGAAAAACCAAGAGTATTGCATACAAAGAAGCGTTCCAATACTAATGATACGTACAGTATGTACTAAATGCAGTAAGTTTGAAGGTAATATGCAAGTACCTTTTACATGTCTACCTTTTCCCAATCTTACCTTGGGCAACAATGGCTAACTGGATAAGTTTTACATAAAGCAAATTCATTGGTTCTCCTTTAGTCTGAAGGAAGGCAAGTCCTTCTTCAACAACACTTCTTTTAGTATTGGATATTTCTTTTTGTGACACATGTATTTTGATTATGTCTCATTTTCTTGACCACCTCGTTCAAAATATTGGTCAATTTAGCCTGCCGCCCCATTCTGAGATTTTATACAAGATGGATAACAACAACAAGTCAGAAAACCACCCTGAAGAGGGTGTCCATACATTACAGGAAAGACTCAGTCACACATCCACTTTATAAGGTAGTTTGACACTTTTATTGAGTACAGTGAAATCCTTCCTCACATGTGCCAAACAACATGCAACTTCCATGATTAATATGGCTATGTGGTCTGGGCTGGCTTCACACTCTCTGGTCGCTTCCAGGATCCTTTTGAACTCGGATTCATCATAAACTGAGATGAGCCAAGCATAGGAGGACACACATCGTCAGCTAGGGATTTGTAGCAACGTGGTAGTGTTCTTTTACTCTAAAACCAAAAAGCAAACAGTGTTCAAAGTGCAGAGCGCAAAAAGATCTTCCAATAAATCTCTCTATTATAAAAAAAAAAACTTGAAAGGCTTGAATGGAGACGATATGTGATTTTTTCGGAGACATTTTAACATCCCGTGAGAGACACTTTAACGTCCCACAAGACAAAGCAGTGAGACAAAAGGACAGCTGCTGTACAGGCTTTTAAATGATTGCCACACAGCGCGACTAGCAGAACACGCAGCTCGGCAGCAGCAGCAGAAAGATAGCAGCTGATCCGTCCGCATCTCCTTAGTATGTGTTCAGTCCCCCCCCCCCCAGAATGCAGAGACATGAAGTGGCTGGCGGGTAGTGCGCCCCAGTGGGAGGGAGTGCACGAGTGAAGCGAGCAGAGGGCAAAGCCCCCTAGTAATCCATAAAATCAGTGAATAGTCTGCGAGTTAAAAATTCAATAGCCAAAGATAAAACCAGGATAAAACACAGTCATCGGGTCCTTGATATCTTAATATTTCTCCCTTCACCTGAGCCCAGATCACCTTCCCCTCTCCTGTCTCCCCAGTTCACGACATGACTTGCTCAGCTAGTGGACACACCAGCAGCTGTGGTCCTCCCTTCTGACTGTATCTGTCAGCGTCTGCTGCAACACTCGTAGTTGGCTTTCCTCCTGTCTTTTTTCTCACTCTCCTGTTGTCCTTCAGATCTCTAAGGAGGACTCCACCACCCTCGGCACCTGATGCTTCGTTCATGGTCTTCTGTCTCGTCTCTCTTTTCGTTCTGATCTGATCCACTTTTTATTGTGCAGACTCCTTTCCAATTGGGTGCAGATGCTGCCCTCCATCTACTCCGTGGTGTGAATGAAGCACCTGACTGATCCACATGCATTTGGACGTGAATGTGCGATCAGACAAGCATCCCAATCAACCCCGGAGTTACTTGTGCACATTCATACATGCAACTGCACCTGTTCGGAGCCTGCAAGCTCTGGAACTAGATCAGTTATTTAAAATTGCACTTCGCCTGAAAACCTCACCTAAATTTCAGAATTTACAAACCTATGTATCATTAGAAGACATACAGTATTCAGTTTTATTCAAATGCTAATGGCACTAAGAGTTACACTGCACAACAAAGTTTTTGCTTCTTGAACATTGTTGGGTGTTTCTTATAGATTTGTGGGTGCTGATCACTAATATCGCATCAAAATTTACCCATCACGTACCGTTTCAGTTTTGTCATGATTTTTTCTTATATTTGTATCAGTGTGTATGTAATATAGTATCAGTATAGTAAAGTATAGTATCTGTAGCAATATAACAGTAAGCAAGCTTGATGCTATAGACGATTGGCGTCAGGCAATATGTCTCGTCAATGTCATGACAGCCGCGATACATTCTGCTATATCTGTGGCAAATATACACTTGCTGCTCAGAGACGCTGGATGACTGCTCTTGTGAAGAAAGCTTAACATCTGTATTTCACACTAATGTGTAGCATCCACCTGGATGATGTGACGGCAGCCATTTTTGCTCCAATTATGCTCACCACACATTAGCTAGTAGGTAGTGAAGTGGTAAGATAGTTAGCCAATTAGAGATGGGGATGATTAGGGGGCCAGAATGACTAGAACATGGACAGTAATTTAGCCTGAACATTGTGTTACAACTTGCACTTTATAAAGGATGCCCAGGGATCCTTTATTACCATAGAGTGTGAGAACCTCAGTTTTACATCTCATCCAAAAGGATGGCACCATTTTTTACAGCACAGTGTCCCCGTCATTGCACTGGGGCATTGGGATCTGCACACAGAGCACAGGGTAAGTGCCCCCTGCTGGACTCACCAACACCTCTTCCTGCAGCAAACCAGTCTTTTCCTGGTTGGCCATCCTTCCAAGTACTGACTGGGCCTGAACATGCTTAGCTTCCTGTTCTGAAGTGGATGTTGACAGATAATTCCTCACAAAGCACACATCATCTCAAGCTGACTCCACAAATCATGACAAACATGACATTGACATCAGATTCCTCCAATGGCCTGTAGAGTCTTCAGTGCCCTTACTTAACAAGCATTTCAGAGTAAGAAAACAGTCCTTATTGGCTCAAAAATCTGTAAGTGATGTAAATTTGAAGGATCATTTTATCAATTTCCCTATTTCAGTAACTAACTCTATCTTCACCAGATATTAAGAGAGCTTGTGAGGTGTCCTAAATTGCTAGGAGATGCCAGAAGATGGCGTTCAGGCAGATATTGACATGCACATTCCGAGAAGGGCAGAATGTTTTGGAAAAACAATGGACAACAATGAACTCATAAAAGATACTGATCTGACAGAGATGGAATAAGATTTGTAATAAATCTTGTATGTTACAGGATCGTTCCATCTTTGCGAAGAAGCTATACTCTGTCCTCCACAATGAACAAATTGGTAATGTTAGGCTCTGTGAAATACTCAGGCTTTGAAATAGTGATGATTTGAGTCGGTCACAACTAACCTTTTCTCAAATTTTTTAAAAAATTTTTAACATTCTTATAAGGCAGCAAGGAGGTAATACGCAGATTTATACGTTTAACCAAAACTCCACGTGAGGTAATATTGAAGTAAGCTGCATTCATGTCAATTGCTGGTTTTCCTTTTTTTACCTTTTTTAAATTAAAAGCAAATAACAATCCATACAATCAAATCAAACTTAACAAAACCAAAATTCAATCCCCACCCAAAAGAAAGAGAGGTGAGCCAGCCAACAAATAAAATCTTGGAAGCAGCCTGGAATTCTTCTCCCCGATATAGAAGATTATTCTAAAATATTATTGATCAGATCTTTCCATATTTTAAAATAAATTTTGAGCTGATGCTCACTCCTGATGAGTGAGAATTAAATTTTTTTCCAATTTCAGATAGTATAGCACATCAGTTACCCGCTGACTTAAAGGTGGTGTGTTGGGATTCTTCCAGTTGAGTAAGATAAGTCTACGTGCTAGTAGTAAGATAAAGTCAATTACAATTTGCTTGTCCTTTTTCACTTTAAGCCTCTCTGTGAACCCACCAAACTTAGCTCTTAATGGGTTAGGAGTGATTTTTGACACCAAGGCTGTCTGATAGGTATTCAAAGATTTTTGTCCAAAATGTTGATAATTTGGTGCGCACCCAGCTGTGGCCCATTGAGGCTGGAGCTCGATTGCAATGTTCACAGGTTGAATCTTGCCCTGGAAACATTCTGAATAGTTTTAATTGGGACAAATGCACTCAATAGAAAATTTTAAGTTGAGTGTTTTTCACATATGAAGTTTGAGTGTATTCTGTGCATGGCTGCCTATCACTCCTTTTCTGAAATATTTAAGTGAAAGTTCCCTTCCCCATTGTACCCTGAAATCTTTGAAAGGAAGTGACTTTAAAACATTTTTTATAAATTGTGGAGATGCTATCTGAGTCTTCAATACTGATCAGTTTTTCTTCTGGAACAGAAATTGGTGGAAGGTGAGGAAAATTGGGCTTCCATTTAGCAAATATTCTAGCTTGAAAGTAGTGGGAGAAGTGTGTTGATGTGAAGTTAAATTTGAAGCTTAATTGCTCATAGGATGCAAAAACATTATCTATGTACAAGTGTCTACATTTTTTAATCTCAGACATTGTTCCAAGCATTAAATACTGTTTATGTTTCAGAGGGTGGACAAATGTGCTTGTCATGTAGTGGTGCAACAGATGAGAGCTTCTCTGTCTCAAAGTGCTTCCTACATTGGTTCCATATTCTGAGTGAATGAAGGGCAATTGGATTATTGGTATTCTGATGATAATTTGTATTTACTGGGGCACAGAGCAGGGAATTAAAAGGAGTACTGCAATATTTGAATTCTATTACAGAGCATTCCTGTGTATATTCATCAATTTGTGTCAATGTCCAGGTCTTTATAGCTTGTATATTTGCTGCCCAGTAGTAAAATTGAAAGTTAGGTAGTGCCGTGCCCACTTCTGCTTTAGGTCATTGTAGAGTCGTCCTTTGTGTGGATGTTTAGAGTTCCAAATAAAGGAGGTTATGATTGAATCTAATTTCCAAAAAAACGATTTGTTAATGTATATGGGGAAGGTTTGAAATAGAAAAAGAAGCTTGAGAAGGATGTTCATCTTAACAATGTTGATTCTGCCTTCTAATGTGAGATAGAGGGTCTGACCATCTACTCACATCTTGTTTAGTTTTCTTCCATGCAGACAGCAACATTTTGTTTGGAAAGAGCTTTATATATTTACTTGTGATATTTACCCTTAGTTATTTAAACTGATCTTCTAAGATAATTGAGAAAGTGTCCAGTCTGGCGTTATGTGCTAGAGAGTTTACTGGAAAAAGCACACTTTTATTCAAATTCATTTTGAGTCCAGATATCTTTTGAAAATTTGTTAGTGCTTTTAGGACTGCTGGCATGGAATTTTGTGGGTCATTTCTGGTTTTCCTTGTTGATGTGTTTGATGGCACACACTTAAAAATAATTGCTCCATGTGTAGAAGAGCAGGGATATGTCAATCACAAGTGATATATCAAAGAATTAGCACACCGGGGTTAGTGGATATAATCTGTGTAATTCTTAATGTTATTGCAAGGTGGCAACAATCACATGCAGCTTAGTATAATATCCAATCCCTATTATGTTTATCACCTTTTTCATCTGCTGCTATTTTAAATGCTATTATTATTAATAATATCTCTCTATTATAAAAACAAAATCTTGGAAGGAGACGAGACGTGATTGTCTCAGAGACGCTTTCACGTCCCGCGAGACGAGTCTTCGTGCCCAGTGATGTAACCATGCCCGGGGCCGGAAGCCCCACGAGACAAGAGCTTATGCAAAGAGATTTGGAAAAGTCCTGTGTGGTTATGTCAGGCACATTTCTTGTAGAGAAAAAGAAGCGATATTCACTCATGTTGCATTGTCACGATGTAATTCCAAATACGGAATCAAAATTCAATACGATATTGATGAAAAGGTAAAAGCGAAAAGAGATCAAATATATGGACATAGTTGATATGACAGAAGTGCGCCGCACAAAATGCAGATCACGCGGCTCGTCAGCAGCAACAAGCCAGCAGCTGATCGAGCAAAGAGGAGGTAAAAAAAAAAAACTGCATGTGTTTCCCATTGTATCACCATTGAAGAGGGGGTGTTGGAAGAGCAACGCGAATGGCAGAGCTGCAAAGTGGTTGGCGCATAGTGCAGGCAGTGGGTTGAGCAAAGCGAGCAGTGGGCAAAGCCCCTTAGTCTTAATAATAAACATAAAATAAAAATGAAAGGTACCCAAATGTGGGCTTCAAGGTTTGGTTCCTTCAGGAAGGTGAACTGTGCAGGAGTCCTGTGTCGTGCTCTGCTCACAGAGTGACAACTCCTTCCATCGACTCCATGATTTATAGGTGGGAGACTGGAAGGGGCCAAGTCAGGTGCTCTCACTGGGTGTTTTCTCAGTGCTGTGGAGGGAATAGGAGTGCATGTGATTAGTGACAGTGCCCCCTCTTGGCCCAGGGTGGTGTCAGACACCTTCGAGGAGCCATGAAGGTGACCCTTAGATGCGTGTGCATGACAGGATCATTTTGGAAATTCCTAGTCTTAATTTTACACTAGGTTAGTTTTAGATTTCAGTTCTATCATATGCCTATATTCCGGCTGCATGCAGTTCCTACTGTATTTAAAAATTCACAGTTGTTTTGTCTTGGTAGAGTGATGTATTGCTCTACTTTCCCCTTTTGTATTATTAATATGTAGCCTTTGTCAGAATACCTCAAATCTCCCAGACTTACCATTGTTCATAAGGTATTGTACCATATATCTTCTCCCCACCGTCCCTTCTACATCTATAACCTCAGGCAATTATAAATCATATTATGTAATATAATCTACTGTTAAATTCTGCTACGTACTTCTAAAATTTTTATTTGTATACTGTATTGAGGATTGGTTCTGTTCTGTGTATTGTATTGCATTGTATTGACTCCCTTCTTTTTGACACCCACTGCACGCCCAACCTACCTGGAAGGGGGTCTCTCTCTGAACTGCTTTTCCCAAGGTTTCTTCCATTTTTTTCCTACTGGGGTTTTTTTGGGAGTTTTCCCTTGTCTTCTTAGAGAGTCAAGGCTGGGGTTACTGTCAAGAGGCAGGGCCTGTTAAAGCCCATTGCAGCACTCCTTGTGTGATTTTGGGCTATACAAAAATAAATTGTATTGTATTATTGTAATTAGGTGTAGTAAAAGACAAGCAAGAGTTAAGTTACAATTTAAATAATGTATTATTGATAATATTCATAAATAATAACAATATGCAAAGTAAATTTGAATATTGGCATCCATACAACCTGATAAATGGTGATGTGTAGTTTCAGGCGGCACACAGACTTGTTAGTTACTTAAAATGTCTCATTTTGTGGTCAGCTTTCTTCAGAACAGGCCACATGCCTGTCTCAATATGGCTGCCAAGCTGTGCTCTTCATTGTGTTGTCCTTTTCAGTTCATGGTGTGCGATGGTCTTTCATCAGTTTGGCAAGAGAGAGAGAGCGAGGTAAAGCAAGCAAATATATAGGTTTTCAGTCCAACCCCTACAGCCAATAGGGCTTTGTGGTACGTAAAGGTTCTGATACAAGCCAATTCCAAACAGCCATACTTCAGACCGATGGGGGGACAGAATACCTTCACACCTGCCCTCCAAACCAAGTGTTAAGGTAAAGCTTGGCTGTTAGGAAGCCTGGCTTTCCTGTGGGAGTTGACTGAGAGACTTCAGCAGAGAAAATGTAGCCAAACGTGTTTGAGGCACTTCCTCCAATCCTGTCATTAAATTACAAACAGACTCATTCCTAAAAGGGGGGAAGGGGTTCTTAAACCATTGCTGTTATTATCAGTAACACTAATATTACATTGCCTTGTCTAAGTTACAAATAAAGATATACAAAATATTTATCAACTTGTATGCAAAATTTCACATCGCAACAACAGTGCTTTGATAACAGATAGATTAAATAATATTGCTTCTCTTTTACTTTTATTTCAGTGCAATGAGAAGACACTATGCAGGAAACACAACAACCAAGGTACTTCTAGTAAGATTATGCTATAATCATGTCCAGAGTGTTGTGTGCAGTGTCCTACAAGCTGATCTAATTCTATTCTTGCCCTTGTACTTCAAGATGGGAGTTTGTATCACTTGTTTTGTATGAGTGTGGTTAGGTGGGCAGCTCTCCATGTACAGGTAAGAAGAAGCTCACACCTCCATGAGGGACTTGGGTGTGTTGCACTAATGTGTACGATTTGCACTATAGGAGTGGAAGGCCAGATATAACAAATGGGCAATTTTAAATTGATACAGCAGGCAGTGCTTTCAGAAAGTGCCCAGACCCCTTCACTTTTTACACATTTTCATATGTGCTAAAATCATTTAATTTTTTTTTACCCTCGTCAAGCAGCACCCAATAATACAGAATGACAAAGCAAAAACAAGATTTTAGAAATGTTTGCAAATTGATTAAAAATAAAAAACTGAAATATCACATTGACACAAGTATTCACCCTTTGTAGTATTTAGCTAAGGCACCTTTAGCAGTGGTTACAAGCTTGGAGTCTTCTTGGGTCTGACTGAACAAGCTTTATACACCTGGATTTGGGGATTTTCTGCCCTTTTTCTCTGCATATCCTCTTAAACTCTTGTCAGGTTGGATAGACACCATCAGTGGTCAGCTATTTTCAGGTTTGTCCAGAGATGTTCGATTGGGTTCAAGTCTGGGCTCTGGCTGGGCAATGTGACACCCCAAGGTTGGCACCAGGCTACACAGTGGACTTCTTGTAGTTCGGGACAAACCAGGATCAGACCTGAGAGCAGTCAGACATGGAGACACAAAAAGGTGGTAGTTTTCAAAAAACAAAAGTGGGTTTTATTTATAGGTGCACAAAAATGCAAAAATAAATGTCCCAATCAAAAACAGTGAATTATATTTACAGTGAAGCTGTCAGTCCCAAAATGAAAAATAAAGACAAAAAGGTATATGCACAAAATTGTAGTCTTCCTAAAGAAAGGAAATAAGCAGGAAGAAACTACACACAATTAAAATAAAAAAATAAAATAAAATAAAACAAAAAATATTTACAAGGAAAAAAGTGTATATACAAGAAAAGCAAAAAGTACACCACAAACCAAAACTATGAGATACCTCTACCAAAAAAATACTATAACTAGAAGATATCTCTCTATCATAAAAAAAAATCTTGGGAGGGATACGAGACGTGATCTTCTCGGAAGACACTTTGACGTCACGCAAGACAAGGCAGTGAGACAAAACGACAGCTGCTGTACATGCGTTTAAATGATCAACGCGCAGAACGACAAGCAGAACACGCATCTTGCCAGCAGCAGCAAGATAGCAGCTGATCCGACCGCATCTCCTTAGCGTGCGTTCAGCCCCCCCCACTTCACAACACGAGCAGCATAAGGACTTCTTTATATTTCACGCTCAGAACGCGTAAGTGCATGCATCATGGCTGCCACGCGTTCCCAGCGTTCATTTGATGCGTCCTCTGAGCAGGTACTCAGACATTAACGTAACGCGTGCGTGAGTTGCAGTACCAGCAAAAAGTCGGGCGCACAGTGTGCTAAAAGTTAGAACGTGACGTCAGAGTCTCTGTTTACTATCTACATGTGACAGAAAGCCTCTATGCGGATCCTACGGGATCGATGTGCACATTTAGATGTTTGATGAATGATTCGATGTGGTGAAGCAAAATGCTGGCAAACAGATGTATTCGTGGTGCTTTTATATTCAAGTGTCACATATTCCCGATCGTAATGACATGATACATTTTAAAAGTCTCACATACCATCTTTTGTGCCATCTTTTATTTTTGCAACTTCACAACAGCAACATAATGCACAGCGCTGTATATGAGCCACAGAGAAAAAAATTAAGGACATGGTGAAAACGTGTATTTTGTGATTAAAGTGGAAATTTCGGCTTTAATCTCGAAATGTCCACTTTAACCTTATAGTTTAATTTATTATTAAAGCAGACCGTCGTAAATGTCATGCCAGTTTTTCTTCGAGGACCTGACAGCAGCGGCAAGCAGCAAAAGATCACCATACAGAATACATTAAATGTATGATATTCCAACTTTCTGAAAATTTAGAATCTTTAAATTTATACTTGATATCACTTTCATGATGAAATGCTATAAAGTATGTATGTTACATTATACAGATAAATTGTTAATTTCGTTTAAATAATGAATACTGTTAATAATTACACACATGGGGGTGACATGGTGGAGGAGCGGTAGCATTGCTGTCTTGCAGGGAGTCACGTCCCTGGTATTCCCTGCCTGGAGGTTACATGTTTTCCTGCTGGGTTTCCACAGTGTACTCCAGTTTCCTTCCAAAGACATGCAGATTTGGGGATTTGGTGCCGCTAAAATGACTCCAGTGTATGTGTGTGCTTGTATTCACCTTGCGATAAGCTGAGGCCCCCTCCAGGGATTGTTTCTGCCTCGTTCCCAGTGCTTGCTGGAATTGACACATCCCTGGATTGATTTAATCATTAAACATCCTTTTCACAGATATTGCGGTAAGGTGTCATCGGAAATTTAATGAGTGTTCCAGGCAATTCACAACACAGAGAAGCCGAACCTGTTCTCACCATGATAATATTTTGACACTGCCACCTGCTGGATTGCTCCAGATTTACGTAAAGTACACAATATAAACAGACAAACACTTGCGTAGCAGGAGCATCGACTGAGCATGCGTCGCGTTAAGTATAAACCCGGCCTTATACATCCCAGAAGAAAGAGATTTAACCACGCCTGGGGCTGGAAATAAAGGACAAAGAGTAGAAGACAAAGTAGAACGTCGTAAAGAATTCAAAAATGTTGGCGCGGTACACATGCAGAGCAGGTTAGAGATAATGGAAGTACGGAAATTCAAAAGTCTCCAAAAACTGATAGTAAAAATCGCATTAGTGTAAACAAACGGAAATTATTACTCAGTGAAATAATGGAACAGCGAAAAGAGATTGAATATATTGTTTGGATTTAAACTTTAAGTCGGAGACTTGTAGATCGTCTAATTCGTGTTGCCAGCAAGAATTAACTCTTTGAGGTCTGAATATTTTTTCCAAAGAACTCAGTTTTCTGAAAAGCACACAAAGCAATGGTTTCACACACAAGTCAACATAAAATGTCAGTTGCTATGTGCTGTGGCTGCTGTTGGTGCATGTTGCGCACCTCTGGCAGCAGTGGCTGCATTGGTGGCACCTCGATGATCAGCAGGAATGAATGGTGGGCAGCTGCCTGGCTGTCTTCGGACAGCAGGTGGGTGGCGGTGGCGTTCTGTGTGACGCAATCTGGTTTGTACCTCTTGTTATCATAAGTGGTGGTCCTCCCAGGCAAACACTGCTGTGGGCACATCCGCTACATTAAAGTGTTCAGCACCACGATCACCTGGGGACCGATCAGATGATGCTGGTACCTCACTTTCGTTTTTTTTGATCTCCATCTCCAGATCACTTGCATCAAACTTGGAGTCTGAAAAGTCAGAGTCCTATTTAACAAAATTATGTAAAATGTCCATGGAGTATTTTGCTTTGCACATTCGCTTTAGTCTCTTGGCAGCTGTCAGTGCCATTTTAGAGGTTGTTTGCTCTTTGCTACTCATGCATGCATAGGGAATCGAGGTTAAATCAACAGAGCTATGTAACTTTCCTTCTAGCAACGAGTTGAACTAAAATGTAAGGGCAAGTTTTGTTGTAGTTTACAACCGATTACCGTCCTCTACTCCTTAATTTTGACAAAAGTTGACATCAGCCCTGAAAGAGTTAAAAGGTACCAAAAATGTCGTTGCAGTATGAAGTCTCGTGAGACAGAGACTTTTAACATGAGATTCTTTCAAGTCACGCTCTACTTACAACTATTTTCAAACAAGACCACAGTCATCTAACCTTAGTCATGTGATAGCTTTGTCAGACAAAATTCCTGCATTCTCAGCTCTTATAAATTTTATCAGGACAATAATTTTATACATTCATGATGACACCTCAATGACAAAGAGAAGAAGAAAGAGCATGGACAAACATTCGAGAAAGTCATTTTATTTATTAGAGAGAAAAAAACAATAGACACTCACAGGCAAATATACGTTGCGTTGTCACAATGTAAGTCCAAACACAGAATCAAAATTCAATGCCATCTTGAAGAAAGTTTAATTCCAAATATTGTTTTTCAAACCTTTTAAACTAAAAGTGAAAATAATGCATATGTAACAATTCCCATGAAAATAACAATCTCTTTAAATTGTATATCCAGTAACCAAACCCAGGGGTGGGCGAGCAAAGCGAGCAGGGGGCGGAGCACCCTAGTCTATATAAAAAATATTTACAAATAAAGACATGATCGGCTGTTTGGTATACAAAGGGATGAACTACTGTATACCACCACACTACCGAGTCAAAAGATATCCCCTAGGGGCAGGAAGTGCCTCTTATTGTCTTCACCCAATCCTGCGACATGCTGCTCCCTTACACCCATCGCGACTGACGCAGGTGCCTTCTGCTCAGGTGCTCCTCTCAATCTTTGCAAGGCTCGTAATTAATAGGGCTAGCGACCTCGTGTTTCGCGAGCGAGTATAAGCGCAAAGTTGCACGCATCCTAATGCGCACAACGAAAGTAAGCTATTTTTTCTCGGGGATCCCTTTCTCACACTAAGGCATGCACAAACTTAACTACATGCTTCGCACGTTTTTCCTTTGCTAACGTTGGCTAAAAAGAAATACTCTGCATGATGACTTGGTACGTACAACGTCCTGCAGCAACCTGACCTGGAGGCATGCTCAACCCCTCGCTGGGATCCCGCTGCGTGCACCTGCCGAAGCCAAAGTAAAAATGGCCACGGAAGCGCACCACACACTTCAACGATTTAAACAGGTAACTTTTATTCCACAAAAGTCGACTTTAACTTAATCTTAGGACTAATCTTCCTTCCTTTAAAGTGGTAATGTCTGGTAGGCGGAGTACCACAGGCAACTCAAAAGACATTCACAAATGTGTCCCTAAGCCACTCCTGTGTCGTCTTTGCTCTGTGCTTGGGGTCCATTCGGCCCAGTCTCATGCCCATGCGCTATACAGCAGGTTTTCATTAGAGATCTCTGTATTTTGCTGCATTCAGGTTTCCCTCAACGTTGACTAGTCCCCGAGTTGCTGCCACTGAAAAACAACCAAACAGCATGACTGCCCCTAAGACCATGCGTAACAGCTCGAATGACATTACGAATGTAATAAGCATTGCCCGGTTTCCGCCAGATGTGACAATTACAATTGATGTCAAAAAGTCTCTATCTAAAAAGCTCACCCTTGGTTTCATCCGACCAGGGAATGTCTTTTCTCATAGTCTGAGAGAACTTTAGTTGCTTTTTTTGCAAACTGCAAGCAAGCTTTAATGTGTTACCTGGCCACTCCGCCATAAAGCCTAGATTAGTGAATTGTTGCCGAGGTGTTTGTCTTTTCTACCATCTCCGTAAAGGTTCTCTGGGGCTCACCTAGAGTGACCAAGGGCTTCTTGGTTGCCTCTCTTACCAAGGCCCTTCTCCCCTAATTGCTCAGTTTGTCCGGGATGACAACTCTAGAAGGAATTGTGGCTGTCCCCAACTTTACAAATTATGGAGGCCATTAAGCTCTTGGGAACCTACAATCCTGCAGATTTGTTTTTTTGTTGTTGCCTTCCTCACAGATCTGTGCCCTGACAAAACCCTGTCTCTAAGCTCTGCAGGCAGCAACTCCTTCGACCTCATGGCTTTGTTTTTGGTCAACTGTGAGACCTTCTACAGTATGTGCTTTTGCTAATGAATTCTAATCAGTTGAATTGAACAAGATGCCAACAAGACATCTCACTAATCAAGACGCAGACGATGCATCTCATGAAATAAATAAATTAAACAGTGGTCGTTGCTGCAGTGAGGCTGGACATGGAAACTCATTTCTCAAGTCTGAACTGTTTGTAGGTCATTTTGGGCCAATGTGGATCACGTATGCTTACTGTATTGTCTTTGCCTGACTATTGCTTTGTTTTAAATGAAAAGGAATGCTAACTAAGGTATCTGCTAACACTGACAACTAATACCATCTTGGCCCAGAAAAACAGAACTTTTGGGTGACGCTTAAAGTTAGAACTGTTGTTTAAGACAGATTATGGAGAGGTGAAACATCCATGAAATGAATCACTCATTAATAACCACCATTAACCTGTTTCTGTATTTCAGGACAAACCTCAAAAAATGTGATGTACCAGGACAGCACCAAACAGGTTGTTAAGCGTAAGGATTTTTTTTTCCATGTACATTTCCTTGTCAATCACAGAGACCTATTTTTTGGTTCTTGATCCTCTCTAAAATTGTCCTATGGCACGTTATTTTTCACTCAATCAGGGTATGAAGAATTTGTTTCCAAGTATGAAATTGGAGATTTGCTGAGAAGTCATGCTAATGGGCGAGATTACACCGCAGTGCGAACTGCAGACCAGCGACTGGTGAGATTCGTTCTCTAAGTCTACAGTTTGAACCCCAAAACAGTAAACGCTAACTGAAGAACTTTATCTCATGTAGGTGACTCTTAGTTTCATTGACAAGGGGAGGAACACCAGCTGGGTTGTCTATGTGAGTACATTTTAAATTTAAAGCAGGCCTAAGATGATAGATATTAGATCTTTTGGCTTTGCTTAACAACCATCATTAGTGGAAAGAACAAGAGAGGCAATGCTGTCTCCAGAGAAATTTATTCTAACTTGAGGTTCCAATTGTAATGTTTTGCCATTTTTATCATCATCTCATCCTAACCTGACACTGTCATATTTGAATCTGAATAGGACACGTTAATTAATATACTCCTGACCTTACTCCTGGCAGGAGTGGCTTGTGGACAAGAGCTAGTAAACCTACAGTTGAGTTAAATGTAGTAAAAATTTGCATCACCGATCACAATAATTGTATATATAAAGTGTGCTCCATAATGTTTGGGACAAAGACACATTTGTCCTTGATTTCCCACTCTGCTCCACAGTTTACAATTAGAAATCAAACAATTCAGACATGATTAAATTACACCTTGCATACTTCATTTAAGGGGATTTGCAAACATTTTAGTCATAGCATGTAGAAATGACAACACTTTTTCGACATCGCTTCCCATTTCAGGGCACCATAATGTTTGAGACACAGCAATGGAAGGTACATTAAATCCTTCATATTTGGTACTTTGTTGCCGATCCCTTGCATTCTGTTGTATGTTTATTTTTATTAATAAAATTGTCTGGATTGTGATGGTGCTCCAGCGCTCCCCCATCTGGTCACTATATACGAGGTGTGGCAGAAAAGTAATGAGACTGGCAACACTGCATGCGATCTGGCAACGCTGCGCTGTTGTCCTTGATAGAGCACGTGTATCAGTACCCTCCCATAGCTCAATGCGAGTTTCAACTCCTTCCGTTTACTACGTGATTTTTGTGCCTGCTATTAGCGAAGTTGTGTTTTTGGTTGTGCGTCACGCAAAATGGAACAGCGGAATTTGGAGCAACGTTGTGCCATTAAATTTTGTGTTAAGCTTGGAGAATCAGCAAGTGTGACGTTTGAAAAGTTAAAACAGGCCTATGGGGAACATTCTTTATCCCGAGCTCAAGTTTTTCAGGGAGGCCTTCAACTTCAAAAACCAATGAAAACATCGAACGTGTGAACACTCTTGTGAGATCAGACCGTCGTTTAACATTAAGAGTGTTGAGTGAACAATTAAATTTGAACAGATTTACCGTTCATCAAATTTTGACTGAACATTTGCACATGCGAAAGGTCTGTGCCAAAATGGTGCCGAAAAACCTCACAATTGAGCAGAAGGACAATCGAAAAAACGCATTCCTGTGGTTCCCCAGCCCCCTTATTCACCTGACCTCAGTCCGTGTGACTTTTTCCTTTTTCCTAAACTGAAAAATGTCCTCAAAGGACGTCATTTCGGGACTTTAGAAAACATCCAAAAGAGTGTAACGGATATGCTGAAGACCATACCGGTTGAAGACTTCCAGCGCTGCTACCGACAGTGGGAACAACGTCTCCATCGGTGTGTAGCTGCCCAAGGGAACTACTTTGAAGGGGATAACATTGATATTTGAAAAAAATAAAAACTTTGGTAAATAAAAAATCAGTCTCATTACTTTTCTGCCACACCTTGTATGTATACTGCTCAAAAAATTAAAAGAACACTTTTTAATGAGAGTATAGCATCAAGTCAATGAAACTTCTGGGCTATTGACCTGGTCAGTTAAGTAGCAGAGGGGCTTGTTAATCAGTTTCAGCTGCTTTGGTGTTAATGAAGTTAATAACAGGGGCACTAGAGGGGCAACAATGAGACGACTGCCAAAACAGGAATGGTTTAACAGGTGGAGGCCGCTGACATTTTACTCTCCTCATTTGTTTTTTCACTCATTTTGCATTTGGCTATGGTCAGTGTCACTACTGGTAGCATGAGGCAATACCTGGACCCTACAGAGGTGGCACAGGTAGTCCAATTTGTCCAGGATGGCACATCAATATGTGCCATTGCCAGAAGGTTTGCGGTGTCTCCCAGCATGGTCTCAAGGGCATGGAGGACATTACAGGAGCCCGGAAGTTACCCTAGGAGAGCTGGACAGGGCCATAGAAGGTCCTTAACCACTCAGCAGGACGGACTGACCGGTATCTGCTCCTGTGGGCAAGGAGGAACAGGATGAACAGTGCCAGAGCCTACAAAATGAGCTCCAGCAAGCAGGCCACTGGTGTGAATGTCTCTGACCAAACAATTAGAAACAGACTTCATGAGGGTGCCCTGAGGGCCTGACGTCTTCTAGTGGGCACCATGGAGCTCGATTGGCATTTACCATAGAATACCAGAATTGGCAGGTCCACCACTGGCGCCCTGTGCTTTTCACAGATGAGAGCAGGTTTTCCCTGAGCACATGTGACAGACATGAAAGGGTCTGGAGATGCCATGGAAAATGTTATGCTGCCTGTAACATCGTTCAGTATGACCGTTTGGTGGTGGGTCAGTGATGGTCTGGGGAGGCATATCCATGGAGTGACACACAGACCTCTACAGGCTAGACAATGGCACCTTGACTGCCATTAGGTATCAGGATGAAATCCTTGTACCCATCGTCAGACCCTGTGCTGGTGCAGTGGCTCCTGGGTTCCTCTTGGTGCACGACAATGCCCAGCCTCGTGTGGCGAGAGGATTAAGTAACTGATGCCATTGACTGGCCCTCACGCTCACTCGCCTGACCTCAATCCAATAGAACACCTCTGGAATGTTATGTTTCAGTCCATTCTTCGCCGCCAGGTTGTACCTCAGACTGTCCAGGAGCTCAGTGATGCCCTAGTCCACATTTGGGAGGAGATCCCCCAGGACACCATCCGCCATCTCATTAGGAGCATGCCGCCCCCAACCCACTAAGATGTTGTCAGGCATTTATACAAACACATGGGGGCCATACTAACTACTGAGTACAATTTGGAGTTGCTCAATGAAATTTCGGCAAAATGGACGAGCCTACCTGCCGCATCATTTTTTTCCCTTTGATTTTCAGGGGTGTCTTTGAATTCAGCCCTCTGTAGGTTGATCATTTTCATTTCCATCAAACGATGTGACATCCTTTCATTCCTATCACAATACCATATCAGTCCATATCAGTAGAGATATCCAGCAGGATTTTTCCCCATTGAGATCTGATATGTTTTCAAAGTGTTCCTTTAATTTATTTGAGCAGTTTATACGTATATAAGCACAGGGACCTAGAAGCTATTAAAATCGCCAAAAAAGAAATTGAAATGTAAAGATGTCAGGTAATTGAAAGGAACTACTCTGGGCATCTCTCTCTTCTAGGAGGTTTCGTTTTGCTGATATGCTTGCCTTGCTTCTGTATTAGCAGCTAAGTGAGTGACTCTTTCTTCGGACTCTTTCTTATATATATACTAGCAAAATACCTGCGCTTCGCAGTGGCGAAGTACTGCCTTAAAATTTTTATTAAGAAGAAAATTAAACCTTTTTAAACTGAGGGAAAATATACCAATAATTATTTGTTAAGGATCTCTTTGTATACCACATTGTGAGTACGGCCCTCCGGTTATAATATGGCCAAGCTGTGCGCTGAGCTTACTCTTGAGCATGCAACGTACAGTTGGCCATGTGAACAGTAATCTTGATTCAAATCTCACAGCTTGGATTGCTGCTGTCATAATCGGTTTGAGTTTCATGGTTTGTTTCAATTACGATAGTATTTGCAGGACTTGTGTTGAAGTGACATTCAGCATCTGTCAAGCGTTGTAAGCACACAACCTGTTTTATCGATAACTTCACATCCAGCTTTTGAGAGTTTCAACATTCATAAACATCAAAGTGTCCACTACTGAAATCGTCACCTGTGAATCTAAAATGTTTAAGAGGCATTGGCAGTTGTCGAAGGTGTAAAATATTTGGCCATTTCGGTACACTTGAAAGCGACAACCGAACAATTCAGCGGCAGCCATCAACTCACATGCAGAACCAGAGGTGAAGGGCTTAAGCATTTCACTCTTCTAGTGCTCCTGTGTAGTATAATTATCTCCTGTACCGTCAGCAGTCCACACCTTGAACCTGTCCCAGTCATTCAATACATAAGACACAATGTTCCTCTGGATATCAAGAGTGAGCCTGATATGGCCGTGCAATATGTAACACAGAGAATGGAAAAGGCAGGTGTCATCTACGGGCATGGAAACCACTCGGTAAGAGACAGTTCTTTGATCGATGGTGATCACCTCGATAGACATGTTAATGGGGGTACGGTTGGAACGATAAAGGAAATGGGTACCTGAACAATATAAAGTAAGTCTAAAATACCTACACAATAACTATAATCGTAATAAACGAACAATAAAACAGTGGAGAAGCCGTGGATTAAATAAAAAGGCTATAGTTATCAGCAGGGAGACGTGAATCCCGTGGCGAAGCAAAGAAGGGAATGTAGAGACCGGAGCGACGGACGGCCTTATATAGGCAGGCAGCCAACAACGTGGGAGGCGTTGGGATGGGGGACCCAACGTCTCCTCACACGGTGACCGAGCTGCAGGCTATGGACGTATATATGTACGTAAGTAGGATTCAGTTAGCGTTGGGAACCCGTGTACCAAATTTCTTGAAGATGGGCCCATAAGTAACAAAGACCGTTGAAAAGTTCAATATGGCAGCAAACAGTGGCATCATACCACTGAAATACGTACGTACATTGGTTTTGGTTAGTGCAGGGAAGCTGCCTACCAAATTTCGTGAAGATGGTGCCATAAATAAGAAAGTTCAACATGGCGAACATTGTCAACAGTTATGACCGTTACGCGTAGAATTTCGAAATGAAACCTGCTTAACTTTTGTAAGTAAGCTGTAAGGAATGAGCCTGCCAAATTTCAGTCTTCTACCTGCACGGGAAGTTGGAGAATTAGTGACATTGGAAAGTTCAATATGGCGGCAGACAGTGGCGTCATACCACCGAAATAAGTACGTATATTGGTTTCGGTTAGCGCAGGGAAGCCGCCTACCAAATTTCGTGAAGATGGGGTCAGCCTTCTACCTACATGGGAAGTTGGAGAATTATTGACGTTGGAAAGTTCAAAATGGTGGCCGACAGTGGCGTCATACCATCAAAATAAGTACGTACATCGGTTTTGGTTAGCGCAGGGAAGCGACCAACCAAATTTCGTGAAGATGGGGCCATAAATAAGAAAGTTCAACATGGTGGACGTTGTCGACCGTTATGACTGTTACGTACAGAATTTCGAAAATAAACCTGCTTAACTTCTGTAAGTAAGCTGTAAGGAATAAGCCTGCCAAATTTCAGCCTTCTACCTACACGGGAAGTTGGAGAACTAGTGATGAGTGAGTCAGTGAGTAAGTGAGTCAGCCAGTCAGCCAGTCAGTCAGTGAGGGCTTTGCCTTTTATTAGTATAGATACTATATACAGGTAAAGTATTATGAAAGGGTCAACATTTCAAAATCATAGTCTGAAATATAAGGAAAGTGATGTTCTGTACAGTACAGTTTTAACACTAGAATTACCAGAGCCTACGAAAAAACTCGTAGATCCGTCCCACCTTAAATCGCTTATTAAAACCGTTCTCACCTCTCCGCCATCGTCTTTTGTTAATCTAAATGTGTTGATAAAGAAAAGTTGCAAGTAGCCGGCTATTCCATCCCCCCATCGACTTAGAAAGTGCACAAACTTCTCCCAGCTCATGCCTTGATTGATTATCTGGGAGTGAAGTGGAGTTTTAGAGTGGAAATAATAGATCATTATTTGGAATACACGTATTTCACGTGTGTTCCGTTTCTACAGTAATCCGTGTAAACACATTTTTAAAACAGAAACGTTTTTCATATTGTAGTAGTAAATGACAAAATGTAGGCATAAACTATATAATGTATGAAGCCTTTAGTCCAAATATCAAATTAACAGCTTCACAAAAGGTACAAATATAACAGAACATGTATGCTTTTATTCAAAAATATAACTGCAGGAAAAAAGCCGCATTAGCACGCCCCATTGACACATACATATCTCAACTGCCATGGTAGCGTAATGGTATCAGCTGCTGACTAGTTATCAAAAGGTCCTGAGTTCGTTCCTGTACAATTCTCTTTTGAAAAGTAAACTGCTCTTATTCTTACTATTTTAAAATAAAAACATACATTTGATTTCAGTGTGTAACAGCCAGTGTAATTTATGATACTTGTAAAGGTTAGTTTTTTTTTATTCACTTTTCATTCTCTCAGTCGTGTTCAAGATCCTTCCCTAACCCACGCCCCCTCAGGAACTCAGGACCTTTTGATAACTACTCAGCAGCTGATACCATTACGCTACCATGGCAGTTGAGATACGTATGTGTCAATGTGGCATGCTAATGCGGCTTTTTTTCCTGCAGTTATATTTTTGAATAAAAGCATACTTGTTCTGTTATATTTGTACCTTTTGTGAAGCTGTTAATTTGATATTTGGACTAAAGGCTTCATACATTATATAGTTTATGCCTACATTTTGTCATTTACTACTACAATATGAAAAACGTTTCTGTTTTAAAAATGTGTTTACACGGATTACTGTAGAAATGGAACACACGTGAAATACGTGTATTCCAAATAATGATCTATTATTTCCACTCTAAAACTCCACTTCACTCCCAGATAATCAATCAAGGCATGAGCTGGGAGAAGTTTGTGCACTTTCTAAGTCGTTGGGGGAATGGAATAGCCGGCTACTTGCAACTTTTCTTTATCAACACATTTAGATTAACAAAAGACGCTGGCAGAGAGGTGAGAACGGTTTTAATAAGCGATTTAAGGTGGGACGGATCTACGAGTTTTTTCGTAGGCTCTGGTAATTCTAGTGTTAACCGAACACATGAGTCTGTTATCAAGAATTATGGTCCTGTTTCTATATCCTTTGCTCCTTTCTTGTTTTTGACCACACAGCCTTCTTTTGGTTCCAGACCTCTTCCAATGGAGGTAGCGGCCATGAAGCTTGTGTGCCGTACACCCTGCCAGGGCATCGTTCATTTCTTGGATTGGTGTGAAGGTCTTTCAAAAATTGTCCTTGTGACTGACCAGCCCAAGATGAGCACAGATCTTTGTAAATACATCCACCAACATTGGGATGGACTAAATGAATTGCAGGCCCGCCGCTTTTTTTTGCAAACGATTGTAGCTCTTCAGCACTGCCACTTCCATGGAGTTTATCATGGGGATGTGAGGACCGAAAACCTCCTTCTGGATACTAACTTACTGAGGGTGATACTGATGAACTTTGGCAATGCTTCCCTCTTCCATGAAGAAGAATATGAATATTTTAAAGGTGGGTAAAGCTGGTGCTAGTGCAGTCATTGCCGGTGTCCTCACATGGGGTGTAAATACAGGGTGAGCCATTTATATGGATACACCTTAATAAAATGGGAATGGTTGGTGATA
>JANRMT010027041.1:18907470-18949715 GCA_026402145.1 Polypterus bichir lapradei | reverse complement strand
AGTGAGCGTGGGGGGGGGGGCAGTCAATGGTATCAATTCCTTCATCCTCCATTAACTGCCTGCATACTCTCGCCACATGAGTTCGGGCATTGTCATGCACCAGGAGGAACCCAGGACCCACTGCACCAGCCTAGGGTCTAACAATGGGTCCAAGGATTTCATCCTGATACTGGTGCCATTGTCTAGCCTGTAGAGGTCTGTGCGTCCCTCCATCGATATGCCTCCACAGACCTGACCCACCACCAAACCAGTCATGCTGAACAATGTCACAGGCAGCATAACATTCTCCATGGCATCTCCAGACCCTTTCGTGTCTGTCACATGTGCTCAGGGTGAACCTGCTCTCATCTGTGAAAAGCACAGGGCGCCAGTGGTGGACCTGCCAATTCTGGTATTCTATGGCAAATTACAATAGAGCTCCACAATGCCGAGCGGGCAGTGAACACAGGGCCCACTAGAGGATGTTGGGCCCTCAGGTTACCCTCACGAAGTCTGTTTCTGATTGTTTGGTCAGGGACATTCACACCAGTGGCCTGCTGGAGGTAATTTTGTAGGCTCTGCCAGTGCTCATCCTGTTCCTCCTTGCCCAATGGAGCAGATACCAGTGTGTCCTGCTGATGGGTTAAGGACCTTCTACGAGGAGCCCTGTCCAGCTCTCCTAGAGTAACTGCCTGTCTCCTGGAATCTCCTCCCTTCCCCTTGAGACTGTGCTGGGAGACACAGCAAACCACCTGGCAATGGCACATATTGATGTGCCTGGCATCCTGGAGAAGTTGGACTACTAGTGCCAGCTCTGTAGGGTCCAGTTATTGTCTCATGCTACCAGTAGTGACACTGACCGTAGCCAAATGCAAAATTAGTGAAAAAACAGATCAGGAGAGAAAAATGTCATTGCCCTCTATCCGTGAAAACCATTCCTGTTTGGGGGTTGTCTCATTGTTGCCCCTCTAGTGCACCTGTTGTTAATTTCATTAACACCAAAGTAGCTGAAACTGATTAACAAGCCCCTCTGCTACTTAACTGACCAGATCAATAGCCCAGAAGTTTCATTGAGTTGATGCTATACACTCATTACAAAATGTTCCTTTAAATTTTTTGAGCAGTATATATGAGAGAGAGAGAGAGACTTTTGTTTGAGAAGGATCTAACTACAGCCTGCAATATCTATGACGTAGGTCAGCTAATGCCTACAACATCAGTTACGAAATGCCCTTTGAGTCAGATAACCCTCCCACAACCCTCATGACCATAGTACAATGGGTCCTAAACTTAACCATAGTGCAATGGGGCCCTAAACTTAACCTAATCTTGACCATATTGCAATAGGGCCCTAATCTTAACCATAGTGTAATGCGATGTGCATTTTGTGACTGACATTGAGGCCATTTCATGATGTTGGGGCATTACATGATTGACCTCATGGGTACTGCAGTCTGTAATTACACTCTGATGTTTTGTTTTAGTAAAAGCTGCAATCGTTAAACTTATTCTCAGGAAGAGTGCGCCCCCTGCTGGATGCAGTTAGATTCAAATTCTCCTGATATGCCTCTGCAATAAATTCCAGATATTGCTTCAGAGGTTTGTAAATAATAATGTAATAACCTTGCATTCAGTCATCTTCAAACAAGTCCAGAGTTAATGGGGGCCGGAGTTTATATCTGCATCATCGAGCACAAGGAGGGTCTGTCCTTGGATGGAATTACTTGTCCATCACAGGGCACTAATATTACTTATTAGGGTAATTCTCTTTAAAAAGGGCAAAAATAAATAAGGTGCACTTTACTTCTGCCACTTTGATGTTTTTTATAAGTTTCTATCCAGGAGTATAGTGTATATGCTATGTAAGAATAATCTATCTCTGGGTCACAGGGAGCCAGGCATGTCCCAGAAGCAGTGGGTATAAGGCAGGAGCCAACCTTTGACAGGACACTAGACAATCAGACAGCTCTATTCTGACTATTATTAGTTTATTAGGCAAATTGTTTTGTATTTTGCATTTTATTGTGCAGATTGTCTGTACTATACTATACCCTTTTCAATGCACTTTGTACTAGTAAGATCAATAAAAATGGTTTTAATTATGCTGCATGGTAAAATGACAGAAAACCGGAATTGCAAATGAATAAATTAATTTTCTCCAGTCATGAGTCTGCTTTTACATTTCTATACTTTGTCCTAATATCTTGAATGACTGAAGTAAATACTAGGGCACCAGGAGTGGGAGGAGTCCTACTTTCTTGCCTACGGGGTTATCAAGTCTGAGAGGTTGCACTTCAGTAGAAAAACAAGTGCAGGTAGAAGTAAGACCCCGTTAAACAGTAGAGACTGTGGCCTCTTATTGCCCTCTAGCAGATAATTACGGTCCTGAGTTGCTCTTGAGAGTTGGCCTCTCAGGTCCAAATGAAATTCCACCTTCCAAGTATGTTTCTTTTTTATATCATCCAGATTGGAAAGAACAAGGGCTTCTCTGGCTCTTTAAGCTGTTTCTTAGAGAAATGGAGACCAGACTGTTAATGACAGTGTCACCTCTCATCTCAGGGAGGTACCATATACCTAAGATGAGCCTGGAAGTTAACCCCCTGGCGCACATTCATGACATGTACTTTTGTTTTGCTTTTTTTTTTGTTTTTTTTATTGTGCAGAAGAGTGGACATCAGAAGTCATGTGATGTCATTAAGGTGACAACTTAATGTCAGCACATTATTCTAGATTGTGGATACATCTTTTTCAATTATGTCAGTGATTTAGTGTCAGTTTCTCTGATTATTCTAGTGAAGACTTTCAGCGTTGTTTTCCAACTATAGACCAGTAACTGAATGGAAGTAATTTGAAGGAAATGATTGAGCAACACCTGGCAAGTACAGAAGTTTTACTGAACAGTCAGCATGGGTTCATAAGAGGGAGGTCATGTTTTACTAACATGCTGGCATTCTATGAGGAGGCAACAAAAGGATGTAACCTTGGGTGGAGTGGTGGTTCTGAGGCTAAGGATCTGTGCTGGTATCCCGAAGGTTGCCGGTTCAAATCCCTGTCACTGCCAAAAGAGATCCTACTCTGCTGGGCCCTTGAGCAAGGCCCTTAACCTTCAATTGCTCCAGGGGTGCTGTACAGTGGCTGACCCAAAGGGGTATGTGAAAAACCAAGTAATTTCCTTCGGGATTAATAAAGTATAAAAAAATAAATAAAAAATAACCAATGTGGAGCTTATGAGATTATTTATCTGGACTTTCAGAAAGTGTTTGTTAAGGTGCCACATGAGAGATTGGGCATCAGACTAAAAGAAGTTGGAGTTCAGGGTGTGGTGTGTAGATGGGGACAGAACTGGCTCAGAAACAGGAAGGAGAGGATGATGGTGTGAGGAACCAAATCAGAATTGGCTGACATTAAGAGTGGTGTCCAGCAGGGGTCAGTTTAAGGGCTGCTGCTGTTTTTAAAATATCTAAATGATTTGGATATTAATATAAGTAACAAGCTGGTCAAGTTAAGTTTGCAAATGATACCAAGTTAGCTGGATTGGCAGATAGTCTGGAATCCATTGAATCATCACAGAGGGACTTGAACAACAGACAGGCTCACGCAGATGAAATGTAATGTAAGTAAATGTAAATGGGAAGGAAAAATGTGAGGTTTGAATACACAATGGAGGTCTGAAAATGGAAAGTCCACCTTATGAGAAGGATTTAGGAGTCACAGTGGGCTTGACACTTCAACTGACAGACAGCCTTCAGAAGGCTAACAGAATGTCAGGTTATATAGCGCCTTGATGTGTGGAGTACAAGTCAAAGGAGGTTCTGCTCAAGCTTTATAACACACTGGTGAGGCCTCATCTGGAGCACTGGGTGCAGTTGTGGTTATAAAAAGGACATAACAGCACTAGAAAAAGTCCAGAGAAGAGCGACTAGGCTGATTAGAGGACTACAGGGGATGAATTATGAGGAAAGATTAAAAGAGCTGAGCCTTTACAGTTTAAGGAAAAGGAAATAAAGAGGAGGCATGTTTGAAGTGTTTAAAATTATGAACAGAATTAGTCCAGTGGATCAAGACTGTGACTTTAAATTGAGTTCATCAACAACACGGGGACACAGTTGGAAACTTGTTAAGGGTAAATTTTGCACAAACATTAGGACGTTTTTCTTCACACAGAGAAACACAGACACATGGAATAAGTGACCAGGTAGTGTGGTAGACAATGGGACTTTAGGGACTTTCAAAACTTGACACAATGTTATTTTAGAAGGATTAAATGGATAGGACTGGCAAGCTTTGTTGGGCTGAATGGCCTGCTTTGGTCTAGGTTTCATTAATGTTCAAACTGAAAATGCTGGTTAGTGTTTTGTAGGTGACATCAGATTAGTGTAGTTTAGATAGAAAACATGCCAAAGTCCATTACAAAACTCCTAATAACCAATATAACTGCATTAACAATCACTAAACCAGAATCACAGTCAAAAGACTGTAGCACTGAATGAATAACCCTAACCCTTACACAGGTCTTCAGATAAACTTTTATAAGGTAATTTCTAATAAATACGGCATCATTATGTCCATGGACCTGTGGAGTAGAACTAGAGTATGGAAACCAGCTTCAAGATTTCAGTCCATTAAAAGAAAATAAAAATTGTCTTACTTCTCTTCCAGTGAGATTCAGTACCATGATCTAGAAGAAAAAAGAACATTTCATTATAAACTACCCAACAGTCATATGTTAATAAAGCAGAGATACCTTTATAAAAAGCGACTTAAGTAAATGTAAAGTTTGCCTATGAGCAAGCTACTTAAGTACAATGACAATGCCTTGTCACCTCACTGCACACACCAGCCATGCCCAACAAGGGAGGGGTGTTTAAGGAAGGAGGCTTAAAATGATATTTATGGAGATTTAGCCCAGTTAAATGTCTACCTGGAGCCGGGTCTGAGGAGACATCTTAGTGATTGTATCCTAATTTAGTCGAGAGGGCACAAATAGGAGAGCCATTCAGTCTTCCTCCACTTTAAGAAGGAGCTAATCATTTGCTGAAAGCCCCTCTTAGTGAAGTGAATTTTCATAACATGAACATCTAATTGCAAACAATTTATATGGAAGACTCTTGTAAGCACTCTAACTACATGAGAATTGATAAAATGTGTTTAATAATAACATTAGTAACCAAAATAAACTCTAGTAAGGAACTGACCTTCATTAAATAATGTTTAATAAAGCATTTACCTAGACTTTAGCACTTGTAGGTTCACAGCCTGTTGGTTCTTCTTGGGCTTTTCCAGCTAGCTCACCATCAGTTTTGCATTCTCCCCAGGGTAATGGTGAGAAGTCGAATGAGCAACACACGTGACAAGGTGAGTGAACCACAGATTGTGAATCTACAAGTGCACCTTGTTGGAGCCTGTGGGTCGACTTCATCCCAATTTGCAAGCTTCCATGAGGACAACACCTGAATGCAACTGTTATGAACTATTGTCTGAAAAGACAATACATTTTTGTTATAGAAATTAAGATTTCTATAACTTGTATATGAAGTGGTCGGCACAGTGGTGCAGTGGGTAGCGCTGCTGCCTCGCAATTATTAGATCTGGGATCACTTTCGGGTCCTCCCTGCCTGGAGTTTGCATGTTCTCCCTGTGTCTGTGTGTCCGGGTGCTCCGGTTTCCTCCCACAGTCCAAAGACATGCAGGTTAGGTGCATTGGCGATCCTAAATTGTCCCTAGTGTGTGCTTGGTGTGTGGGGGGGTGTGTGTGTGTGTGCGCCCTGCGATGGGCTGGCGCCCGGCCCAGGGTTTGTTTCCTGCCTTACGTCCTGTGTTGGCTGGGATTGGCTCCAGCAGACCCCCGTGACCCTGTAGTTAGGATATAGTGTGTTGGATAATGGATGGATGGATGGATATATATGAAGTATAGGGAAAGTATTGTAATCATCCAAAGATTCGATGTCGAGATTTTGATGAATCGCAACATTTTAGACCTCCCTGACTTTCTTCTATACAAAGTATAGGGAAAGTATTGGAATCCTCCAAAAATTAAATTTTGCGATTTTAATGAATCTCAACGTTTTAGACCTCCCTGAGTCCGAAAATACCATTTTTGGAATTATGTCTGTGTCTGTCTGTCTGTGTGTCTGTGTATGTAATAGATTGGCAGTTGTTAGTATTATAATAATGTGTGGGTAAAGTATCTCAGTAAGAGTCTCATTGTACTGTGTATATAAGACAAGAAACTTCATCTTAGTTTGATCACTGTCAGTGCGAAGCCTGAATGTTTTCCTCAAGTTATTAGGTGTTTCTCAAGGTACAATAATTTCCTCCCCCATTCCACAGGATTGCAAGTTGAGCCAACTGGATGCTTTGCTTTGGCTTCCTCTCTGTAAAAAATGTGTTCTTTATAGGTTTCAGGTTGAGTGCTGCTGCTCTTTTCCATTCAGAGCTGGAACAGCATGTATGGGAGTAATGAGTGGTCTCCTCTGTGATCTTCTTTTAGAACTGGGACATATAAAAGTTTATTATCTCATTACCTTCTCGTATACGAAGCATAGGGAAAGTATTGTAATCATCCAAAGATTTGATGTCGAGATTTTGATGAATCTCAATGTTTTAGACCTCCCTGACTTTCTTGTATATGGCATAGCCATTTTTTTCTGGTGGTAAAAATCAAGATCCAGGCCTTTAATGACCTCTTGGGCACAGCCATCTGCAATGTGTCTGTCTGCAGAGAGAGTGTTGACCTTGTTGAGAGGTTTACTTACCTCAGCAGTGACATTCATGTCTCTGGAGACTCTTCCTATGAAGTGAGTAGCTGAATTGGGAGAGCATGGGGGGTCATGAGGTCACTGCAAAAGGGTGTGTGGCACTCCCCATATCTCTGCAAAAGGATGAAGGTCCAAATCGTTAGAGTCCTGGTGCTTCTTGTGTTGCTATATGGTTGCGAGACACTATCCAGTGACCTGAGATGAAGACTGGACTCCTTCGGGACTCTGTATCTTCAGAGAATCCGTGGGTACCACTGGTTTGTGCCCAATGAGCAGCTGCTCACAGAGTTCCAAATGAGACACATTACCTGTATTGTGAGGAAGGGTCCATTACGGGACTACGGCCATGTGGCGCAATTCCCCGAGGGTGATCTGACTCACAGGATCCTCATTGTTGAGGACCTGAGTGGCTGGACCAGGCCAAGGGGACACCCATGTAACACCTGGCTGCGGCAGATAGACTGTCATTTCTGGAGGGTGGGATTGGACTGTATGTCTGCCTGGACGGTTGCCAACCAGGATCCCGAGTTGTTTCATTGTGTGGTGGGTGCAGCAACGTGCTTTACCAGTGCATGCTCTCCAACCTGACCTGACCTAGTAATAAACTGAACCGTGTTTGAACCCTGGGCCTGTTTGTGTAGCGATTACATGTTCTTCTTGCGACTGCATTGGTTTTTCTCCAGCTGTGATGACTTTCCTTTCACCTTCCAAAACCATCTGTGCATGAGTGAGCCATGTCGAGGTTTGGTCCCTGCTTTGTCCCCAGTGCTGCCAGGATATGGTCTTGTCACCTCAACCCTGATTGAATGGGTCTGAGGAGATCATACTGCGTATTTTATAGGCATCATCCTAGGATCCTGAATTTGATAAGTGGGCTAGAAATGAAAGCTGGTGTACTAGAGGTGCAGTTCGTGTATGTGCTCCTATCCTGATTGATCACTAACATTTAATTTTTGATCTGTTTTGCTATCAAGAAAAGCTTTTGGATGAGTAAAATAAGAAATAATGCAAAATATGCAAGTTGTCATGTCCCCTCTCAAGTTAAATTTGAAACTAAAGAAATCCATATTTGATGTCGCAAAGGATGTTCCTCTAATGAGTTCAAAAATTTGGCAGTGCTTTTTAGTGGGTGGTTTTGAAATTTCAAAACATTGTGCAATGTATTCTATTTAAGAAATCTAAATGAAAATATAAGTTTTCTGATAGAATTTTATTGAAGAATAAGTGTGGCAAATTTTAACAAATTCGGTCAAGTAGGACATGAGTTGTTTCATGTGGACAGATGGACAGACAGACAGAGACCTGTGCACCAAGAAGTGCTTTTTGCATTGAATGTGAGTGCACATAAAAAGGAAGTGGAAACTCCACCTATCGTTGTAAGTACAGCTCAGTACGCTATTATAAAAGCATTTTCTTTGTATTTTTAGCTACCCAGATACAGCTACTACCTCAAAAATAAGTCTGGCCTAAAAAAGGAAGTAGGCAAAGTGCTATTAAATCTGCACGAATTGACGGACCTTGATGGAGGGTGAGTTTGACCTCAGTGTAGTCATCAGGCCTCAGGCTCCTCCCCACTGCACACCAGTACGTCCCGGCATCACTCATTTGCAGCTCCTTGATGGTCGCGGTGAAAACTCTCGCCGAGGTGTCATCATACAGAGAGTATCGACCTTCCGTCACCAGAGTGTTGGGGTCCTTTGTACTGATCAGGGCATTGTATGGTATCCATCTAACATTAGTCAGGTATTTCTCATAATTTTCAAATCCTTGTTCATATCTGCAGTCAATCGTCACACTTCCTCCTACAGTCCCATGTACCACAGTCACTCCATCGCTGCTTATGACTTGTAAAACTGCAGAGACAAAAATATCAGCACTGAGTTTGGTTAAAGAGATAAAAGGCTCAGCACTGGAGTGTTGCTTCCCCAGTACCTATTATGGAAACTATCACCTATAGAAATTATGTTTTTAACTTTTAAACATGATAGACATCCCTCAAGGAACACTGGTGAGGTTATTTAGAGATTTAAAAGTTGACACCGGTCTTGTAATTGAGCGACACTCAAGTCACTGTTCTTCTTTATCTTACTCCCAGTGCTGCTGGGATAGGCTCTGGCCCCTCAAGACCCTGAAATGAATTAACCAGGTTTGTGAAGGTTAAGCTTTGTTAGTTCAATACATTTTAGTCTGTGCCTTTGTGATCAGACAGTGGCATAGTGGTCTGTGCACCGCCTTAAAATTCCATGGACTTTATTTCAGTTCATTTGACACTTGCATCACTAAAGCCACTCAACAGTCATCCAATAATATCATTGTAAAGTGTTCTATAGATTGCCAGGTGTTAGTATTGTAATATTGTCACTTGTGTGGGTAAAGTATCTCAGTAAGAGTCTCATTGTACTAAGTACACAAAACAAGAAACTTCACCTTGGTTTGATCACTGTCTGTGTGAAGCCTGAATGTTTTCCCCAAGTTTTTAGGTGTTTCTGAAGGTACAATAATTTCCTTCCCCATTCCACAGGATTGCATGTTTGGCCAACTGGATGCTTTGCTTTGGCTTCCTTGCACATGTTTGTCTCTGTAACAGATTTGTTCTGTGTAAGTTTCAGGTTGAGTGCTGCTGCTCTTTTCCATTCCGAGCTGGAACAGCATTTATGGGAGTAATGAGTGGTCTCCTCCGTGATTTGCTTTTAGAGCTGGGATGTACAAAAGTTTATTATCTCATTACTTTCTCGTATACAAAGCATAGGGAAAGTATTGTAATTGTCCAAAGATTTGATGTTGAGATTTTGATGAATCTCAACGTTTTAGACCTCCCTGACTTTCTCGTATATGAAGTATAAGGAAAGAATTGGAATCCTCCAAAAATTCAATTCCGAGATTCTAATGAATCTCGACATTTTAGACCTCCCTGAGTCTGAAAATACCATTTTTAAAAGTATGTGTGCGTGTGTGTGTGTGTATGTAAACATGATAACTTGATTACGCTTTCACTTAGGTCAACCAAATTTTGCATATAAGTATTAGGTACAAAATGTAGATTTCTATCAACTTTTGAGTTTTTTCCACTAACCAGAAGTGGTACTTTAACTTTTATTCATGCAGCTGCAGAGACCAATTTATTCAACTTTACTTTTATAATAATAGTTTGATATCTTATTAATTTGATTTGATTTATTGTTCATGGTTCTTTAATGCACATAATGTAAAAATATAATCATTGTCTTTCAGTTTGCTCCTCAAATATCCATCCCCTTATCTGAGTTTACGAGAAAGTCGAGGGGAGACCACTCCCTATTTTTTAATATATGAAGTAGGGCTGTTGCTTAGTTTTTGTTTTTAATTAGACACAGTAAATTTTCACTATCCGTAGATTCCATTTCCATGGTTTTACTTATTTGTTGTTAGAAAAGTTTAACCCATTTTGCGACACCTTCGGTCTACTCGTGCCTATTCATGGCAATGCATAGTAGAAATAAACTTCCAAGAGGTGATGTAGATTAAAGTGTGTCTACACAATGCTGAGAGGAGTAGGTAAGCGGATGAAACCCATTTATGACTTAGACTAGTGGAAGAAAATTAGATTTAGGGGTCACATAGTCATTTAGAATAAAGTGTTTGGGTATGATTTCAATATTCAAATATAGCATTCATCTTAAATATACAACATAAAGGGTTATTAAATGACAGAAACCTGTTCAGGTATATCAGGAAACAAAGATGTAGCACACAAAGTGAACTGAAAGATGACTAAGAGATGACTAAGAAATCAGCAGATGTCCTATAAAACAACCAGAATGGACAGTTGTTACATACACAGAAATGTCAAGGGTGGTGGCTCAACCCAAAAGCTGTAAGAAGAACCAGAATGTTCATTTTATATAAGTCATTTGATTGTAAGTCAATGAATCAACCACAGTAAGATCTATGCATTGATTGGCACAGTATGTAAATTCAATAGTTTATAAAATTAACCTCTATCCTTTGTTTCTCTGATCATTCTGACCCTACTGTAACAGACTGCCATGATGAATGCTCCCTCAAAGGCATTTATCGAGGAGTAATTAACCTTTAACTACTCACGCTGCTGTATTTTGTTCACCAATCTCAGTTATTTTTGTCCAATGTCCTTTTACATGAACCTACCGACAGCATTCACCATCTCTCCTCAACTTGATTCACTACAAGTTCACTGCCTTAATGGTTTCTCTCCAGTGTGCCCCCAGCCGGTTTTATGATTGGATGTGCAGTCGCAAGTTCCATATGGTGCATTTGGTACACTTTGCAGGTACTTATATATGTATGACAACGATGAAATGTTCTTCTTGCAGTGACTTTGACTGCAAAGAACATTCAACAACCGAAGTGATACAAGTCCTACAGTGGATGAAAGTGACTGGTGACGAATGTGCGTGGATCAGGTTTATTTTCGGACAGTCCTAGACTGTGTCATACTATTCAGTAATATGATATTAAATTACATTAAAACATGTACAATTTAAAATCATTGCAATATTTTATATTATAATCTCACAACATGCAAATAAATAGCGTTTTAACACTTGTGCATAAAGTACACTGTGTGAGTACTTAGAGATGAGAAATGGTGTGAGTAGTTAAGGGTTAAATGACGCTGTGAACAGCTTTTCTCCTGTCTGATTACTGACTCAAAAAGATTTACCAGATTTTTCCTAGTAGTCTTTCTTTAGAATAGAATAGAATAGAATAGAATAGAATAGAATAGAATGCCTTTTATTGTCACTATACACATTGTGGAGCCGACCCGGACACAGACAGGCGGACATGTTGTTCTTCACCCACCACACGTTTATTTACAATTATTTACAAATATAATGGTCACTAAGACCCAGTCAATTGTGCACAAACACACCCCAATACTCAGTCCTGGCCACAAATGCCTTCTCTTCGGGCCGCCTCCACACTCTCCTCGTGCCTCGTCCTACTTCCACCCGACTCTAGCCTCGAATGAAGGGAGACGGCCCCTTTTATCCAGTTCCCGGATGAGCCCCAGGTGTTCCCGGCATTCCTCCCTTGGCCACGCCCCAGCGTGGTGGAAGTGCCGGCTGTCCTCCCGGCAGCTCTCCGGGTGCCGTCCTAAATCTTCCCCCCAGCACTTCCTGGTGTGGCGGAAGTGCTGGGGTAACAGGTCCCCAAGGCATTGGGGCTCCTCCTGGCGGTGACCACGGGCCCCTACAGGGTGGAGCTTCCATGCCCTGTACCCGTGGCCCCCAGAGCAACCAGGAAGGAGGCCCCCACGTGATCCAGGGTGGGCTTTGACCCTCTTCCGGTCCCTCACGGCGTCCCAGCCGGGTCGTTGCCCCTGGCATCCCTGACAACATGTACAATGAGATTAAAAGCAGTTCCTTCAGTGCAGACATATATGTAGAACACAACAAGTAAATTAACAATTACTGTAAACAAATGTTGCAAAAAGTTGCAAAGAAGTTGCAAAAAAGTTCTGCGACGCTATATACATATGGAAAGAATAATAACTATTGCCCTATTGGGTTATTGCACATAATTTAAATATTGCACAATAATGATGATCATGTGCAGTGAGTAGTGGATGTTGGACCCTGAGAGTAATGATATTGTACAGTATACAACTATTGCACGATTATTATCAGTACCATTTAGATATTTGATATTGCACAGTTGATGGATAGAAGGAAGTACAGGGGTTGGGAGGTTAGACTGTGTAGTCAGTGCATGTGTGAGTTTAGAATGGTTATGGCTTTTGGGAAAAAACTCTTCTAGAGTCTGTTTGTCCTTGTCGTGAGGCACCTGTAGCGCCTCCCTGAAGGCAACAGGTCAAACAGATCAGATCCAGGGTGGGAGCTGTCCTTGATGATGTTTTTTGCTCTGCTGAGGCAGCGGGAGGTGTAAATGTGCATCAGGGAAAGGAGAGGGCAGCCGATGATCTTCTGTGATGCCTTTACTACTCCCTGAAGCCTCTCCCTGTCTGCCATGGTGCAGCTGCCGTACCATACTGTGATACAATACGTCAGCAGGCTCTCGACGGACGAGCGGAAGAAGGTCAGCAGCAGGTTGGAGTCCAGGTTGTGCTTTCTGAGGACCCTCAGGAAGTGTAACCGTCTGTTGAGCCTTCTTGATGACTGCTGTGGTGTTGTCTGTCCAGGAGACGTCAGCGGAGATAAGGACGCCGAGAAACCGGAAGGTATGAACCCTCTCCACACACTCGCCGTTGATGTAAAGGGGGGCTAAGTCGGTGCTGTGCCTTCTGAAGTCGACAATGATCTCTTTGGTTTTCCTGGTGTTCAGAGCCAGATTGTTCTTTGAACACCAGGCTGCCAACTTCAGGACCTCGTCTCTGTAAGCTGCCTCGTCTCCCTTTGAGATGAGTCTGACCACTGTGGTGTCATCAGCAAACTTGACAATGAGGTTGTTGTTGTGGGCCGGACTGCAGTCGTGGGTATAGAGACAGTACAGAAGGGGGCTCAGCACACAGCCTTGCGGAGTACCAGTGTTCAGTGTGCGAATGGAGGAGTGGTGTGGGGCCGAGTCTCACAGTCTGGAGCCGGTTGGTAAGAAAGTCTTTTATCCAGACACATGTGAGAAGGGGTAGGCCAAGAGTGACCAGTTTGGTGATGAGAATGTCAGGAATAATTGTATTAAAAGCTGAGCTGTAATCCGCAAAGAGCATCCGGACACAGCTCTGCTTAATTAAGATGTTGATTTCTACCACGGACTGGAACCTTCAGTTGTTCTCTACCAACAAGGAATTCCCAGTAACTGCGGGTCAGAAGCTTGCTTTGAGAAAGTCTTTGATCAAAGTGGTGCAGTGTGTTAAATCCTCACTCCGCTGGTATTTAAGATATCAACGTGCTAAGGCTGATGTCCAAGGATCTGGATTAGTATCTTTCAAAACAAGCTCACTTTTAGGTTAGAGAACGTCTCATTCCAAAGGTTTTTAATCTTGTGACTGGTTATTTTGACTTTGAATTTGTCTTAGACTGTTGGGAGCTGATAAACAAGTTTTGATTTGTCTTACCAGCTTTTCGACTTGTAACCTGCTTAGTGACTTTGATTATAGCGTATCCTAATCAATAAGTTCACCTCCTGATCATCTAAACACTTCCTTGGTTAGCTCAGGTTTCTTACTTCTTTCGTGATCATTACAATGTTAGGCTTTGCAGCCTGGAATTAGCAAATTTTGTTCACTCTTCCTTTTTGCTTTCCCAACACATACCATTCATATTATGCAGTATATAGTCATCAAAATATTGATGTTAAGAGTTCAATGGATTTACACATTTTAGACGTCCCAGAACACTGTTGGACCGGTGTACTACCATACAAATCTGTGAACATCATAACTCCAAATGAAACAGCTGTAATGGCATCTTATTCAGAAAATGGTGCCATCTCGTCTTCAAAAATTGTGATATCAAGTTTATGTTTTATAAGGTCGCTTGTGTCACTGCTCTCCTGTAGTGGTAATGAGACCTGGGTTACCTAGCATTGTTCCCCCAAAACCTCTCATTTTACATTAGCATTGGTTCTGGAAGATTTCATGTTTCAAATGGAAGGATTTCCACACTAATTCCAGCATCCTCACAGAGACAAAGAGGCCAGCACTGAAGCCATGATCCTACAGAACCTGCTCTTCTGGATGGTCCACTTCATCAGAATGCCTGACTCCTATCTTTCTAGACAAATCCTCTTTTACCAGTTGATCTATGGGTGAAAACTCAGGGTAGTCTGAAGATGTGGTCCAAAATTACCATCAAAGTCCACCTTCTCAAAGGCTAGATCATTATTGCCAGTTAGAACACCCTAGCCACTCCATGACTCAGCAGATATCACTTTCAGACTGAACACCTTTTTGATGAGGCGGAAAAATGCACAGACCAGTATGAGAAGATTTACAGAAGATGATTCCAGGTGGCAATCTTTTACCTGATTGGATGGTTGACTAGACTCCTTAGACATTTCATGTCACATTCATGGGCATCATTCTTCTTTTGAGGGACCAGTAAGAGAGCTATACCACAAATACGTACAGTACAGGCCAAAAGTTTGGACACACCTCCTCATTCAATGTGTTTTCTTTCTTTTCGTGACCATTTACAGCACTCCATCACTCTCCTTCTTGGTCAAATAGCCCTTACACAGCCTGGAGGTGTGTTTGGGGTCATTGTCCTGTTGAAAAATAAATGATCGTCCAACTAACCTGACTTCTGCACAACACAACTGCTGGTCCCAACCCCATTGATAAAGCAAGAAATTCCACTAAATAACCCTGATAAGGCACACCTGTGAAGTGAAAACCATTTCAGGTGACTACCTGTTGAAGCTCATCGAGAGAATGCCAAGAGTGTGCAAAGCAGTAATCAGAGCAAAGGGTGGCTATTTTGAAGAAACTTGAATATAAAACATGTTTTCAGTTATTTCACCTTTTTTTGTTAAGTACATAACTCCACATGTGTTCATTCATAGTTTTGATGCCTTCAGTCATGAAAATAAAGAAAACACATTGAATGAGGAGGTGTGTCCAAACTTTTGGCCTGTACTGTAGCTGGAACCATTACATTCACTCCCCTCTCGTTGCAGTCTCTCTTATCAAATATTTTCACTCCAGTATTATGGAGCAAGCAAGTCAGCCACAAATAATTTCATCTCTGGTGATGAGTCAGCAAAAAATGTGTTTTGCAACCAGCAGAACTGGTGCAGCTGTCACAGGAAGAACCGTGTTTGGTTCCTCTCTCCAGTCATTGCTGCCTCAGTTCTGCATACATCAGTCAGTCAATCATTATCCAACCAGCTATACCCTAACACAGGGTCACGGGGGTCTGCTGGAGCCAATCCCAGCCAACACAGGTCGCAAGGCAGGAACAAACCCCGGGCAGGGTGCCAGCCTACCGCAGGTTACACCAACACACACACACACACAAACACCCCAAGCACAATTTAGGATTACCAATGCATCTAACCTGCATGTCTTTGGACTGTGGGAGAAAACCGGAGTACCCGGAGGAAACCCACACAGACACGGGGAGAACATGCAAACTCCACGCAGGGAGGACTCGGGAAGCGAACCCAGGTCTCCTTACACATACATACATACGTAAATAAATAAATAAATAAATATTCACACATTGGTCTGAAAACACACAGTTGGGCTGCATATGCAAATGACCTGTGGATAAAAAGAGGACTGTGGTTGATGTGTTATAAAGGAGCCACTCCTAGCCAACACAGAGTGCAAGGCAGGAACAAATACCCAGGCTGGGCGCCAGCCCACCGCAGGGCACACACACACCAAGGACAATTTAGGATCACCAATGCACCTAACCTGCACGTGTTTGGACTGTGGGAGGAAACTGGAGCACCCGGAGGAAACCCACGCAGACATGGGGAGAACATGCAAATTCCACTAAGGGAGGACCCAGGAAGCGAACCCAGGTCTCCTTACTGGAAGGTAGCAGTGCTACCACTGCGCCACCATGAATTCTGCATACATCTGCCTGTTATTTTGTGTTTAACTCCTTTAAATATTTCTTCAATGAAAATAAAAAATCAAGCATCTCACAATAGGAAAACTGTCCTATGTGGCTTAAAAACAGCAGAATGATGCAAATGTGGTCCTATGTCCTACTCTTAGGGGTAAATGCAATTGATCAATTGTCCAAATTTAGGAAGCTACTCCTAACTTCACCAGCAAGTAGCACAACTAGTGATCTATCTAAACATACTAGGAGTTGCCAGAAGATGGCGTTCAGTCAGAGATCAGCACGCACATCCCGGAAAAAGTTTTGGAAACATTGGACAACAATGAACGTGGATTGAACTCTGTCAGTCTGACCGAGATGGAATCATATTTGTAACAAATCAAGTACATTACGTGATCACTCCACCTGCACAAAGAAGCCACAGGCTGTCAACTGAAGTAAAAGCGTTGATAAAGTCACATTTTATTACCCACACGGAAAAGACAGTTTTGCAATAGCAATGATTTGAGTATGTCACAATCAAGCGTTTCTTAAATTTTGTCCCAGACTTTTAATTCCTTTCCAGTAATGTGTGAGGTAATACACAGATTTATACATTTCACCACCACTCCACATGAGATAATGTTAAAGCAAACTGCATTCATTCAAATCTGTGGTCTTCTGAGAGTTGTTGGTTTGATCGACAGCACAACCATAAAGATCATTGCCCCATGTGTGGACAGGCTCACATATGTGAATACACCAATATCAGCATTCAGGGGATCATGAATAAAACAGCATCACATTACCTTGAACATAGGTGGGGGGATAATCGGGGGGTTGACAGTGAAACATCACACAGGTATGCTAAGCTCCATACTCCACTAAAGCCCTGGAATATTTGTGTTACACTTTATAAGCCCAGCAAGGTTCAGGAAAGAAGGCAGAGCCTCCCAGGGGTATCGGATAAAGAGAGCCACACAGAAGAAAAGAGGGGAGCACAGAGAGAGAGAGAGAGAGAGAGAGAGAGAGAGAGAGATGGCACTGCATTGTGGAAAATGTGGAAAACAAGTGAATGTGACTTCAAAATCAGCGTCAGTACTTCCATGGGATATTTCAGTAACTGGTACTTTATGAGGTGTTTCTCATGGCCATAATAAGGGGAAGGTGATTCATTGGAAAGTATGGCTGTGGATCATTCACTGTTAAATATATGTGTCTGTCAACTTTACCCTTATTCATCGTCCAACTCAATGCACTTTACAATATTATTCTTGATGCTGTTATGAAGTCACAACAATTACATGCAGCTTAGCACAATACACTACCATATTATGGTGTTATTGTTCATCTTCATCTACTCTTCCTCCTACTGCTACTGCTTTAACTAATTGTATTATCTTTTTGTTAAAACCTTACTGTTAGTAACAGAAAACTATTAAATGTCATCATGATTTCCAAGGAAACTACAAAACACCTTCATGAGTGGCATTTTGTGACTTGTGGTACCTTAAAATCATGACATCATTCACTCACTCTCAAATGTGAACTCCTACTCCAAGCTTCATAACTATTTCTCATGTCCTACTCGGAGGTTGGATAAGCTAGCATAGACAGGAGCAAACCTTGGACAGGGCAGATTTATATTCCAAACACACAAGCTATAAAAACCTGGCCATGGACACAAATAGATGAGCAGACACAAGCTTGGTCTGCAATAGAAATAAAATCCTGCAGTACTTCTTTATATTCCCTGCTTTGTACCCCGATAAATGCAAGTCATCGCCAATATACTAACAGCCCAATTGTGCTTCACTCATTTAGAAAATGGAACCAATGTAGGAAACACTTTAAGATTGAGAAGCTTTTATCTGTGACACTTCTGCACAAGAACCACCTTTTTCAACTCTCACAAACGTACGCAGTTTTTAATGTCTGGAAAACATTTGAGATGAAATCACTTAGAGATCTGTACATAGACAACGTCTTTGAATCCTACGAACAATTACACTCCAAATTTAACTTTCCAGCAACACATTTCTTTCACTACCTTCAAATTAGAAACTTTGTTAAACAGAACCTGCCCGATTTTTCTTATCTCTCACCTCCCTCTATGCCGGAAAAAATATTGACCAGTCTTGAGGACTCACACAGCATTTCTGCAATATATAAAACCTTTTTACAGTCTCTCCCTTTCAAAGATTCAAGAGGACAGTGGGAAAAGGATCTCAAACTCAACATCTCAGAAAAGGAGTGGAAGGTAGCAATGCACAGAATTCACTTGAGCTCCATATGTGCAAAGCATACAATTATTCAACTCAAATTATATATCAAGCACATCTGTCTCATATAAAATTGTCCAAAATGTTTCCTGGGCAAAATCCAACCTGCAAACGTTGCAATCAAGCCCCAGCCTCACTGGGTCACATATTTTTGGCCTGAGCCAAATTAACATCATTCTGGACCAAAATCTTTAAATGCCTTTCAGACAGCCTTGGTGTCACAATCCCTCCTAACCCACTAACAGCTGTTTTTGGTGGGCTCACAGAGGGGCTTACAGTCGAGAATGACAAACAAACTGTAATGGCCTTTACTTCACTATTGCCATGTAAACTTATCTTGCTCAACTGGAAGAATCCTAACTCGTCTCTATTAAGTCAGTGGGTAACTAATGTTTTATATTATTTGAAATTGGAAAAAATCAAATTCTCACTTACTGGAGCTGTACAAAAGTTTTTCAAAACCTGGCAGGATCTGATCAATAACATTTTAGAATAAGCATTTTAATTGAGGAAGCGGATTCTCTCCCCTCTTTATTTTCTGCATTTATCTTTATTCGATTATTAATTTATATATTTACTTTAATTTACTAGCTTAAAGTTTTACTCTGTTGGCCTAGCTCTCTTTCTCAGGGGTTGGGGTTGATTTGTTTCGAACCTATTTTTGTGAAACTTGATTTATTTGTATGGAATGTTATTTGATTTTAATAAAATCAATAAAATAATTAAAAAAAAGATTTACATTCCAACCCTTTTCTTAATTAGTGACCATTTTTTTTGCTGCTAATTAAGTTCTTTCACAGATCATTTTATTTGACTTGTTTTTAAAGATTCAGTCCTCTGAAACGCTTAAATTTTTCCTTTTTCAGCACCAAAACAGAAATGAGATATGAAGTAAGCCAGCAGATGACAATCTAAGTCGAGGGCCTCAAACTCCAACAAGTTTCACTCCAAAGAGTTTCTTAATTAGAAGATGATTCCTGCTATTAATTAAACATGACTTGTTGGCTGCTCTTATTTCTAAGAGCAGTATTGTGGCAGATGGCCGGGACCCATGCCTGGCAGGGATGCCCTTTGACACTGGGACCGGGGGAGCAGCCATGGGATGCACACTACATCCCCCGGAACGCTTGTTGGTACCCCTCCTGGGTTACATCATGTGAGACTTCAGGGCTCAGACCTGTTGGGCTCCATGGCCACCACCGGAGGAGCTGCACGGCTTAACAAGTCCATGTGGACTGGAATGGAGCCACACCCGGAAGTGCAGCCTAATTAGGCCAATTACCACCTGGAACACTTCCGGGATGGGCTACAAAAGGACCCTGCAGCCACTACTCAGGGAGCCAGAGTCGGGAGGAGGGAGACAAAGCTGTCAACAAGGAGTGGAGGACTTAAGAGTTTATTTGGAATTTGTGCATTTGTGGGGCTGTGTTGTGGCTGAGGGACACGGGGAAGACGTGGCCCCCAACTGAAGAAGGAAATAAAATCCTTTTTGGTTTATTTTAACGTTCCTTTGTTGTCAGTCTGTGTTGGGTCGGGCGCATATATAGCGCCTTTATCACACTGTCAAAATGTTTTGTGGACCTGAGCAGATCAACATTACTGAGACCTTCATCCTTCTTAATTTTAGAACATTAGAACAATCTGGATGAGAACAGGCCATTCGGCCCAACAAAGCTTGCCAGTTCTATCCACCTTACTTCTCCAAAATAATTTTGAGTCGAGTTTTGAAAGTCCCTAAAATCCGACTGTCTACCACACTACTTGGTCTCTTATTCCAGGTGTCTGTGGTTCTCTGTGTGAAAAAGAACTTATTCATTTTTGCACAGAATTTCCCCTTAACAAGTTTCTAATCCTGTGTTCTTGATGAACTCATTTTAAAGTCACAGTCTCGATCCACTGGACTAATTCCCTTCATATTTTTAAACAGTTCAATCATGTCTCCCCTAAATCTCTGTTTGCTTAAACTGAAAAGGCTCATCTCTTTTAATCTTTCCTCATATTTCACCCCCTAGAATCTGCCTAGTTGCTCATGTCTTTTTCTATCAATACTATGTCCTTTTTTGTAGCCCGGAGAACTAAACTGCACCCAGTACTCCAGATGAGGCCTCACCGGTGTGTTATAAAACTTGAGCAGAACCTCCTGTGACTTGTACTGCACACATCAAGGCGCTATATAACCTGACATTCTGTTAGCCTTCATAATGGCTTCTGAACACTGTGATAATGAGGAGTCCACTACGAGTACTAGACCCTTCTCATAAATTGTACTTTCAATTTTCAGACCTCCCTAATGTGTATTCAAATCTAACATTTTTACTTCCCACATGTAATACTTTACATTTACTGACATTAACTTTCATCTGCCACAAATCTGCCCAAGGCTGCATGCTGTCCTAGTCCTTCTGTAGTGATTCAACAGATTCGAGATTATCTGCCAATCCATCTAACTTGGTATCATCTGCAAACTTAACCAGCTTGTTACTTATATTCCAATCCAAATCATTTATATTAAAAATAGCAGCAGCCCCAGTACTGCCCCCTGCTGGACACCACTCTTAACATCTCCCGTTTCAGATAAAGTTCTCCTCACCATCACCATCTGCCTCCCGTGTCTGAGCCAATTCTGCACCCATCTACACACAACACTCCAAACTCGTACATAAAATATTGTATGATGGACACAAGTTGCTGGTCATGTGTTCGCTTGGTTTTATATCTCATTACTGTTTGGCTGCTAATTAAGGAAAAGGGAGACATCTGAGGGGTCTGTTCTTAAATAGCAAGTCACTTAAATTAACACACATAAGTTCATTAGCAGCAAAAACTGGCCACTAATTAAGAAAAGGGCCAAAATGAAAACCTGAAGCCACAGTAGCACTTCAGGACCAGAGTTGTAAACCCCTGTTGTACATCAACACCTTTCATCAACCATCTTACTATGTCAACAACTGAAGTTTATAAGCCTTTAAAGTTGTATAAAATAAGAATAATCAGATTTAGGCTGGATCCTCATCCTTCTATATAAAAGCGGTCGGGATTGTCCTTCCGTCCCGTGAGTGCTACGCAGGCGCGGAGTTTTACACACGCCCCGTCCATTTTGCAATGCACGATGGGATTTGTAGTTTCGTTTTTCCAGGTAAAAGATGATTTTCTACTCCAGACTGTGCGATATCTTCTTCTTCTTTCTTACTATATAAAAGCGGTCGGGATTGTCCTTCCGTCCCGTGAGTGGAAAGCGTAGCGGTATTCCGCTTATCACAGACTTACTACTTGCAGCTTGCGGTACGAAGCGACATGATGTGAGCAGAGTTCTGGTGCTCCCATTGTTCCCTTGCTTTTGTGCGCGATGCGTTGGAAAAATAGACAAAATTATGTCTGTGGAAATAATTAATGTTGATGGAGTACAAATGCCTCACCGCGTAGTAAATATCAGGGGGGTTCAAAAGGGCGATCTCAATATAGAAAAAAAGTTTAAATTTCATCACAAAAATAACAGAAACTACGAGTATTAAAGTAATACCGCTCAAATGTAATATAACCAAATTAATGAGTTTGTATAAAATATCAAATTGATCTACATATTGAATTGCCTTAAGAAGTGGTCGACTTAAAAGTTGGTTGCCTTAAAAGGCGGGTCAGCCTAGTAATAATAATTAGAAGAAGAAGAAAGAAGAAGACATTTACAATGACAGAAGAAGTAAAAGATTACCATGCCGCATCAGTCATCACACGGGTAAACAAGGGCTGTGCCCCTCAGTAGGGAGCCAGGCAGAGGTTGAAAAGTATGCTACTGGACCAAACTCTACCCACCAAGCAAATGAGGATTACCACGCCCAAGGACATTCCTTAAAGAGGCCCTCATGCTGCACCATCTCAAAATCCCACTAAAGTTATTCAACAGAAATTGACTAGGGAAGAGTTTAAAGAAGTCATGGAAGCCTTCTACATTGCTTCCCTCAACCCAAACACATCCATAATTCAAGACACCTATGGCTTCTGGCGTACCAATAACCCTATAGATAGGCTGAACCTAGAATGCAATAAAGTTGCAAATGTCCGCTGTGATATCATCTGTAAGGAAAGACTCAGAAAAATGGAGTTGCAAACTATTCAAACAACAGTAAAGCAAAGAGATGAGAATGCAAAATCTGATGAGCTAGATGTGAACAGAGGCCCACAGGAGCAAAATTGAAGGTAAGAGTCATGAAAATGAAAAACATAGTGAGTCAGGCAACCAAGAACTGCCATATAAGGATAAACACAAGAAAAGTGAACGTAATGATAGATAGAATCCTTAACAAATATGAAACAGCCAAAGAAACTTCAATAGGCCAGAGACCACTAATCCCATAAATAAAAAGTGATCAGGACTCAAAATCAGCCATAGGAACATCAAACAAAGCCATCAGCCAGACAAAAGACCAACTCCCAGAAGTGCTGACCCTCACAGACATTAAGCACCTACTCTATGCAGCTGCCTCTGTCATTACTGAAGCAAAATACATCAAACAAAAGAGGAAGTGCAAACTGAGAAAAGACAATCAACCAAAATGGAAAAAGAAAATTGAATTTGAAATATGCAAAATCAGGGATAATCTACACTAAATTAGATCAAAAATGACAAACCAGTTAGAAAGAAACAAATAACAACACTATTCAAGAAGTACAACATCAAACAAAAACACCAAAGACCAACAGCCATTGAAAAATTAAAACAACTACAAACAAAAGCCCAACAAATGAAAAGGTTAAATAAGAGAAGTTCTTTCACCAGAACAGAACTTAAGAAAATGTAAAGAAATTCTATACAGAACTAGGAATTTAGTCCATTTTAACCAAAGAACCCTATAAACGTTGATAAAGTACAGAGCTTTTGGAGCAAAATCTAGGGAAAAACTAAAGAGTTACAACAAAAATGCTTAATGGGTCGGGCAAATAAAATTAGAGAACACCCAAACCAGCCAACAAGAATAGCCACAAATAACCCTCGAAGAAAGAAAAACAGCAATACGAGATCCAATAACTGGAGAGCCCCTGGGAATAGCAAACTTCTGGATCAAGAACTTACCATCCTTACATCAAGATTTGAGAGATGCCTTCAATGGGTGCATCAGAAACCTGCCCTGAATGGCTCACAACTGCTACTATCAACCTTCTTCCCAAAACAGAAGACACCAAAAACCCTGAAAACTATCGCCCTATCACATGTCTCCCTACAACCTACAAGATATTAACAGCCGTATTTCCTCTAGGAGTCGCTAGCTCCCTAGTTGGAATAAGTTCTTTTTAATTCTGGCGTTTTAAGTAACCTGAAACTATATAGTTATAATGTAAAAAGGCGATACCCCTCCCATAGTGATATGGTGGTGAGAAATCACGTAAGCGAAAATAACTTTCTTTAACGATTTACGTGGCATTACAAACAAAGAAAGCCAAATGGCAAGACAGTTACCCAGGTGGGATCTCATTGTATACAGTCTGCCATTTTTCGTTGCTGCGATAGAAGGATTTTCAGGATGGATGACGTTATCACCTATCCGTCCGTCGGCTTCGAGGTGTTTGGCTGCTGTCCAAGTCTTTTATACTGTTTTCTCCTCGTGCAGGCCCTTACTTAGGTTCCAAACAAGGCAAGGAGAGGATTCCATTTCATCTCTAACATACAGAAATAGTACATTGCCCATTTTCGTAGTTGTACCTTCTCTCTTCAAATGCTTACCTAGCAGTTCTAAATGCTGAGAGCCCCAGTGTGCTAACTTTGGCCTGTACATGTGAGTGGATTAATAAAATAATTTTTGTACAGAGCACAGTGACATTAAACTTATATTCTGATTACAATCCATCATCACAGAGAGAGTTTACAAGCACCTGGAACAAACTAATCTAATTCCCATATGGAAAATGAAGCTATGGCTGCAAAAATCAAGGCCGTTACTGAGCAAGTGAAAACAAGAAAGAAAAACCTTACAATAACCTGGATAGACTAGTCTGTGCTCCATGATTGGATATTAAGATGCCTTGACATTTACAAAATGTTTGAAAGTAAAACGTTTTTAACAGTAAATATGAGCCTGTGGAAAACAATCCTTATTCTAAACCGCACAGATGGAATTCTCTACTCAAGACAGATCAACATCAACAGTGGCACATTTCAAGGAGATTCTCTCTCTCTATCCCTTCTTTTTTGAGTAGCTCTTATTCTACCATCCTCTCTCCTGAAATAAACATCAGCTATGGTTATACTACAGGCTCATTCGCTACTAATCATCTATTCTATATGGGTGACCTGAAAACGTTTGCCAAGAATGACCATGAACAAACTAGCCTTGTAACCACCGTGAAAGGCTTCAGTGATGACATCAAAATGGTGTTTGGACTAGACAATTGTGCCAAAGCTGCATTCAAAAAAGGAAAACTTACTACCACCAAAAACATCCAAATGGATTTAGACATCACCATCCAAGGCCTAAAACATAAATGCACATACATATACCTGGGAATGAAGGAAGGAGACGGGATACACCATACCAAAATGAAAGAAAAGATCAGAAAGGAGTACTATTGAAGAATACGAATGAGCTACCTCATTCTAATCCTAGGCTCAAGAAATGGACCCGGTCATTATGTTGTATTATGGCATGAACGCAAGTGTAATAATAACAATAATAATACATTTTATTTATATAGCGGCTTTTCCATGTTCAAGTTCCTGATGCCAACCGAAATTAGGTGTTGTATAAAAGACTCAGTTGACTGGCAGAGCCATTAACTTACCCAGCCTAGCCACCAATAGGGGGTTTTGATTGGATGGTAAATTTAAGCCAAGACTTTGTCTGCATAATATGAAGTCCAGAGCACTTTTAGGCTTCTATCTGATCTCTCTTCATCAACAGAATGTTAGAAGAAATTGAGTCTACACTTTTACTTTATAATAAATCTAATATTAAAAAAACAGACGTGGCATGATATTACAAAACTAGAACAAAGATACAAACTGAAAGATGACATACAGCACTTACCTGCATTCAGGCAGGTGACAAAGTACAGAGTGAGACTCATGTTAGGCTTCCTGACTACCCTGCCAGGTCTTCCATGGCATCTGCCAAGCGAAGGATGAGCACAGCTTCTCAGGCATCACATTCAGTGCAGAGTGACAGCTGAGGTCCTCTGCACCTCAGGAAGTGTTCAGGAAATGCTTATGATGTGAACTATTGCATTTTAGGGAAGTGAAGAATAATTCTATAAAACAGGGTGGTATGCTTCCTTTTATAAAGTAAGCATAAAACAGAAAAAAATAGGTGAAATGATTGAGGGGTACCACAGTGGTTAGCTTGGCTGCTTCACTACCCTAGAGTCTTTGGTTTGAATCCTGCAATTGAACTTTGGCTGTGTGGGTTTTTTCCTCCCATGTCAATGTTAAGCTATTTCATCACGTGAGAGTGACTTTGATGTTTGAATATTTATTGTCATGTGCACAGAGGACAGTGACGTTCAGAAATGTCAGCCCAAGATGCAACGCATAATCACTCTCCAGCATCAAGATAAAGCACCAGTACTCAAATGTTGACTTTTCCTTGAAACTTTTGGATTCTTTCTTCCCAAATGCCATTCTTCAAATAAAACTCTGTGTGTGAGTGTGCTCTGCAATGAAGTGACCTGAAAATATGACTCACTGGGACATGCACACAAGTCATGCACAAGTCAGTGATAGATACTGGCTCCAGGAAAGAGAGATAGTACTTTGTTAAAAAGGACCAGGAAATAAGAGATAACAAAAAATACATTCAAAGTTTTTAATATTTCTGGTATATATTTGAGAGGAGGTTTATTGTTTGTCATAATATAATAATATTTACTTATTATTCATCAGGTTTCAGTAAAATGCCAGATTTCCTCCAGAGGACAAATAAAGTCAGCCTTCCTCTTTGTCGCACCCCCCGAAATGCCTTCTTTCACCCCAAGCTGGGAAACTCTATCTATCTATCTATCTATCTATCTAGTACCTTAGATATCTATCTATCTATTTAGTGCCTTTCATATCTACAGTATCTATCTATCTGTCTATCTATCTATCTATATAGTGCCTTTCATATCTATCTATCTATATAGTGCCTTTCATATCTATCTATCTATCTATTTATCTATCTATTATATAGTGCCTTTCATATCTATCTATCTATATGTGCCTTTCATATCTATCTATCTATCTATCTATATAGTGCCTTTCATATCTATCTATCAGTTATATAGTGCCTTTCATATCTATCTATCAATCTATTATATAGTGCCTTTCATATCTATCTATCTATCATATAGTGCCTTTCATATCTATCTATCTATCTATACAGTATAGTGCCTTTCATATCTATCTATCTATCTATTATATAGTGCCTTTCATATCTATCTATCTATCTATCTATCTATACAGTATAGTGCCTTTCATATCTATCTATCTATCTATCTATTGTGGTCCCCGGCCGGGGCTGGAGCCCGGCCGGGACGCCCAGGAGGACGTGAGGAGGGCTTGTGCCTCCTCCAGACCGCGAGGGGGCGTCCGTCTTGGTTCTGTTGGGGTCCACGGGTCCAGGGCATGGAAGCCCTACCCTGTAGGGGCCCGTGGTCACCGCCAGGCGGCGCCCCGATGCCGGTTTATCCCATCTGGTCCTCGGCCGGGGCTGGAGCCCGGTCGGGACGCCTTGGAGGACCGGAGGAGGGCATGTGCCTCCTCCAGACCGAGTGGGGGCGTCCGTCCTGGTTATGCAGGGGGCCTCGGGTACAGGGCTTGGAAGCCCAGCCCTGCAGGGACCCGTGGCCACCGCCAGGCGGCGCCCCAGTGCCTAATTATCCCGAGAGCCCGGCACTTCCGCCACACCAGGAAGTGCTGGGGGGAAGACGACTGGGGATGCACGGACGGCTTCTGGGTGCGCAGCCGGCACTTCCGCCACACAGGGGTGTGGCCAACGTCAGGTGCCGGGAAGCAGCTGGAGCTCATCCGGGTCCCCATAAAAGGGGCCGCCTCTCTCCAGTCAGGAAGTGGAAGTCGGGAGGAAGCAGACGGAGCTGGAGAGAGAGGACGGGAGGCGGCCAGGAAGGCACAGAGACTGTGGGCCCTGGACTGTGGGGAAATCGGTGCTGGAGGCACTGGGGTTGTGAGTGCACAGGACTTTGTATATAGTACTGCAAAATAAACGGTGTGTGGTGGAAAAAATGTTGTTCGTCTGTCTGTGCCGGGGCCAGCTTTCACACTATCTATCTATCTATCTATTATATAGTGCCTTTCATATCTATCTATCTAGATATCTATTAGATAGATAGATAGATAGATAGATATGAAAGGCACTATATATCTATCTATATAGTTCCTTTCATATCTATCTATCTATTATAGTGCCTTTCATATCTATCTATCCATCCATTATCCAACCCGCTGTAACCTAACTTCAGGGTCCCAGCCAACACAGGGTGCAAGGCAGGAAACAAACCCCCAGCACACACACACACCAAGCACACAGTAGGGACAATTTAGAATCGCCAATGCACCTAACCTACATGTCTTTGGACTGTGGGAGGAAACTCACGCAGACACGGGGAAAACATGCAAACTCCACGCAGGGAGGACCCGGGAAGTGAACCCAGGTCTCCTTACTGCGAGGCAGCAGCGCTACCTACTGCGCCATCGTGCTGCCTCTATCTATCTATCTATCTATCTATCTATCTATCTATCTATCTATCTAAGTGAAGGCTTAAACTGATATCTTGAAATACTAGGGAACTAGATGGATTATTCCTTGTCCAGCAATGGTTCCTTAAGGACACATGACGATGCTCTTGTGAAGTCTCCTATTGGTGGTAAACTGAGTTGAAGTAAAGGAGGGAAAGTTAAACACAGCCCCAGTCAGTGATGGTAGAGGTCCCTAGACTTGCATATGTGGGCAACAACATGGACAGCGAGACAGGTAAGAGGCTTCCTAAACCTCCATTTTGAAAAGAACTGAAGAGGTTACTTGGTACCTTTCGCGTGAAATGCACCTGATAACACAATAATACAAATCTGAATGAATTGACTGACCTGGATGGACTGTGAGTTTGACTTCGGTGTAGTCATCCTTCATGATCCTCTCCACTGCGCACCAGTACGTCCCGGCATCACTCATTTGCAGCTCCTTGACGGTCACGGTGAAAACTCTCTCCGAGGTGTCGTCATACAGAGAGTATCGACCTTCCGTCACCAGAGTGTTAGAGTTTTTTGTTCTGATCAGGGCGTTATTCAGCATCCATCTAATATTAGTCAGGTATTTCTGAAAATGTTCAAATCCTTGTTCATATCTGCAGTCAATTGTCACACTTCCTCCTACAGTCCCATGCACCACAGTCACTCCGTCACTGCTTATGACTCGTACAACTGCAGAGACAAAAACATCAGCACTGAGGTTAGTAAAAGAGATAAAAGGATCAGCACTGGACTTTTAATTGCTCAGTACCTATTATGGAAGCTATCTCCTACTTCAGTTATGTTTTTAACTTTTAAGATCAATAATTCATTCCTGGGTTGGCACGGTGGTGTAGTGGTAGTGCTGCTGCCTCGCAGTAAGCAGACCTGGGTTCGCTTCCTAGGTCCTCCCTGCGTGGAGTTTGCATGTTCTCCTGTCTGAGTGGGTTTCCTCCCACAGTCCAAAGACATGCAGGTTAGGTGCATTGGCGATCCTAAATTGTCCCTAGAGTGTGCTGGGTGTGGGTGTGTGTGCCCTGCGGTGGGCTGGTGCCCTGCCCGGGGTTTATTTCTGCCCTGTGCTGGCTGGGATTGGCTCCAGCAGACCCCCTATGACCCTGTGTTAGGATATAGCGGGTTGGACAATGACTGACTGACTGACCCACTCCTTCTAGGATAGACTCCTGCCTCTCAAGACCCTGAATTTGAAAAAACAGGTTGGTGTCATTTAACCTGGCTGGGATTTGAATTCTTGTTTAACATGAATTCTTGTGTTTTTTTGTGCATTTATTTATGTTAATGCTGCTTTCATTAAGAGAGAGAGAGGTTAGGAGCACGCACTGATACAGTGCATTGCCGCACCCAAAACATTACAAACCAACTCAGGATCCCAGATTACGGGTGACACCTCAGCACCACACTAGTTCAGATGGAATGGACCAGAGTGAGGTTTTTTATGGTGGCTGGAGTGCCAATTCTGCCACCAATCCCCATGTTATTCCCTGCAGGTTGGAGGGCCTTCATGCAGGGCTGGATGCAGAGTAACATCATACCCAGGATTGGAGCAATTGCAGATTAAGGGCCTGGCATTTTACGGGATTCGAACCGGCAACCTTCTAATTGCCAGCACAGATCTCTAGCCTCAGAGCCACCACTCCACTTTTATTGACTACTAGCTGTACCCCATGGCTGCGCCCACATAGTAATGAAACAGGACAAACTTTAAAAATCGATAGACGCTGTCTTTGTATCTGATCGTGTTCAGCTCTGACGGGAAAGCGTTCCCCACGTGGGGAGAAAAGCACATGGCCGCGATATCTCTGGCAATCAGCAGCTACCCTCTAAAACACATGGAGCTCTGATCTCTCTCAAAAATGTCAAACGTTACTCCTTAACAATCTGTAGATGATAATGTCTGTTGGTATCGCTAGCTAAGTGGAGGCGAGGTGAACTCCAACACGTGGCGAGACGTAGACTTAACTCGAACAGAGGCTGGCGAGTGAATGAAGAAGGCCCCGCCACCCCACTGTCGGCCCACAGCCACTCTGTTGGATTTACATAAATACATCGGGACTGCAAGCAAACTATGGTACTTAGCACGATGAGAGAAGTCGCAAAATCAACCAGAAAGTTCAAGCAAATTATAGAAAACAACCCGATCTAAATCCATTAAGTAATTCTCTCATGAAAAGTGGACAGACATACGGACAGAACGCACCTGGACCATGAAATTTTTTAAACTGTTTCATAGCGAGCACCTATGGGCCAAGGGTAACCTACATTCCAAATTTCAAGTCTCAAGTCCTCATGGTTCGGGAGATTTCGTGATGAGTGAGTCAGTGGTATTTGGCTTTTATATATATAGATTCAGATTATTCTTTATATATAAACCAGCCTAAAGTTTGAACTGTGCCGTCCTGACAGGAAAGGATAAGTAGTTCATTTATAACCATAATAAGTGTAACCCTTTAAAACATTGAGTTACAAGGTGATAATAGCAATGTTCATGATATAATTAAAACTGGATTAAAACAATTCATTTTTACAGAAGCCTAGAGAAGACGTGCAATATCGATATTTTTTAAAATTGTTTCCTCGAGATAATAGACTCATTTTATCGAGATCTCGATAAAACAAAAGATCTTGTTTTCTCAAAATTATGAAATAATTGTATCTAACGTTTAAGATTAAGGCGCTGTTATTTTACTAACACAATGTCTTACTTGTGTCTCTAATTGGATGAATAGTAATTTTCTCAAGCTAAATAAAGAGAAAACTGAAATTTTAGTGATTGGCAATAATGGATGCAATGAGATTATTAGAAATAAACTTGATGCATTAGGAATAAAAGTCAAGACAGAGGTAAAGAACTTAGGGGTTCTTAGGGGTAACTGCTGACTGTAACCTGAATTTTAAATCACATATTAATCAGACCACTAGGACAGCATTTTTTCACTTAAGAAACATAGCAAAAGTTAGACCTCTTATATCATTTTAAGATGCTGAGAAATTAATTCACGCTTTTGTTTTCAGTCGACTAGATTACTGTAATGCACTCCTCTCAGGACTACCCAAAAAAGACATAAATCCCTTGCAACGAGTGCAGAATGCAGCTGCTAGAATCCTAACTAGGAAAAGAAAATCTGAGCACATTTCTCCAGTTTTGATGTCACTACACTGGTTACCTGTGTCATTCAGGATTGACTTTAAAATTCTGCTTATGGTTTATAAAGCCTTAAATAATCTCACCCCTTCTTATATATCGGAATGTCTGACGCCTTATATTCCAAATCGTAACCTCAGATCCTCAAATGAGTGTCTGCTTAGAATTCCAAAAGCTAAACTTAAAAGAAGTGGTGAGGCGGGCGGCCTTCTGCTGTTATGCACCTCAAATCTGGAATAGCCTGCCAATAGGAATTCGCCAGGCTAATATGGTGGAGCCCTTTAAAAAACTGCTAAAAACTCATTACTTTAACATGGCTGTCTCATAACTTCACCTTAGTTTAATCCTGATACTCTGTATATTCAATTTATTATCATAACTATTCATGGTGGCTCTAAAATCCGTACTGACCCCTATTCTCTCTTTTATTTCTTTTCCCGGTTTTCTGTGGTGGCGATCTGCGCCACCACCACCTAATCAAAGCACCGTGATGTTCCTACATTGATGGATTAAAGGCCAGAAGTCTACATGACCATCTCATCTTCCATGAGAACCCTAAATACAAAGAGGACTGTTTCATTTATGTGAGGTAGAATGCCCAGAGGGGACTGGGTGGTGTCAGGGTCTGGAACCCCTGCAGATTTGATTTTTTCTCTCCAGCTGTTTGGAGGTTTTTTTTTTTTTTTTCTGTCCTCCCTGGCCATCGGACCTTACTCTTATTATATGTTAATTAGTGTTATCTAATTTTAATTCTTACTTTGTCTTTTTTTCTCTTTTTCTTCATGTAAAGCACTTTGAGCTGCATTATTGTATGAAAATGTGCTATAGAAATAAATGTTGTTGTTGTTGTAATGTTTAGCTCATTGAAGCCACGTCCTGTTTGAAATGGAAGAAGAGCAGAACTGTATTGATCAGTGCGTCACATTTTTGTTCAATCAAGGGCTCACACAGGCTGAAATATGTTTATGCCTTAGTTTTGAAAATAATAACGTTAGTGTCCGTCATTTAAGCAGACGGTTAGCAAGGCTTCATCTGTATAGGCATCGCAATCTAAGCGAGCCTGATGCCAGAAGCAAAGGTTAAGTTTCATTTTCTCGAGATCGCGATAAACTTATTCCATTATCTCAAGAAAACAAATTATTTTCTCGACATCCAGAAAAAATTATTCCATTATCTCCAGGAGACAATTTAAAAAAATAACGATATTGCACATCCTCTTTCGTCTTCCGTACGTTCTATTGTGCATGTTGTTAAGTTGTTATGTAATTATATTTAGAATGCTTTAAACTAAACTAAAAGTTAACACTGGTATTTATGTTAACTTAATTTATTAATTTGGATGGTAGCTAATTAGGGTGCAGATCAGAGGTGAAGAATAGACTAAAAGGAGAAAAAGGGAAGCGGGGAGTAATGGCGTAGGTATCGGTAAAGTTGTTGACAAGTGTGGAAGCCGGCCCGGACACAGACAGGCGAACACCGATGGTTCAAGCACCAACACACGTTTATTATACATTATTTACAGTGAAACAGCACACAACCCACTTTCACCCTCAAAGTCCAGGCCTTTTTACAATGCCTTCCTCTCTAGGTCCGCCTCCACTCTTCTCCTCCCGAGCTCCGTCTTTCTTCATCCCGACTCCAGCCATCGAATGGAGGGAGGCGGCCCCTTTTATGCTCACCTGGACGTGCTCTAAGTGCCTCCCGATAACCTTCTGCTGGCCCTTCCAGGTGTGGCGGAAGTGCCAGCTGTGCACCCGGAAGCACTCTGGGTGTCCCTGGTCTTCTTCCCCCCAGCTCTTCCGGGTGTGTCTTGTGGCCTCAGACCCCCTACAGATTTTATTTTTTCTCTCCAGCTATCTGGAGTTTTTTTTTTTTGTTGTTTTTTCTGTCCTCCCTGGCCATCAGACCTTGCTTTATTCTTTGTTAATTAGTCATTTTTATATTTTTTCTTTTTTCCTTCTTCGTCTGGTAAAGCACTTTGACCTACATCATTTGTATGAAAACATGCTATAGAAATAAATGGTATTGTTGTTTGTCTTCATCCTGTTTCCAGGAGTTTTAATTTGTAAAATCAGAGCCGTTCTACCTGCCAAATGATAACCTTGTGGTCTTTTGGTATATGAAGAATTATCACCAGTGCTTGAAGTGAAACCAAATAATATCATACTGCTTGGGTTGGGTGGACATTAACTGCAATCAGCACCAGTACTGACCAGTATGCTACCAATAGGTGCCATGGCCCACTTCAAGCATTGATTGCCACAAGGCATCCCTCATTCAAAAACACACAAGTAGAATTTCTGTTTGAATCAATGATGGAACATCCTAAATAAAGGTGACACCATTCCATGTGACGGCCCGCGATTCATCAGGTATCCCTTCACTCTGAGACTGGCCACCTCTTTTATTGTAGCAGACAAAAGAAACAAACCAAAAGAGAATGAAGAGATTCACAGGAAGTGACTTTACTGTCTCAAGATCTGTTGACTCCTCAGCCAGTTAAGCTCATCCTGATGTCCATCTGAGGTTTTTGTTCTTATATTGAACAACCTCTCTACACTACTAATAACCGAAAGAGTCTCATTCACTCCACTCTCGTTGCTGTCTCTCTTATCAAATATCGTCACCCCAACATTATAATGCAAGGCAGTCACAGATAATTGTAGTGATGAACTAGCAAACAAAGATTTATTAGCATCCAGGCAATTTGCACCATTGACACAGAAAGAAAGATGTGCAATCGTTGCTGTGGTAAGCCAGCCCCAGAGACAGACAGGCAGACACCGAATGTTCCAAAACATAAAAGTTTAATTGTCACAGTCTGGCACACAGCACAGTGCTCTTGCACCAAACACCTTTAGTTCAGTCCTTCCTCTCCTCTTGAGCTTCGCCTTCTTCCTCCTGACTTGACCTGTCTGCTCGAGGAAGGCGGCTTCTTTTATAATCACCCGGATGTGCTCCAGGTGCTCTTTGACTGCCTTCCAAAGACACTTCCTGGCGTGGCAGAAGTGCCGCATGAGTACCCAGAAGCACTCCAGGTGTCCCTGGTATTCCTTCCGGCAGCACATCCGGGTGTGGCCATGGACCCCAGCAGGGTTGAGCTTCCATGCTCGGTTCCCATGGCCCCCATACAGACCAGGACGGCTGCCCTCTCGTGGTTCAGGGGAGGTGTAGTCCTTCTCCTGGTCCTTCCAGGCATCTCAGCTGGGCCAAACCCCCGGCCATCCGCCACACTGCCTAGAAGAGTTTTTTGGTGCTAACTCCATATGTATCTGCCTGTATTTCCATGTCTCTCTATTATAATAAAAAAATCTTGGATCAAGACTTGATCTTCTTGGAAGACACTTTGACGTCCCTGTGATGATGCGGATTCGCTTTGGGCTCCCATCCGTCTGCTGGGAGCTCTTAATCCCGACACCGTCGGTAATGTCACTGAGATGAGCTGACAAATGAGGACAATTCTCTAATGAAGCCAGAGGGTAGCGCAACAGTGTTTTAACAAAACAGTGTCCAAACAAAGTCATTAGTGCAGTGCTCCACTCCACAGTTTCAATAAATAATCCATAAAAGCAAGTGTTCAGTGGGGATAAAAACAATAAATAAATACTTTAAAATTCAAGGTTAATAAATGCAGTCTCACTCTTCACGATCCTAGCGCACCTCCTTCTCTAGTTCTCCCCGGCTCACCCATAACTCTTGTAACCGGCTGAGACCCCAACAACCACAAGCTCCTTCAGGCCGACCTCCGTCTTGGCTTCCTTACGGACATCACTGCCAGACCGTCCAAGTTTGGCTTTCCTCCCCTTCTTCCTTTGTGCTCACGTAATCGCTCCTCAGATCCCTCTGGAAGACACAAGCCTTGCTCACCCCACTCCAACCGAACACTCAGTGGGGCGAACTAGCCCCTAGAGCGCCACAACCAAATGCTGCTTCGCGGGGCCCCAGCTCGTGCTGTCTCCTCCTTTCAGGTGGCCAAATCCTCCTGCTAAGGCCGCCTTTCACTTTCTTTAACCTGTGTCCTTTTCTTCTCCTCGATCGATCTTTCCATCCCCCCTTTCCTGGTGCAAACCTGTATATATACACCTCTGCCAGTGCCTCTGTGGGCACAGCACCTTAATCATATGCCGCAGGAAGCCAATGAAGCAATCGAGAATGATCGCACCCACACACGCAGGTGCGACTCGCTCCAACTACCTCATTAACTCCTCGCAGTCATACAATCCTGCCCACAGAGAACGACATGGCTATACGGATTTAAAACCTGGCCCTTATTTTTTTTTGAAGCCAGGGACCCGCTATGCCACAGTCCCGTGAGACAAGGCAGTGAGACAGAAGGACAGCTGCTGTACAGGCTTTTAAATGATCGACGCACAGCACGACAAGCAGAACATGCAGCTCGGCAGCAGCAAGCCAGCAGCTGATCCATCTGAATCTCCTTAGCATGCGTTCAGCACCCCCTTCACAACATGAGCGGCAAAGACGCCAAGTGGCTGGCACATAGTGCGCCCCCAGGGGTGAGAGGGGGGTGGGCGAGCGAAGCGAGCAGGGGGAAAAGCCCACTACTTTAATCAAAAATAATGTTCTCTAGTGAAAAAATAGATCATCCGATTCATTCCTGTCACATTCGCTTGAGCTGTGAACCGTGTGTTGTGGCTGTGAGGAAGCACTGGCCAGCACAGCTTGAGACACACGAGAATACCAAAGAAAGCGTAGGACGATCGCCAAAAGACTTATCAAATACCCGATTATTTGTCTTTGACGAGTAACATAGTAATAAAAAATAACCTGACATGGACTGGATCCACTTCCACTCCACCTGTGCTTGTGTGAATCCGGCCTGGCTGGAGTCCTCTGCGACCTCAAGATAACTGTCCACCTGAAGGCTATTGTGGTGTGAAATTTTGTTTATAAGTTGATAAATATTTTGTATGTCTTTATTTGTTAATTAGACAGAGCAATGTAGTAGTAGTGGTATATTAATGATAAGAACAGCAATGGCTTAATGTTTAAGAAACCCCCTTTTTAGGAGTGAGTCATTGTAATTTTATGACAGGGTCGGGGCAAGTGCCTAAAACCAGTTTGGCCAGTGATTCTTGCTCAGTCAACCTACACAGGAAAGGCAGACTACCTCGCTGGAAAGCATCACCTGAACAAATGGTATTGGGGATAGGTGTGAAACCATTGTGTCGCACCAGAATTCTAGTGGTCTAAAGTTGCCTGTTTGGTTTTAAATCAGAAGCCATTAAGTACCACAACACCCTATTGGCTGTAGGGTTTGGACAGAGAGTGTATAGATTTGCTTGCTTTACCCCTCCCTCTCTCTCTCACATCATCATGATGAAGGAGCATCTCACACACCATGAACTGAAATGAAGACCACACTGAGAAGCACAGGTCAGCACCCATATTGAGACAGGTAGGTGGCCTGCGCTGAAGAAAGCTGACCACAAATGAGGACTTAACTAGAGACATTAAGTAACTAACTTAACTCTGTGTGTCACCTGAAACTACACATCAGCATTTATCAGGCTGTATGGTTGCCAATATTCACATGTACTTTGCTTATTGTTATTATTTTATAAATATTATCAATAATACATTATTTAAGTTGTAACTTAACTCCTGCTTGTCTTTTACTCTACTAGGAGGCTTTGCCCCCTGCTCGCTTCGCTTGCCAACTCCCCCCCCCCCCACCTGCGCTACGCACCGCTGTGTAGAGGGGGGCTGAACGCACCCCAAAGAAACATTTTCGCTCCTCCGAAACCCCTCTTAAATGGTGATACAATGGGAAACAAATAACAGTTTTTTTTTACTTCCTCTTTACTCAATCAGCTGCTGGCTTGTGTGGTATAGCGGGTCCAGAGCTCACTGAGCAAAGGCCATTCATTTTTAAATAAATAATCCCCGCTCTCGCTGGGACTTAGCGAGGGTCGTTGGGCCAAGGCGAGCCGCGGGACGCTCGGGGGTGTGGGCCTTTCTCACCGAGTGCACAGGTGAGGACCTGCCCACATCCGTGATTGCTCCCGTGGCTAATGCTGCAGCTGTTATGGCCCCTCGTCATTTAAAAGAAGCGGGAGTCAGTCGGGAAGGGGGATCGAACGAAAGGAGATAGGACGGAGGTTACTGGGAGCAGGAGAGGAAGCAGGTCGGTGAGAGAGAGAGCCGCGAATGAGCGCTCACGGGCAGCTGCGAGGGCCTGGGGTGTTGGGCCTACAGCCAGGCGTTTGAGTTGGATGTCGCTCCCGCTGAGCGATCAGGTAGCGGAAGTGACCAGTGGAAAGCGACGAGCCGCAGAGGGCCGCGAAAAGGCAGCGGAAGTCGGGAGGCTTGGTGGTGGAATCCCCAACGTGGGCGACCTGGCCATTGTGGGAATCAAGTCTCCGAGGCTGGGATGAGTGCCAGACCGGAGCCAGGGATCGGGAGGTCTCCAGTCTCGAGTAAGTGTGTTGAAAAGGGCAGCCGCAGAGTCAGAGTGGCTCCCCTGTTGCAAAGCCTGGACAGGGAGAAGCAGGGGAGTCACATGTTAAAAGAAGCACCGAGCTTGTTGTTGTTTTAAGACTGCTTCCTGAGGAATGTTTTTAACCTTGTTTTAAAAAGGATTGTTTTTTTTTGGTGTGTTTTTTTTAACCTCCATGTTCCTTTTAATGGATTATTTATTTTTGAACTTGAAAGCACTGCACTATTTATTTATGGACACTTTGTTTTGATTGTCTTTTTAATAAAAGCACTTTTGCACTTTTTACCTTCCCCTTGCTCAATTGTTTATTACCTTCACTGACTAGCTCATCGGTAACATTACCGACGGTGTTGGGTTCAAGGGCTTCCAAATAGCGACGGGAGCATGGAGCCAGAACCCGCATCGTCACAGCTTGCTGCTGCTCCTGTGCCTCGTGATCTGCATTTCGTGCGGCACTTTGAACGTTTAAAAGCCTGTACAGCAGCTGTACTTTTGTCTCACTGCTTTGTCTCTCTTCTCCCCGAGACATCCTCAAACACTATGCAATCTCTTTTCGCTGTTCTGTTATTTCACCGAGTAATATTTTCCGTTTGTTTGCGTTAATGCGATCATTACTCAAATTTTTCTGAGACTTTCAAATTTTCCAATTTCCATTATCTCCAACCTGCTCTGCATGTGTTTCACGGGACTTGCTTCCAAAGGTTGTAAGTATGACGTGACTCGCAGGATGTGAAAGTGTCTCTCTGTCTCTCTTCAAAAGATCTCGTCTGGTTGCAGGAAAAAAGTTTTGTCTTGTCGCAAGACTTTTTTTTATAATAGAAAGATGTAATTGCCTGAGGTTATAAATGTTGGAGGGAAAGTGTGGAGAAATTATAAAGTTCAATACCTTATAAACAGTGCTAAGTCTATGGGATTGGAGGCATTCTGACAAACGCTACACTTTAACCCTTAAACCGCCACAACCGGCTATAGTCGGTTCCCAGTGCAATTTGCCAGCACGAGCTGATCAGTCCATGCCGTACATTCATTGAGCAGCCAGCTCATGACCACTGCTGCCCCCTAGCGAATCAGCAGCACTGTCCCCTGCACTAAACGAGCCTGCAAGTGTCAGCGTTGGCCTCTGTGTGCTTACGTGCAGCCAGTTCAAGCGTAGTTGGCTCAGTGATTTACTGAATTTCATCAATGGTGTCAGTTGTACCTTGTACATATAATAATTGATTGTTGCAGTAATTTTTTTTTTTTTAAGTTTTTACAGTTCATTGGCAGTGTGTAAAATAATCAGTGTTGCAGTAATTGTGATGCTCTTTGCATGAAAAATATGTGTTCCAGTAAAATTTCACTTTTTCTTGGTGAATTGTGACGTTTCCTTAAAAAGTGCAGAAAAAAAGTATTTGGCATCCGGGGGTGCATTACCCTTCAAGTATATGGCAGTTTAAAGGTTAAAGAATACAAAATGGGAAATTGGAGTAATATAGAGCTCTACCAAGACTAAGTCTACAAAGGCCAAAGTTTACAAGAGCATTGTACATCCAGTCACCCTCTACGGGTCTGAATGCTGGCCGGCCACCATCAAGCATGAGCAGGCCTTGCACGTCATGGAGATGCTCCGGTGGGCGCACAGCCTCACGCGGCTTGACTACATCACGAATGAAGATGTGAGAAGAATAACAGGTGTGGTGCCAATACCAGAGAAAATGCAGGAGGTGCTGGGATGGCTACGTCATGCACAGCACCGAGCAGTCAGTGGCCAAACAGACAACCCAGAAAACGGTGGCTTGATCAACTTAAAGAAGACACGCAACTCGCTGGGCAATGCCCTCCTTCGAAGGAAGTAGAGATCGACGTGCAGAAAAGCAGACCCTGCGCTAAGAAAGAAGAAGGACTGGATCCACCTGATTCCTAATGCTAGCAGAACTCAGGTCTCTGAGAATGGATTGACTGGCAGAGTCATTAGATTACACAAAGTGACCTTCTCGTAGTCACACAGTGTCAGTGTGCAGAATTTGAGCCCACAGCCGCAGGCTTTTCCGTCAAAAAGCTTTAACCACTCGGCCACACTTGCCTGCTTGTACACAACATGAAGTCCAAAGGTGCTTATGAGGAATTTTAGGTCTCCAGCCGATTCCAGCTTATAAACAGAAATCTAAAAGAATTTGAATCTACAGTACACGTTTACTTTATGATCAATTAGCATAGATTAAAACATGAAAGAAGGAATGGTAATGCAAAATAAGTATAGAAATATATTAAAAATGACACACCAGCACTAACCTGCATTCAGGCAGATGAAAAAGTATAGAGTGGGACTCATGTTAGGCTCCTGACCACCCTGCCAGGTCCACCTTGGCATCTGCTGAGCAAATAGAAATGGCAGATCTGGGAGAGTTGAGCTCTTCTGTACATCAGGAAGTGATCAGTCAAGCTTTGGTGATGTGAAACATCTCATTTTAGGGAAATAGAGGATAGTCCTGTGTATACAGGGTGGCACAGTTCCTTTTGTAGAGAAAAAAACAAAATCATATTAGATATAACAGCTGATGTTTGGTGAGTGTACTGGTGCCATAATGGCTGCCGTTGCATCATCTAGGTGGGTGCCACACATAGGTGGTGGTTGAAGTGGCTCCCCATTCTTCATGTAAAGCATTTTGAGCAGTGAGAAAAGAGCTATATAAATGTAATTTATTATTATTATTATGATGATGATGATGTTGTAGAGGAGCCCCACAGGGCTTTGCTCTACTGCTTCACTACCGCAGAAACATGGCATGTCATCTTCTAACCAACCCACTTGCAAATCCAGTCCAGGGTCATGGATGGGTTGGGGTTTGAGCCTATCCCAGCTAGCACAGGGCACATGGCAGGAATATACACTGGGGATGGTGCCATTCCATCACAGATTGAACACACACTCACAGAAAACACACACTTAGGGACAATTTAGTGTCACCAACTCACCAAACTTCCATGTCTTTGGACAGTGAGAGGAAACCCACATAGGCAAAGGGGTGACATGCAAATCCTGGTATCCTTACTAAGAGGGCAGCAGCACTACCACTGTGCCGCTACGCCAGCCTGCCCCAGAGTCTTGGGTTCATATCCTGCACCTGAGCATTGTTTGTCTGGAGTTGGCACATTCTTCCCGTATCTTTCTGGGTTTTTCCTCCCACATTCTGCAGACATGTATATTATCATCACCTACACTAAATAGTACAGTGTGTGTGTGTGTGTCTGGGTATGTGTGTGAATGCTGGTTTATTTCTGCTTTACCGCACTCCATATGCCTAGCTCTAAGCAAAACAAGGACGGCTGCTTTAAGTAAAATGAGACGTCTGGGCAGCGGCTTTATGCAACCAAGTTTGTACGGCTCCTCATGTCAACAGCTGCTTTAAGCAAACCGAGACTTCTGTAGAGCTGCTTTATAGTTCTATCTGTCTATGGCTTCACCCACACATGGACGGCTACATCAAGTAAATTTAGACTTAGATATGGCTCTTTTACAGCGCCCCACCTGTACAGCTCACCCACACATGGACAGGTGCCTTAAACCAACCGAGACATCTGCATAGCTGCTTTAGAGTGTCATCCATGTATGGCTTCAAGCAAATTCACACTTTGTAGAGCTCCATCTGTACAGCTCACCCACTCTTGGACAACTGCCTCAAGCAAAGAGACTTACTAGCTTGACATGGGCAGACCAATTGGTTGCCTTCAGACCTGAATGTTAGTCGACATCTCTGCTACTTACTAAAGCAGTGACCACTCTGCGAAGTCCTTCCTCTTCTCAGCTGCTAAACTCTTCTGGGAATATGGCAGTCACTCAAACTAAACGCTTTTGACTACCAAACTATATGTAGTTAATATTGTAATAAAGCTAAATTAATAAAACACTAGCTGTGCCATCTGTCTAAGATGAGTTGAAATCAACGTAGACCTCAACTTTCACATTTGCAGTGCACCATGCAATGCATATGTCTCTGTTATATGTCATTTGGAATGGGATTTGTAAAAGCTGTGCTAATGTTTGTGATGTGCCATCCATTAGAATAATAAATGTGATACATTTTATTACTAAAAATGTTTGTGATGCACCGTCTGTTGGAATGACAAATGCAATTCATTTTATTACTACAAATGTATGTGATGTGCCATCTGTTGGAATGGCAAACGCAATGCGTATATCTTTTTTATATGTCATTTGGAATGTGATTTGTAACAGCAATGTTAATGTTTGCAATGTGCTATCTATTGGAATAACAAATGCAATTCCCATGTCTCTGGCATATGCCATTTGGTATGAGATGTGCAAAAGCAGTGTTAATGTTTGTGATGTGCCATCTGTTAGAATAACAAATGCAATGCATTTTATTACTAAAAATGTTTTGATGCACCATCTGTTGGAATGACAAATGCAATGCATTTTATTACTA
>JANRMT010027041.1:18854482-18884190 GCA_026402145.1 Polypterus bichir lapradei | reverse complement strand
TGTTTTCTGAAGAGGCATTAGCTCTCTTGGAAATGTGTTCTTTTGAAATTGTGGCATATTAAATAACTAAACACTATCGTAATATACCAGAAAAGGCGATATCCCTCCCATCGTGATTACGGCGGTACAAGAATCACATGAGAAAAAATATCTTTTAGCTTACATTTACTGACGGTTAACGCGGTTACAGACGGGGAGGCATATGGACAGACTTTATCCAGGTGGGAAATCTGGATCAACACAGCCTGCCATTTTCTCGTCCCCACGCTGGGAGGCGGTGTCGACAAAGTTTCGAAAAACCTTTCAAAATTTTCGAAAAATTCAAAATTTTGGTCCAGAATGATGTTAATTTGGCGCAGGCCCAAAACATGTGGCCCAGTGAGGCTGGGACTAGGTTGCAGCGTTTGCAGGTTGGATCTTGTCCTGGAAACATTTTGGACAGTTTTAGGTGAGACAGATGTGCTCGATATACAGTGGTGTGAAAAACTATTTGCCCCCTTCCTGATTTCTTATTCTTTTGCATGTTTGTCACACAAAATGTTTCTGATCATCAAACACATGTAACCATTAGTCAAATATAACACAAGTAAACACAAAATGCAGTTTTTAAATGATGGTTTTTATTATTTAGGGAGAAAAAAAATCCAAACCTACATGGCCCTGTGTGAAAAAGTAATTGCCCCCTTGTTAAAAAATAACCTAACTGTGGTGTATCACACCTGAGTTCAATTTCCGTAGCCACCCCCAGGCCTGATTACTGCCACACCTGTTTCAATCAAGAAATCACTTAAATAGGAGCTGCCTGACACAGAGAAGTAGACCAAAAGCACCTCAAAAGCTAGACATCATGCCAAGATCCAAAGAAATTCAGGAACAAATGAGAACAGAAGTAATTGAGATCTATCAGTCTGGTAAAGGTTATAAAGCCATTTCTAAAGCTTTGGGACTCCAGCGAACCACAGTGAGAGCCATTATCCACAAATGGCAAAAACATGGAACAGTGGTGAACCTTCCCAGGAGTGGCCGGCCGACCAAAATTACCCCAAGAGCGCAGAGACGACTCATCCGAGAGGTCACAAAAGACCCCAGGACAACGTCTAAAGAACTGCAGGCCTCACTTGCCTCAATTAAGGTCAGTGTTCACGACTCCACCAGAAGAAAGAGACTGGGCAAAAACGGCCTGCATGGCAGATTTCCAAGACGCAAACCACTGTTAAGCAAAAAGAACATTAGGGCTCGTCTCAATTTTGCTAAGAAACATCTCAATGATTGCCAAGACTTTTGGGAAAATACTTTGTGGACTGATGAGACAAAAGTTGAACTTTTTGGAAGGCAAATGTCCCGTTACATCTGGCGTAAAAGGAACACAGCATTTCAGAAAAAGAACATCATACCAACAGTAAAATATGGTGGTGGTAGTGTGATGGTCTGGGGTTGTTTTGCTGCTTCAGGACCTGGAAGGCTTGCTGTGATAGATGGAGCCATGAATTCTACTGTCTACCAAAAAATCCTGAAGGAGAATGTCCGGCCATCTGTTCGTCAACTCAAGCTGAAGCGATCTTGGGTGCTGCAACAGGACAATGACCCAAAACACACCAGCAAATCCACCTCTGAATGGCTGAAGAAAAACAAAATGAAGACTTTGGAGTGGCCCAGTCAAAGTCCTGACCTGAATCCAATTGAGATGCTATGGCATGGCCTTAAAAAGGCGGTTCATGCTAGAAAACCCTCAAATAAAGCTGAATTACAACAATTCTGCAAAGATGAGTGGGCCAAAATTCCTCCAGAGCGCTGTAAAAGACTCATTGCAAGTTATCGCAAACGCTTGATTGCAGTTATTGCTGCTAAGGGTGGCCCAACGAGTTATTAGGTTCAGGGGACAATTACTTTTTCACACAGGGCCATGTAGGTTTGGATTTTTTTTTCTCCCTAAATAATAAAAACCATCATTTAAAAACTGCATTTTGTGTTTACTTGTGTTATATTTGACTAATGGTTACATGTGTTTGATGATCAGAAACATTTTGTGTGACAAACATGCAAAAGAATAAGAAATCAGGAAGGGGGCACATAGTTTTTCACACCACTGTATAATTTTAAGTTGTATAATTGTATGCTTTGCGCATATGGAGCTTGAGTGAATTCTCTGCATTGCTATTTTCCACTCCTTTTCTGATATATTAATTGAGAGATCTTTTTCCCAGTGTCCTCTTGGATCTTTGAAAGGGAGGGACTGTAAACTAATTTTATATATTGCAGAGATGATGTCTGGGTCTTTGAAATTGAGCGATATTTTTTCCAGCTTGGACAAGGGTGCAAGATGAGGAAAATCGGGCAGGTTCTGTTTAACAAAGTTCCTCATTTGAAGACAGTGAAAGAAATGTGTAGCTGGAATGTTAAATTTGGAATGTAATTGTTCATAGGATGCAAAGACGTTGTCTATATAAAGATCTCTAAGAAAGTTAATCCCAAATGTTTTCCAGATATTAAAAACTGCATATGTTTGCGAAGGTTGAAAAAGGTGGTTCTCTTGCAGAGGTGCCACAGATAAAAGCTTCTCCATCTTAAAATGCTTTCTACATTGGTTCCATATTCTGAGTGAGTGGAGCACAATTGGGTTATCAGTATATTGCTGATAACTTGCATTTATTGGGGCACAGTATACCAATAATCTTTAAAAGATCCACCAGAAGATTAAAAAACAAGTCCAACCTGACTGAATGACCATCACTCCGTCACACTAACATAGTAATGAACAATTTCAAGAGGCTACTCAAAAATCGTGTACAGTATGATCGTTTATGCCAAAAGAACTGGATCCATTACAGTTTGCATATCACTCCAGTACATCGACAGAGGATACTATCACCTTGATCCATCATATAGTACTGTCCCACCCGGGAGAGGTAATTATGTTCAGATGTTATTTATAGACTATAGTTCTGAATTTAACAGAACTCATCTCCTGGCCTGCGTCTGAGCACTGCATTGTTCAGCTGGATCTTTAACTTCCTGACTGTGTAGCAGTGAGATAGCACAGTTTCAATTTGAAAAGGGTAGATTGGGGTCGCAGAGCGACTGACATGGTCAGTAACAATACTTAGGTACTCGGTAGAATTCAAATTGCGCTACATTGTGTCAGAGATGGCTGGGGTGGCGACCCGGCCGGGATGCCCAGGAGGACTGGAGGTGGGCTTGCGCCTTCCCCAGACCATGTGGGGGAGACCACCCTAGTACCTTTGGGGGCCACGGGTACAGAGCTTTGAAGCTCCACCCTGTAGGGGCCCGTGGTCACCGCCAGGGGGTGCCCCTATGCCTTTGGAGCCCTGGACCTCAGCACTTCCGCCACATCCGGAAGTGCTGGGGGGAAGAAGAGCAGGGACACCCGGAGTGCTTCTGGGGATGCAGCCGGCACTTCTGCCACAGTGGGGCGTGTCGGTGGAAGATTACCGGGAAACACCTGGAGCACATCCGGGTGATTATAAAAGGGGCGGCCTCCCTTCATTCAAGGCTGGAGTCGGGTGAAGAGTGGACTAGAGTTGGAGAAGAGAGAAGGAGGCGGTCTGAAGGAAGGCATTGGTGTTGTGGCCAGGACTTTGGGGACTTGTGGGGTTTGTGGTGCACTGGACTCTGTAAATATGATTAATAAACGTGTGTTGGGTGAGTTGAACGTGTCCTCCTGTCTGTGTCCGGGCCAGCTACCACAATTGGTATTAAGAGAGCCAATTTGTGCCAATAAAGTATTTCAAACACCATTATTCTGCCACCACCAGCCAGGAGCATTAACTCAAAATGGGGAGGATTCATGAATTCATGCTGTGTACACCCAAGTCTGAACCTGTCATCTTCAAGTCTGCAGCAGAAACTGAAACTTCTCAATTTTTACTACCGTTTTCCAATCTTCAGTCATCCATTTTTCGTGAATCGTGCATGATTTAATTTCACGGCCAAGAAAGAAAATAACTGTGGTCTTCTGCTGCTTCTGCCTACCTGTTGTGAGTGCAGAGATGCCCTTCTGTTGTAACGTGATGTTATATGACTGATTTGTGGCCCATTTGGTCATTCGACTCCTACCTCTCTTATTTGCACACACAACTTCTACAAATGAGATGTTTTTTGCTTTTCTGTAAATCCTGTAGTGCTTTAAAATCCCTGCTGAGCGTCTTTTTCTGAGATCCTGGAACCACTACACCTGGCATGAACATCTATCATCACTGATTGCATTTTGGCTACACGATGTTGATGAGTACAGCTGTTGTTATTTGTTCTACAGTTCATTATGTGAAATAACTCATAAATTTGATGATATACTTTAATAATCCCCAAGGGGAAATTGTCTTTTTGCATGATCTTTGGGGGGTCAGAGCACAGGGCCATTCATTGTACATTGTCTCACATGTGTGCATGGGAGGCAGCTAAAGGGACTAAATGAGAGTAATTCCACACTAGACCAGGGGGTGGTGGAGTGCGCTGACCTTTATTCTTGCTTTCCTACAGACCATTCATGAGAAATTCCACCTGGTCCTGATGATGTCACTTCCGGTTCCAACCCTTCTGATGATGTCACTTGCAGTCCTGAATACATGGAAGAGGACCCTTCCAGTTCCAGCCCTTTTATTGATGTCACTTCCAGGTCCGAGCCTATGGAGGGAGATCCTTCCAGATCCAGCCCCTGTTGACATCATATCCTGTTATGGCCTTCGAAAATGCCATTTAACAAATAGTTGACCAGTTCTGTTTAGGACTCCATTCTGAGCACATTAGTGCTAGCAATTGACCCTTTTGCAGCCAGGGAATATTATACGGGTGGCTGCCCCAAACCTTTTTTATGACAACATATATCATGTTACATGCAAGTGCATATGGGGACAACTGAAAGGCTCTAATGACTAGAATTCTACTGCCACTCCAGTGGGGTGGCACTGTGTCTAAATGCCTTTTTCTTTTCCTCCCTCTGTGGACCTGATGATTGACAATTATAACATCTCTGATGTCACTTCCAGGTGCCCATCCACCTGGAGCCACCTCTTTCTGCCAGAAGAACTCAAAACCAGAGGCTCCACCATCTCTGTCAGTTCTGTTGTGAACCTTGAAAAACGTCTCCACAATTAGATTTTTCTTTTGTTTTTTTTCCAATCCAATTATATGGGGGTGACCAGGCTGGTACCCCAACTCTTAATCTTTGTTATCTCCTTCTGTTACAATTGTCATATTTATTTCTTAAGCATTGCCCTGTGGCCCTGAGGAATGTAATTTCTTACCACTCCATAATGTGCCAAGGTATGTGTATAGACGATACAACAAAGCCCATTTGATTTGACTTGATTTGACAGTCACACCCTGGTCAAAATCTATTAGATGATGTCTTGTTGAACTAAACCTCTTGTTAAACTAAAATGCAAGTTAGACCACCTTACCGGCTTCCCTGGGAGCTGTAGGCAAATCAGATACAGTGTTTTGTTCTAGAAAGAAGAGAAAAAATTATAAAACATATTAAAAATGGGTTGGAAAAGGTTTGCAGAGCTGTTTTTTGTAATTCTGTAGTATGACTCGTGAAAAAATGGTCATTAAAAAAAGACAGATGACAAAAAATGCCACACTTGTCAAGGCTACTGAAACCACTGATCGACCGACTCACGTGAAACGGCTCTATAAAAGGTAAAAGCTACAGCATTCTACTCCTCTTGGGTGGCATAGTGGTTAATGATGCTGTCTCATGGATGGATAAAAACCCAATGCCCAGTCACTATCTACGGTGATGTTCCTTCATTCTCCTTGGAGTCCATATCAGTTCTCCTCCAGGTATTTTTCCACATCCCTAAACACATGCAATTCCATGTTGGTTCCTGTGTATATGAGAATGTGGGCATCTCATGAGTGGGCCCTGTGATGAACTGACATCCTGCCCTGTGTAAGCTGTGGCCTCCTGCAAATCTACTGTATTACATGGGTTTGAGAAGTTATGAATGTGTGTGTTAAAACCACACAGAGTCTCACATTTATTCTGAGTGACCAATTCAACTGGAAAATAATTATGGCAGTTCCCACTACCCCAGGTCAGGTCAGGTCAGGTTGGGAAGTATGTACTGGTACAATGTGTTGCTGCACCCACCACAAAATGAAACATCTCGGGATCCCATTTGGCAACCTCCAAGGCAGACATGCAGTCCAGTCCCACCCACCGGAAATGACCATCTATTTGCCGCAGCCAGGTGTTACATGGGTGTCCCCTTGGCCTGGTCTAGCCACTTGGGTCCTCAACAATGAGGATCTTGCAAGCAAGAATCAGTAACTGATGCTCCCTCACAATGCAGGTAATGTGCTTCATTCGGGACTCCGTGAGCATCCGCTCGTTCAACACAAAGTCAAAACTGCAGAACCCAAGTATTCACTCAAGAGACACCGGATCGCATCCATGTCTCCCAGCCATATAACAAAACAGGAAGCCCCAGGACTCTAAACACTTGGACTTTCGCCCTTTTGAACAGATATTAGAAGTGCCAAACACCCCTTTCCAGCAACCTCATGACCCCCAAGCTCTCCCAGTCTGTCTACTGACTTTGTCACCAGAGACATGAATGTCAATGCCAAGGTAAGTAAACATCTCAATGAGGTCAACACTCTCCACAGGCACACACACTGTAGATGGCTGTGCCCATGAGGTCATTAAAGGCCTGGATCTTGGTTTTTATCAGGACACTCACAAGCCCAGACACTCTGACCCCTCACTCAGTCTCTCAAGAGCCTCCATTGACTCTGTGAAGATCACAGCATTGTTGGCAAAGTCAAGATCAGGGAATCTTTCTTCACTAACACATGCCCCACAGCCACCGGACCCCATGACCCTGCCTAACACCCAGTCCATACAAGCATTGAAGAGAACAGGAGCAAAAACACATCTCTGACAAACCCCAGAATCAGCTGGGAAAAATGCAGAGATTCTGCTTCCACTCTTCTCAGCATTCACAGTACCAGTGTTCAGGCCGTCCATGACATCCAGCAACTTTGGGGGAATCCCATGAAGTCTCAGGATGTCCCACAGGACAGCTCGATCAAACGCTTTACTAAAATTAAGAAAGGCTGCAAAGAAACTCTGCTGATATTCACATTTGCGCTCAATGAGAACCCTCAGTGCCAGGATGCGGTAGTGGTAGACTTCTAAGACGTAAATCCAGACTGATCTGGTCACTGGTAGGTGAGCAAGTAATGATAGATAGATAGATAGATACTTTATTAATCCGAAGGGGAAATTCACATAATCCAGCAGCAGTATACTGATACAAAAACAATATTAAATTAAATAGTAATAAAAATGAAAAAAAATAAAATAAAAAAGCAGACAATAAATTTGAGTAATGTTAGCATTTACTCCCCCGGGTGGAATTGAAGAGTCGCATAGTGTGGGGGAGGAACGATCTCCTCAGTCTGTCAGTGGAGCAAGACAGTGACAAAAGTCTGTCACTGAAGCTACTCCTCTGCCTGGAGATGATCCTGTTCAGTGGATGCAGTGGATTCTTCATGATTGACAGGAGTTTGCTTAATGCCCGTCGCTCTGCCACAGATGTTAAACTGTCCAACTTTACTCCTACAATAGAGCCTGCCTTCTTAACAAGTGTGTCCAGGCATGAGACGTCCTTCTTCTTTATGCTGCTTCCCCAGCACACCACCGCGTAGAAGAGGGCACTCGCCACAACCGTCTGGTAGAACATCTGCAGCATCTTATTGCAGATGTTGAAGGGTGCCAACCTTCTCAGAAAGTATAGTCGGCTCTGACCTTTCTTACATAGAGCATCAGTATTGGCAGTCCAGTCCAATTTGTCATCCAGCTGCACTCCCAGATATTTATAGGTCTGCACCCTCTGCACACAGTCACCTCTGATGATCACAGGGTCCATGATGGGCCTGGGCCTCCTAAAATCCACCACCAGCTCCTTGGTTTTGCTGGTGTTAAGATGTAAGTGGTTTGAGTCGCACCATTTAACAAAGTCTTTGATTAGCTTCCTGTACTCTTCCTCCTGCCCACTCCTGATGCAGCCCACAATAGCAGTGTCATCAGCGAACTTTTGCACGTGACAGGACTCCGAGTCATATTGGAAGTCTGATGTATATAGATTGAACAGGACCGAAGAAAGTACAGTCCCCTGCGGAGCCCCTGTGTTGCTGAACACAATGTCAGACCTGCAGTTCCCAAGACGCACATATTGAGGTCTGTCTGTAAGATAGTCCACGATCCATGCCACCAGGTGTGAGTCTACTCCCATCTCAGTCAGCTTGTCTCTAAGGAGCAGAGGTTGGATGGTGTTGAAGGCGCTAGAGAAATCCAAAAACATAATTCTTACAGCACCACTGCCTCTGTCCAGGTGGGAGAGGGATCGGTGTAGCATATAGATGATGGCATCCTCCGCTCCCACCTTCTCCTGGTATGCGAACTGCAGAGGGTTGAGGGCGTGGTGGACCTGTGGCCTCAGGTGGTGAAGCAGCAGCCACTCCATGGTCTTCATCAGATGTGACGTCAGAGCAACAGGCCGGAAGTCATTCAGCTCACTAGGACGTGATACCTTTGGGACAGGGGTGATACAAGATGTTGAAGATGTGCTATAGAGGACTCCCCAGTTCCAACGCACAGGCCTTCAGCAGTCATGGCGATACACCATCTGGACCCGCTGCTTTGCTGGCACGAAGTCTTCTCAGCTCTCTGCTCACCTGGGCTGCTGTAATTGTGGGTGGGGATGTCTCTCCTATGCTGGTATCAGCAGAAGGATGGTTGGAGGATGCAGTACTCCGAGGTGAGAGTGGGTTAGGGTGATCAAACCTATTAAAGAAGTTGTTCATTTGGTTTGCTCTCTCCATGTCTGTCTCGATGGCGGCACCCTGTTTTGAGCTGTAGCCAGTGATAATCTTCATCCCATCCCACACTTCCTTCATGCTGTTGTTCTACAACTTCTGCTCCAGCTTTCTCCTGTACTGCTCTTTCGCCGCCCTGAGCTGGACTCGGAGTTCCTTCTGCACGCGCTTGAGCTCATGCTGATCACCACCTTTAAAAGCCCTTTTCTTCTGGTACAAAAGGCCCTTGATGTCACTTGTAACCCATGGCTTGTTGTTAGCATAGCAGCGTACAGTTCTTACTGGAACTACAATGTCCATACAGAAGTTGATGTAATCAGTTGTGCATTCAACAGCCTCTTCAATGTTCTCACTATGTGACCCCAGCAATATATCCCAGTCTGTAGTTCCAAAGCAGTCTCTCAGAGCCTGCTCTGCCTCAGGGGACCACTTCCTGAATGAGCGTGTGGTTGTATGTAGCGCCCTCACTCTTGGTTTGTAGTGAGGCTGAAGCAGAACCAGGTTATGATCTGCTTTCCCAAGCGCAGGCAGCGGGGTGGCGCTGTATGTGTCTTTAACGTTTGCATACAGTAGGTCGATAGTCCTATTTCCCCGGGTGTTACAATCCACATACTGGGAGAAGGCAGGTAATGTTTAGTCCAGCAGGTAATGTTTTAAGGTAAAGAGCCTTAATCACAGTGAGCAAGTGATCCCTACCCAGACTGAGTAAAAGAAGAAACAAATGACTTCTAAAAATTAGTATTTATAGTATGTTAGTTCGTGTGTCAGGGAAGTTTCCTCTGTTGTTTATAATTTTGCTGGAAATTCACCTTAAGTATGTATTATCAATTCCATAAAGAACTGGGAGATGTGAATGTTTATTTTCATAGTCATAATTCAGCAGAGTCCTGGTGAGCCCATGTACTACACAGGATGGCCCCACCATAGATGACTCTTACTGGTCACTGACAAGTAGTGCAGTTCTGGCACCGGCCATACAGTCCCAAGCAGTGGGAGCCTTTCAAACAAAAGATCTGAACCAGGCCTTTAATGACCTCTTGGGCATGGCCATCAGCAGTGTGTCTGCAGAGAGAGTGTTGACCTCATCAAGAGGTTTACTTACCTCAACAGTGACATTCATGTCTCTGGTGACTCTTCCTATGAAGTCAGTAGACAGATTGGGAGAGCATACGGGGGGTCATGAGGTCACTGGAAAGGGGTGTGTGGCGCTTCTGATATCTCAGCTAAAGGACGAAGGTCCAAGTCCTTAAAGTCCTGGTGCTTCCTGTCTTGTTATACGTTTGTGAGACATGGACGCTATTCAAGACTGGACTCCTTCGGTACTGTGTCTCTTCAGAGCGTCCTTGGGCACTACTGGATTGATTGTGTGTCGAATGAGTGGTTGCCCACGGAATCTCGATTGAGGGACATTACCGGCATTGTGAGGGAACATCAGTTACGGCACTATGGCCATGTGGCACGATTCCCAGAGGGTGATCCGCTTCTCAGGATTTTCATTGTTGAGGACCCGAGTGGCTGGACCAGACCAAGGGGACACCCATGTAACACTTGGCTGCAGCAGAAAGAGGGTCATTTCCGGAGGGTGGGCTGGACTGTGTGTCTGCCTGGGGGGTTGCCAACCAGGATTTGTTTTGTCATGTGGTGAGTGTGGCAACACGCTGTAGCAGTGCATGCTCCCCAACCTGAGTTGACCTAACTCACGATCAACATGACACCTGACTGAGCTCTTTGCAAAGAACAATGGGGAATAAAGTCCAGAAGTGCAAAGCTGATAGAGGAGGAGACCTGGGCACACATAGGATTGGTTAGTGTAGTCTTTTACTGTTTCAATATTTACCAAATACAGTTCAGTAAAAATGTCTATCCATTCAGGCAGTTCAGGCAATGACTTAACCTGTACCCCTAAACAGAATAACCTGAACTGACAAACTCGAGACCCTAGACAAGACTACTCCAACATCTTAATGCACTGCAACTCAAATGGACCACCTTACCTGCTTTCCTGGTGGTTGTTAGACTTGGAGAAGCACTGCCTTGAAAAAGAAAACAAAAAAACAGAAAGACTTTAAATTAGTAGTTAAAAATTTATTTTGTCATTTTTTATCTTGTTTGTACTGATAAATGGCAACAAATCAATAATACCCTACCCACTCTGACTGAGCATTTAGACTGAGGCCTCATTGGAAAAAAATCTGTAAATTTTTCCACTCTGTCTCAAAGGAACTCTAATAACTTTATACATCCCCAACCAGAGCCCCCAATAATTTGCAGTATGAACATTGGCCACTTTGTTACCCAATCACACTGTTTCAACATAGTCATATCTATGGCAAATAGCTGGTGAATACGAAACGGACACTTTTTTAATATGTTTCTATTCGCCGATTTTACACAACAGACTCTTTTCTGTTTGCCTGTGCAACTGAGCCTGGTAAAGGACCAGCATACCAGTATGTGGGCTTCTTGTCTTACACCCAGTGCTGCTGGAATAATAATAATACAGGTGTTTTACTAGTGGTAGAAATTTAATTGGCGTAGGTATTCATCCAAAAAACCAGGCAGGAGGAAGCTTGTCACTTGCCTTCATTTCTTATCGCGAAAAGGGACATCCTGGCAGCTAACAGAACAGCAGGAGTGATGGTCACTGAGCAGAGGTAAAGAGCTTTATTTACAGTATAACCACTCAGCTTACATAACAGATTTGCATATTATAGTTTTATAATATAAAAGAATACATCTTATTGGTTACAAATATAAGGCACCTTGATCACACAGTGTAACACTTCACTGATTTGATAAGACACAAATTCACACGCTAGCCATGTGTCACATGCCTCACATCTCTTACTCTAATTGGTTAAAGCCTCATTCCTCCCTTATCTTTGCAGCTGCTCATAATCACCTTAACGTACGGACACACACAATGTCTCACTCTGCCTGGTCAGCTTGAGGTCTACAAGTATGAGATTTACAGCCTTCTCATCCTTCAGAGCTGTTTGAATCTATGAGTGTGCACAGCGCCCGGCTTTGTCTGGCCAGACACCTGTTCTTTGCGTCAGAAGTCTGAAGCAGGGATTCTGGTCTCTCTGCTTTTAGCACATCCTGCACAGCCGGCCTCCTTAAGGCAGCTTGGAGCTTCTCATTTAATCTCAAGTGATTACTGAAACAGTAAAACATAAAGTTTCTAATTTTCTTTCCCATACTTCAATAAAATAAGTATTGCGTTAGTCTACTCGATACTTTAAAAAGTAATCATATTACGTAATGCTTGTAACTTTTAACGTGTTACTCTGCCGCTCTCGAGATTCTGCTTCTGAGCTTAGCACAGTGCGATCAGCTCATCAACAAAACTTGAGAGATTTCTGAAATATCAAGAGAGATTTTTTTCAACCAGGAGAAGCAATAGTGAACATTTGCGTCAGGAGATTTATCTTGTGGATGTTTCTACCTTTAGCTGATGAAGGTGTGTGTAACGTTAACACATGCACAGGCTAACAGAGTGCAGCAGACATGTGCAGACCAAAAAATCTTTAACATCACCCAGTTAAGGGTTTTCGTGGCCAAATAACTGGGTTACTTGCGGAGAAAAAAATAATCAGCTACGTAACGCACATTACTTTTATTGTGTTTCCCTACTGCCCTGGATATTTTGTGCTGCTGAGTTTAGCACTGTACGTTCAGCAAATAAACACAATTTAACAATTTCTGAAACAATGAGACATATTATTTCAGCCAGGAGAAGGAATAATGTGATTACTTAAAAATTTGCCTCTGGAAATCTAGTTTGGGATGCTTCTGCCTGTCGCTACCAAGAGTGTGGGCAAAGAAAATACATGTGCCAGCGGACAGAGCAACGAATAAACCAATAACCTGGTTTCTCTAGCTGGAATAAGGGTATACAAGGCATTTTAGAAGCCAGGTTTCTGTGAATAACCGGGATATTCAAGTGTATGTACAGTAAATGCACTCATTGGTAGGAATGAGCTGAATTCCAGTCAACACTTACTCTTCAGGAATACTTTAATTTCTCTAGTTTGGACTTTTTCTCAAAGCCCCCTTTGACTCAGTCTCAACAGGTAGTGAGTGGTCTTAAACTCGGTAAAGGTGGTCTTGACTATAACACTGGTGCGAGTTATGGGAATGAAACTGAAGGTAGTATTAGCATTTCAGCCTTCATATCTACTGATGTTTTCAGATCGATTCCTGTTTTATGTTCCTGCTTTGCTTTCTCAGATTGGTTTGTCTCCTCTGGTTTTTAAACTCCCAACTGTCTCCTGACCATGTCTTACCCAATCAAGTGCCTTATCCTTGTATTTTTCATGTGTTTTTACTCCTTCCGGAGCCTTCCTGCTGTTCACTACAAATAACACAGGGGATTGGATAAGAGATAAAGGCTTAGGGAGCAGTGTAAGAAGGGAATGACTAAAAATGGTCAACCAGGAGTTATCTAAGGAGGCATGGAATTAACATGATAATGACTATATGGGCACTCTAAAATTGGGCAAAGGGTTATTCCAAAAAGATAACAGCTAACAGTCTACCCAAAAAACATGGGAATGGCTATAAGGGGAAATTCTAAAAAACACCTGGAAAACAGTATAGACAGCTCTAAACAACACAGAGAAGTTGGCTAAGAGGGCACTTTACTTTCAATTAAAACAATCATGGGCATTACTAAAGAATTTTCTATTGATTTTTCCATTCTGTATAAAATGGGCAAATTAATAAAAAAAAGTTGCTGTAAGTTGTACAAGACAATAACAAGAAGAAAATATGGAGACCACATCACCAAATCAGATGTGAATGTGACTTCCCTAAGTAGGATAGAAAAGAGAAGCTATAAGTCTATTGAACCAAAGAGAACTTGAGGAGCATGTCAGGTTTTATTTAGACCACCAGCGGTGCTGAAAATGTCAGCTTTTTTGTATAAATAACAAGGGCACAAGTGACACACAGCAGAGCTTTAGGAGTCCTTAATCCACTGGTGTCGAACTCTGGTCCTGGAGGGCCGCAGTGGCTGCAGGTTTTCATTCTAACCATCTTCTTCATTAAGGACCAGTTTGTGTTGCTAATTCACTTCTTTTGCCTTAATAGTAATTAACTTGACTCAGGCCCCTTAGTTGTCTCTTTTTCCTTAATGAGCAGCCAAACAACGAACAAAATGATGAAACACCACATGACCAGCTAACCTGTGTTACCATCACACAATATCTGATAATAAAGGAAGGTGAAGGTCTTGGTAATGTTGATCTACTCAGGTCACCAAAACATCCTCACTCTGTTCTTAGGAAAAGCAGAAAAATCGACAGTTTTGGAAATGCCTACTGTGGCAGAATGAGAACAGCAACAAGCTGTGGAATTAAATAATGAGTTTGATTAACAGCAAGAATCAGATTCTCATTAAGAGATTGGTTGGAATGGAATTGGTTGGAGTTTGAAATCCCAGTTTAGCAGCTCATCTGTTGGCTCTGTGGCAGACAACCAGGGACCCTGCCCGCCGGGACGCCTGGAGGAAGGACAGACCGGTAGAGCAACACTATTCTTGCCACTGCGCCTGGATGGTCCTTGAACCCTGGAGAACAGCGCTTCCACTTCAGCAGGAAGTGCTGCCGGACCAGGGATGGTGTATGCCCGGAGTGCAAGGGCAGCACCTCCGCAACACTGGGGAGCGCTGCCGGTAGTTCATCATCGTGCACATGGAGCACATTTGGGGCAAGATAAAAGGGGCTGCCTCACTCCAGTCAGGGAACCGGAGTCGGGAGTAAGAGGACGGAGCTTGCGAGAGGGGAGTGGAGACAACTGTGGGACCAAGGACTGAGCAAAAATCTGTAACTAGTGTGTGTAAATAGTGTAAATAAAATGTGTGTGTTTGGACATTCTGGGGTCGTGTCTGTCTGTGGCTGGGCCATCTTTTTCAGCTCGTTTCATGTCTCATTTCTGTTTGGCTGTCATTTAATGAAGAAAAGAATCAATTCAAAGGACTGAATCCTTAAAAACATGGCTATTAAAATGAAGGGAAAAGAAGTTAATTAGCAGTGAAAACTGGTCACTGATTAGGAAAAGTGTGAGAAGGAAAACCTGCAGCCACTGCGGCCCTCCAGGCCTGGAGTTCAACACCCCTGCTATTCAAAGGACACACTGGTACGAAGGCCATATCGTTTACTCAGTTATTTCAGTCTTGCCTGTCTGAGCGAGGCCGTGGACGTTTGCCATGTGTTGGATAAGTTTTGTTAAAAGGAAAGGTAAGTCATTTAATAATATGCTTAACTTGGTGTGGTTTGCAGAAATGGGCAATTCCACAAATTCATTAATGTCTAAAAGGAAGCAATATGAAGCAAGGCCCTCTGTGTATGCTGGCCACCAGCACGTCACATTTAAAGATGCCTTTATGAACAACACACTGAGAATTACTAAAAAACCCAACAGCCCTTCCATTAAAGGCATGACAGGCCTTTGTCCTAGTGACGCAGAATCGATATGGTAGCTAATCTTCATGCCTCACTGATCCAGAGACCAGGGTTCAAGTCCCACACATGGTTGCTGATTGCGTCGAGTTTGCATGTCCTTCCTTTACTTGTTTTTCTTTTCTTCAACATTGAAAAGACATGCGCTAGATTGATTGTCAATTCTAAATTGTTTCTAAACATGTAAATGGGCTCTGCAATGGGTTGAGACCTTTGTTCAGATCTGGTTTCTATTCTGGTCCCAGTGCTGCTGGTAATGGCTACACTCAGGGATCCTTAGATCATTTCAAGCAAGTTTGTAAATGGGGTATTAAGGATTCATTTTAGGTGCAGTAGTGGTCAGTACAAGTGCAATACTTCCCTACTCCACTTATTACATTGAGACGTCAAGTGGGCCAGGCCTTGTGGTCAGCATTTGGGCTGTCACAGATGTGTTAATAAAGACTGACATTTTTTAACATTTCTTTTTGTTGGCTCGGCTGATTGCTCACCTATCCACTTGAACCTCAAGTCAATAATAACAAAAGCTCAGCCACTTCTGTCTCAAGTGTTCAGACCTCAGACACAACACTTCCATGGGTTGAGCCTTCCATTTTGGGGGAAGTCAGGACTAACAGGAGGACAACATGGACAGCAAGAGTCTGACTGGATGATTGAGTGTCCTGGTCAAAGAAAAAAATGGTTTTAAAACAGAAACCAATCTTACCTGGGTGGACAGTGAGCCTGACCTTAGAGAAATCATCAGTCAGGGCCCTCTCCACTGCACACCAGTATGTCCCAGTATCACTCATTCGCAGCTCCTCAATGGTTACGGTGAAAACTCTCACTGAGGTGTTGTCATACAGAGAGTATCGACCCTCCGTCACCAGAGTGTTGGGTTCTGTTGTTTTGATCAGGGCATTGTTTGGTACCCATTGTCTAACAGCCAAGTATTTCAAATGTTTTTCAAACCCTTCTCCATATCTGCAGTCGATCTTCACTCTTCCTCCTTCCACTCCATTTACTTCAATCGCTTCAGCATGGCTTGTGACTCCTAAAACTGAAGAGAAAGGGAGACTGAAGATGAACTGCAGTTGGCACTCCTCTCTTTTTAACAATTGATTTATTTCCTTGTTTTATTTTTTTTATTCCTTCTTACCCAACCCATGTGTAGTAAGAGAAAGGTTACACCTTTACAACTTAAAAAATTTGTAAGCAATAAATGGATAAAAATCAAAAATTTTAAGAGGGCTCTTCAGGCCGTGAAGGTCTAAAATGCAACTTTTTCAGCTTATGAATCAAGGTTGCCTTGACTCAGAGGCAGCGTTACCTGTCAGCACCAGGCAGCCCATGGAGGTCTGGAAGGAGGCCATTACAGCTCATCCAGGCTGATAGTCAGAAGATACATGCCAGTGAACCTTAATGATCCTCTCACTCTGAATGTAACTTCAGGTTTTAAAACATACCTTAAGGATGGCTGATGTCAGTGGTGGCTTAGGGCTTGTCATCTTTATACCAGGACATAATATGTACAGTACAGTCAATAAATGAGACAAAGTGGGACCATTGAGGGGAATCTATAAGGTTTCATCTGTCATGGAGCTGGTCGTGTAAGGCAAGCAGAGAAGGAGAAGTTGGAAGACAGCTATGAATGAAGGATTTTGTTGTTTGGTTGTTTTATCCATATTTTGCATTTTTCTTATGTTCCTCCTTTATGTTTCTTCTTTTTTTAAATGGTTTGGACAGACACCTCGGTGTATAGTGATTTCTTTTTGTTTTGTTACAGAATTGGAAAAACCACAAGAACATATAAACTCCATATGGATAGTTAAACACAGTGTTGTGCAAGTTCATACCTCACAAGAACTACTAGCTCAAAGTTCAGTTCACTCAGATTAAAATGAATAAATTCACGTTCATAGTTCACCAGTTCAATTTTGAACTAAAGTTCATGTTCAGTTCATTTTGTATTTTTTAAGGAGTGAGAATAAATGACCCATGAGTTTACTTTTTTCAATTTTGCATGCCTTATATTAGTCTATTACAGTGTTCTTGAATAAAAGACAATAATTATGAAGACTTCTTTATTTAAATACACTTTATTGAATTCTACCCAGCAACAAACACATATAATCATATATGCTAATATCCTCCCAGTCAAAAAAGAAATTAAACAGACACAAGTATACATATAAATCTCCGCTCTATTTCCAACCATGTGACACCAGTGGTGACTGTGAAACCAGCGTGTAGGTGAACTAACTTATTAAGCTGCCGGTCAAAATTCGCATCACATATTGGACGTCCAACGGGGAAAAATATAAAGTGGCCTCGCAAAGCCAACGTTTTCCTAAAAGCATAAGCGGAGCTTCACCGCGTGCTCGTGTCAGTGGAGGGTGCAGATGAAGCACAAGCAGGCAGACACAGACAGTGGCGATTTGATTTTATGTTATTTTTTCCGAATACAAATAAATGGTGAAAAATTTGTACAAAACAAATATTCATAAAATTCCACTATTTGTGCTTATCTGAATACCGGATTCGGATTCGGCTCCACCCCTACATTACAAGGTAAGACAAAACGTTTAATCTGGAAGGATGAACCGGAATGTCACATAAAACTGAACTCGCTCACGTTCAAGTTCTTCACTTGCAAATACGTTACGTTAAGTTCACCATTCTTAGACAAATGAGCCTGATCAATGAACACGCTCTTTTGAACCAGTTCATGCATAGCACTGGTGAACCAGACTGGGAATGGAACCCTGGGTCCTTGAGCTGTTAGGTGACAGCAGCTAGAGCCACTGCTTTGGCCATACTGTCCACATTTTTTTTTTTCATGGACAATTAATCGTCTTGCAATTGTAATAGACGGCTGGGGATCTTGTCCACTGGGAGACCTGGAGTAGGGCGAATCCTACCCTGGAACGCAAAATGGCAGCCCTCCGGGATTACATGGGAACCACAGAGCTGGGAAGCTCAAACCTGTGGGGAACCCATGCCCACTGTCAGGAGGCATCTGGATGGTTCCAGAGCCATGGACTACAGCACTTCCGCCACACCAGGAAATGCTGCAGGAAGGTCATCAGAGAGCACCTGGAGCAAATCCTAGGTGCATTATAAAAGGGGCCGCCTCACTCCATTCAGGGAGCCGGAGTCGGGTGGAAGAGTGGAGAGAGGAGTGGAGGCGGTAGAAGAAAAGGAAGTAAAGAAAGGACTGAGCCGTGTGAGCTGTTGTGTCTATTTTGGTGCACTGTGTTGTGCAAGGAAAAGAACTGAAGAATAAACGTGTGTGTGTTTGGACATCTGGCTGTCTCAGTGTCCGTCTATGTCCAGGCTTCTTTTACACAATACAGAACAGAAATAAACAATATTGCAAAAGAGCAAATCTACAAATTTAAATCACATGCCAAGCCAGCACTTACTTGCAATAAGGCAGGTCACAAAGTACAGGGTGGGCTTCATCTTTGTTTCCTTTGGGCTGCTCTCCTAGGATTTCACTTCCACTTCATGCAGTAGTCTTGTGGAGAAAATGATGAATGCTTCCAAGTGGCTTTGTAAGAACAAAAAAAATAAAAAGGTATTTGAGAGAAGCAAGATATACAACATCTAGGAAGTAGCTGTGAGACGGCTTGATTTCTTTGAAATAAGGAAGCTGCAAACCGCACTTTACATGCAATGCACAAAGCCCACTGTATCTCTGTGGTGCGTTAACAGAGAAAACAAGAAGTAGTATTTCCGTTTTCATTGACACTTTCTTGTTAATTATTACAACAATTTCTTTATAATTATTTTGTTGACCAGTAATGAAAAAAAACACATAAATATAATAAATACATAACAATTTGTGATGGCGTTGTGCAGTGGACAGGGTTATTTATTTGTCTTTTACCAAGTACTGCCAGAATAGACATCCACACCATGTGACCCTGATCTAGATAAGCAGGTAAGAAAATGAACAGACATATGGATAGTGGGAAAGAGAAATTAACTACTTGCAAGTTATGAAGGGTTAAAAATTGAACAAAGCTGTTTTGCTTTAGTAAAAGGTTATTTATACGGATGCCTGTCATAAGACAGGGTGAAGTAAGCTGACCTAGGGTAATTTTCTAACATTAGGAGCACGTCTATTAGGACATGTACACAAAAAAGAAACAGATGGCCAATTTTCTACAAGATAAGACGAAATGTTTAGATAAACAATATTATGCTGTTTCATAAGTAAGGGGAAGGAGAACATGCCGGAGAGCTGAGCATAAATGGAGAAAAAGTAAACTGATTATCCACTATTAGATATCGAAGGCTAAAATAACAGAATACAACAACATAGTCTGCTGCTATTTCTCTAAAATTATAAATAACAATGCTAGTAATCCCAGAGTTTTATCCTCTACAATTGATCGTCTGCTAAACCCAGGTCACTCAATGGAATGCCTCCAAAAAACTTCCAGTGAAACAAATTAAATTCTTTCACCAGGAGAGATTTACCTGATTTACAGTACATAAAATAATTTCTCAACTGAGACCCTCCACCTGCGTCCTTGATCCAATACCAACAAGTTTTTGCAAAGAAGTATTGGGCGTGCTAATTGATAGTATTCTTGACATAGTAAACTCATCTTTAGATAAGGGGGACTTCCCAGACTGGCTTAAGACTGCTGTAGTTAAACCCCTGCTCAAGAAAAATAATCTCAACTTCTCTGCTTTTGAAAATTTTAGACCTATTTCTAACCTGCCTTTCTTAATTAAAATCCTAGAGAAGGCAGTCCTTACATAGCTAAATGACCACCTCAGTAAACCTGCTATTCTTGATAAGTTTCAGTCAGGTTTCAGAACAAATCACAGCACAGAAACTGCACTTGTTAAAGTAGTAAATGACTTGCGGGTAAATGCAGACAGAGGCCATCTATCTGTTCTCATCCTCTTAGATCTGAGTGCCGCATTTGATACCATTGATCGCAATATTCTTAGAAATCGCCTTAGTCAGTGGATGGACCTCTCTGGCAGGATCTTAAATTGGTTTGAGTCCTAGCTGGCAGGTAGAAAATTCTTTGTTAGTTGTGGTAATTACACTTCTAAGACCCATGATATTCTATATGGTGTTCCACAATGGCTCTATCCTGGGTCCGATGCTCTTTTTGATTTACATGCTTCCGTTAGGTCAGATTATCTCAAAGCATAACGTGAGCTACCACAGCTAGGCTGATGACACACAATTGTAATTATCAATAGCGCCTGATGAGCCCGACTCTCTTGATTCACTGACACAATGTCTTACTTGTGTTTCTGAATGGATGAATAGTAATTTTCTCAAACTAAATAAGGAGAAAACAGAAATTTTAGTGATTGGTAAAAATGGATATAATGAGGGTATTAGAAATAAACTTGATCCATTAGGCTTAAAAGTCAAGACGGAGGTGAAGAATTTAGGAATAATTGACTCTGACCTTAATTTTAAATCACGTATTAATCAGATTACTAGGACAGCATTTTTTCACTTAAGAAATATAGCAAAAATTAGATATTTTATAACATTGCAAGGTGCTGAGAAATTAGTTCACATTTTTGTTTTCAGTCGACTAGATTACTGTAACGCACTCTTCTCAGGACCATCCAAAAAAGACATCAATTGATTGCAATGAATGCAGAATGGAGCTGCTAGAATCTTAACTAGGAAAAGAAATCCAAGCACATCACACCAGTCTGATTGTCGTTACACTGGTTACCTGTGTCATTTAGAATTGACTTTAAAATACTGCTTATGGTTTACAAAGCCTTAAATAATCTGCTCCATCTTATATTTCAGAATGTCTTTCACCTTACACTCCAAATCATAACCTTAGATCTTCAAATGAGTGTCTACTTAGAATTCCAAGAGTTAAACTTAAAAGAAGTGGTGAGGTGGCTTTCTGCTGTTATGCACCTAAAATCTGGAATAGCTGACTGATAGAAATTCACCAGGCTAATACAGTGGAGCACTTTAAAAAACTGTTAAAAACACATTACTTTAACATGGCTTTCTCATAGCTTCATTTTAGTTTAACCCTGATGCTCTGTATATTCAGTTAATTATCATTATTATTCATGGTGGCTCCGAAATCCGTATTAACTCCTACTTTCTCTTCTGTTCTTTTAACGGTTTTCTGTGGTGGTCGATCTGCACCACCACCACCTGATCAAAGCACCGTGATGTCCCTACATTGATGGAATAATGACCAGAAGTCCACATGACCGTCATCATCAAATTATTCCATGTGAAGCCTGAAAACCATGAGGACTGATTGAGGTCATTTATGTTGGGTAGAATGCCTAGAGGAGGCTGGGTGGTCTCGTGGCCTCAGAACCCCTGCAGATTTTGGTTTTTTTTCTCCAGCCATGGAGTTATTTTTTTTGTTTTTTCTGTCTTCCCTGGCCACTGGACCTTACATTTATTCTATGTTAATTAGTATTGCCTAATTTTATTTTTTATATTTTGTCTTTTTTCTCTTTCTTCATCATGTAAAGCACTTTAAGTGACATCATTTGTATGAAAATGTGCTATATAAATAAATATTGTTGTGGTTGTTGTTGAGGAAGGAAGAAGTTAAGAAAAAATAAAAATAAGCGGACTGAAAAATAAGATGCTCTTCTATTTTGCAAACTATGAATCCATATACTCATCTGTGACTGAACAAAAGCTGATTGATTGAACTACTCCTGTCTTCCTCCGGAATCTCCTTCCACAATAGACATTTAATAAACAGCCCTGGACATTGGATCATGACCAACATGCATATTTAAATAAATTCTAAGTTGTTAAATTTTCCTGATATTTTACATTAATGCGTTGCTTTTCATCCAAAGCTGGTGATTCCATTCATCCATTTTTTGGCACATTCGCATATAAAATGAAAACTACCTACTGCAGTTTCCGTGTCTGTCTGTCTATCTGCATGAAACAATTTGGCTTATAACTTTTTGTCCAAAATCTTTTTCAGAAAACGCTCTGTTTTCCTTGACATACACTCTCTTGAGTACAGTGCACAGTAGAAAAGTTTAAAGTTTCTAAATCTTCCATTGCAAGGCACTGGCAAATCTTCAAATATACCTATCTAAAAACAAAGAATATTTGTTCCTACAATTAAAAATTAGTTTATCATTTCAAGTTAACTTTGACAGAGGTGACCACATCTTTTACATTTTCAATATTTTCCTCTTTTACTGATTTAAAAGCTACTCCTGACAGTAAACCACCTGCAGAATCCTACGCACTTGATGTGGCGATCTTTAGAAGGGGCTCCTGTGGTTTTTTTGTGTGACTCTCAGCAGCTCACGTCTCTTCCTCCTTTAAATCAAGGTGGGTAAGTGACATGAGGTTCTAGCTCATAAAATTAGGCAATGCAAGACACTTAATTTATGTAGAAATGAATTAAAGAGGAGACAGACTCCCTAACTATGGCTCCATGACAGATTATGCATACAGTGAATAAGCTATAATCAGGATTTCTGTTACTCTAAAAATGTTGAATTATTTGCAGGTCATCTTCTTCTTCTTTCTCCTAGCTTTTAACCCATATTTGTGCAGGGTCAGCTGTCAAACTGCTCAATCACAATTTGTTTCGATATAGGATGAGGCCAAGCACCCACCATAGCATCCATATCTCCATGACATGGAGTGTTTGCCTGTGCTTTTTGGAGGCTGACCAGCATTCAACCCTGTACATGGCCTCTGGTCGAACGACTGATTTTTAGATCTTCGACTTGAGGTATTTTGGGATCTTGTTTTAGCTTTGGGGGCTATTCCCTCTGTTAGTGCAGCTTGTAACACTGTCAGACATGACATTCTACTGTCCAGGATGGAGAACATTCTGGGTATACAATACAATACAGTTTATTTTTGTATAGCCCAAAATCACACAGGAAGTGCCACAATGGGCTTTAACAGGCCCTGCCTCTTGACAACCCCCCAGCCTTGACTCTCTAAGAAGACAAGGAAAAACTCCCAAAAAAACCTTGTAGGGAAAAAATGGAAGAAACCTCGGGAAAGGCAGTTCAAAGAGAGACCCCTTTCCAGGTAGGTTGGGTGTGCAGTGGGTGTCAAAAGAAGGGGTTCAATACAATACAATACACAGAACAGAACAAATCCTTAATAAAGCATAATAATAAAAATTTTTGAAGTACAGAGCAGAATTTAACAGTAGATGATATCATATAATAAGATTTTGATATTTTTAGAGTGCTGGAGACCTCATCCGTCAAGCTGCCTCCCCATTTGGCCATTCCACGGCTGAAACGTTGCTCGGCCAGCCAATCCGATGAAAGGGCCCCTCTTTCCCATGATTCCTGTGATCCTCCACCAGGGATGACTTTACCATAGGCAGGCAAACAACTTGGCAGGTGGGCCGTGGCACCAATTGCCACATTTGAGTACCGAGAACAGAAACAGAATATGTGAGGGTTAGTATTCAATTATACTTATCATGTTACTTATGTTATAGTGCTAATGACTAACAACAGAGATGCAGTATGTACAGTTAATCAGCAGCTCTAGTCAGGATATGCTAAACTGAAGTAGTAAGTCTTCAGCCGGGATTTAAAGGCTGGGACCGAAGGGGCATCTCTTATAGAAGCAGGAAGACCATTCCACAGTTTAGGGGCCCTGTAACTAAAAGCTCGACCTCCCACTGTTATTTTATTAATCCTTGGAATCATAAGCAGACCGGCATCTTGAGATCTTAATGTGCGCTCAGGTTTGTAAGTCATGATAAGTTCAGACAAGTAAGCCGGACCTTGGCCATTTAATGCTTTATATGTTAAAAGGAGGATTTTGAAATCTGCCCTAAACTTAACCGGGAGCCAGTGTAAGGATTTAAGAACCGGAGTTATGTGTTCGTATTTTCTTGTTCTTGTAATAATTCTTGCAGCCGCATTTTGGATTAACTGGAGGCTGTATAAAGAACAGTTTGAACAGCCAGTGAACACCGCATTACAGTAGTCAATCCTACTAGAGATAAATGCATGAATTAATTTCTCACAATCCTGTTTATTTAGAAAGCGCCTTAATTTCCTAACATTTTTAAGATGGAAGAAACATGTTTTGGACAACTTTGTAATGTGTGCTTTAAATGACATGCTAGAATCAAAGATAACTCCTAGATTGCGGGCTGATTCAGTAAAATTAATTGGGATTCCAACTGAGTTAAATGTCGACAAAATATTGCTGTGATCAGCGTCATTCCCTCCAACAATTAACATCTCTGTTTTATCTGTATTTAAAGACAAGTAGTTCTCATTCATCCATTCCTTTAATTCACTAACACAACTAATTAAAGACAACATCGGAGAAACTTCATTTGATTTAAATGAAAGGTATAACTGGGTGTCATCTGCATACGAGTGAAAATTAACATTATGTTTCCTAATGAGAGATCCCAGTGGAAGCATGTAAAGTGAAAACAGTAAAGGTCCCAGTACTGAGCCCTGTGGGACACCATATTGAACTTCTGTGTATAATGGAGTACTGTCAGCACATTTCTGTACATATTGGAATCGATTTGATAAATAAGAACTGAACCAAGCGAGCACGTGGCCTGTAAGACCAACATCATTTTCTAGCCTGTGCAGTAAAATAGAATGGTCAATGGTGTCAAATGCTGCACTTAAGTCTAATAACATAATTACAGTGGAGTTTCCTTCATCAGAGGATATCAGAATGTCATTTACAACCCGTATTAGTGCAGTTTCTGTACTATGACCAGTGCGAAAACCAGACTGGAATTTCTCAAATAAATTGTAATGCATAAGGTGTGACTGAAGCTGACTGGCGACTACTTTTTCTAGTATTTTAGAGAGAAATGGTAAATTTGAAATAGGCCTATAATTATTTAGTATGTGTGGGTCTAGGTCTGACTTTTTAAGTAAAGGTTTAATGACTGACACTTTTAGTGCATCAGGTACTGTGCCACACAGTAATGAACTATTGATAACGGTTAGAATAGGTGCTGCAAGAACATCCATTGCATTTTTTACTAGTTTTGTTGGCACTGGATCTAGGGAACAAGTACAGGGCTTCATTTTAGTAATTAAAGTTAAGACTTAATGCTCAGTTACAGGATTAAAATTACTAAAGTGCTGAATGCAATGTGCAGCAGGGTCTGCTAAGCTAGTATTTGGTTTGTACTGTGATGCTGAGATCTGGGATCTTATATTTTTAATTTTCTCATTGAAGAAGTTCATGAAGTCTGTACTGCTAATATCTGTTGGTATTTTGCACTGTTGATCTGAATTGCCATTTGTTAATTTAGCCACTGTTCTAAACAGTACTTGAGGATTTTTATTATTGCTATCTATTAATGTAGAATAGTATTCTGAGCGAGCTTTAAAGAGGGCTTTTTTATATTTATTAACACTCTCTGTCCATGCAATTTGAAAGACATGTAGCTTTGTTGTTCTCCATCTACGCTCCAGTTTTCGACACTCTAATTTAAGAGCTCGAGTATTTTCATTAAACCAGGGAGAGTTTCTATGTGCTTTGATCACTTTTGTTTTAAGGGGAGCCACTGTGTCCAGAGCATCTCTCAAGGTCACATTATAATGTGATATTAGCTGATCTAAATTGTTTTCCATGTTTACATTTGATGTTAACTGATCTAATTGGTTTTCCACAATTACACTCGACTTACTCAAGGTGTGTATAAATTTTGAAGCAGAATTACAATCTAGATGTCGCACTGTCTTTGTTTTAATCTGTGAGTGCGTTGGCATGGGCAGAACTAAATCAAATGTAATTAAGAAGTGATCAGAAATAACTACATTTAATGGAGTAATATTTAAATTTTGTATTTCAACGTTGTAAGTTATAATTAAATCTAATGTGTGGTTATGATTATGAGTTGGACCTTTGACAATCTGACAAAAACCTACTGAATTTAACAAATAAGTAAAACATTTGCTAAAAGTGTCAGTTTCCACATCAATGTGTACATTAAAATCCCCCATCAGAACTACGTGATCATAATTTATAGCCAAATCAGACAGAAGGTTGCTCAATTCAGTCATGAACAATGAATATGGCCCTGGTGGTCTGTAGACTAGCACTATAATTGTGTTGGAATCTGTTTTAATATTTAAAACGAATACCTCGAAGGATGTAAAGTTGCCTAAATTTTTAGAAGTGATTTGCATTTTATTACAATGAATTATTCCAAGGCCTCCTCCTCGACCAGAATCTCTAGACTTATGAAGGAACGAGTATCCATCTGGTGACGCCTCTGCTAAGGGAACAGTGTCACATTTACTAAGCCAGGTTTCAGTAAGAAGACACAGATCAGATTTTGTACTTAATATAATATCATTTACCAAAACAGCTTTAGTGCGAAGACAGCGAATGTTCAATAAACAGCATTTAAAACTGCATGGTTTTTTCTGAACTGGCGATATATTTTTTGTTTTAATTTGAAGTAAATTTCTATTACAGATGCCCCTGGTGGAGGGTCTGGTTTTATCCCTTGGTCTAATTATACACCTTATTTTTTGGTTATTAATTAATTTAAGGTTTGTATCAAGACTAAATTTACTGGATGCCCCACAACAGGGATTATGGATAACAGCTTCAGTAAAATAACAGGTGGGATAAACAACAGCCTGTGATTTAAGATCACACGACTGCGGCCTGGATGGTGCTCTAATCAGTCAACCAGGCAGTTTTGCTGCCATATTTTGGGATAATACATAAGATCCCCTCCAGTTAGGATGAAGACCATCTCTTCTGAAAAATCCATGCCTTTCCCAAAAATCATCCCAATTGTTCACAAATGCTATGCTTTTATTTGCACACCAGGTTTCTAGCCAGCAGTGAAAGGAATGCAATCTGCTATAAATCACATCCCCTCTATATAATCTTGGTAAGGGACCAGATACAATTAAATTCCGACATTTTGTTTTAGCTTTGGTGCATAGAGAGATGAAGTTCCGCTTTAATACCTCAGATTGCTGTAAATAAATATCATTAGTGCCAACATGCAGCAATAAGGTAGATACTTCATCGTCGGCAACACGGTCCAATGCGGCCTCTATGCCAGAAATCTTGACCCCTGCGAGGCACTTAACATTAACTGCTGGTTTAACATAGTTTGGAATTCTAACATTCCGCACTATGGAATCGCCAATTATGAGCACTTTATTATTCTCAGTTTCCACAGGCGCGCTGCGGAGAGCTGAGAACCTGTTCTGGGTCCGAATTGGTGACCTGGGTGCTGGGGGACTAAATTTTGGATTCTTAGACCCCCGTCTTACTGTTACCCACTCGCCCTGTGGCTGAATTGTTGCTGCTGCTTTCGGCCGCGCACTGACTACAGTGGGACCTGGAGAGACTAAGGCCGAATCAGAAGTAGCCGAATTGTCTAAACAAACTCTTGCACTACACTCCAGTGGTTTAAGTCCTATCTGACTGAAGTCAAGAGTTTGTTAGTCTGGGCAACAGCAGATCCAGCTCAGCGCCAGTCACTCAAGTAGTTCCTCAGGGCTTTGTCCTTGACCCTCTGCTCTTCTGTATCTATATGTTTCCCCTTGGCCATATTACTCATAGCTTTGGTCTGGGTTATCATTTTTATGCAGATGATACTCAACTCTAATTCAATGTTAAAAGCAAAACTTTCTCAGCTCACAACTTGCCTCAGTGAAATTAAAATCTGGATGGAGAAGAACTGTTTAAAATTAAATGGCAACAAAATTGAACTCCTGCAAATTGGCACTAAAGCACAACTTAAGAAAATGCGCTCATTTTCAGTCCCTTTTGACGGTGATCTCATCGGACCTTTTTCTGAAGCAAGGAATATTGATGTCATTTTTGATTCCTTCCTTTCTTATTCTGTCCACATAAAACACATAAAAAAATTTTGAACTTTCCCCTCTGCAACATATCCTGTGTTCGCTCATTCCTCTCCTTTTCTAACGCTGAGAAACCTGTCCCTCCTTTTATCACATCCTGCATCAATTATTGAAACTCCCTACTGGCAGCTGCCCCTTCAGATCTTATATCACAGCTCCCGTTGATTCAAAACTCTGCTGCAAGAGTCCTAACATGGACCAGCCACAGCAAGCACATCACATCAGACCTGCTTCACCTTCACTGGCTCCCTGTGTCTTACAGAATTGAATATAAAGTTCTATTAATAACCTACAAAGCTTTAAGTGTAGGTTATATCCAGGAGCAAAGTGAAGGGATATCGGCCTTTATGTGTCTTGGTTATATCCATCTGAATACACAGATGTTCTCAGGACAGCTGCAAGACATAATTTCTTCAGTGTGTCCTATTTCTGCCCCAAGGTCTCCACCTGGTTGGACATGCCCTAAACACCTCTGCAGGTAGGTGTCCCGGAGGCGTTATGATCAGATGCCTGAACCACCTCAACTGGCTCCTTTACATGCAGAGGAGAAGCAGCTCTCCCGATTGTCTGTGCTCTTCACCCAGTCTCTAAGACTGAGCCCAGACATCCTGCATAGGAAGCTCATTTCTGTCACTTGTATCTTCAACCTTGTTATTTTTGTCGCTACCAAAAGCTCATAGTTATTGGTAAGAGCAGGAACGTAGATCAACTAGTAAATCGAGAGTTTTGTCATTCAACTCAGCTCTCTCTTCACTACGACTGACCAGTACAGTGTCTGCATAACTGCTGGCGCCCTGCCCAGGGTTTGTTTCCTGCCTTGTGCCCTGTGTTGGCTGGGATTGGCTCCAGCAGACCCAAAGGACCCTGTAGTTAGGATATAGCGGGTTGGATAATGGATGAAAGGATAATAGCTGTATCTCCGTTAATCATACCCCTTTGAAGGGTTACAAAGAATAGAATCAGGTATTGAAGAAATGAGCTTCACTCTCAGGTCAGCATATGAATCAAAGAGTACTTTATTGATTAGACTTTCAACAAAGAAGAGCAAAACAATAGGATTATTATTGACACTCTGCCGAGGTAGCACTGACATCTCTATTTCAAAGTCAAGTGCACATTTACTATGTAAATCAAATACCCCAGACATAGCCTATTATTCTAATTCCATATGATCTATAACCAGTCATTGTCAATGACATTTGATTAGTTTTGATTGACAATTTATATGTAATGACATTAAACAAGAACAAGTTAGTAAGAGTAAAATAAGCAAATGTCCACACATTGTAATATAGTGCTTATTATTCTTTAAGCCTTCTATATCTCTCTCTTCTTCAGGCCCCTACAAAGAAACTATTCCTCCAGATTTGCAAATCTTTAGGTCATCTTGGTTAAAGATCGGGTCAGGCAAGGCCATCATTTAAACCTGAGGCGGAAAAAACAAAGATACAGAAGTCAATGAAGAACTTTGATAGATAGATAGATAGATAGATAGATAGATAGATAGATAGATAGATAGATAGATAGATAGATAGATAGATAGATAGATAGATA
>JANRMT010027041.1:18826492-18854472 GCA_026402145.1 Polypterus bichir lapradei | reverse complement strand
ATAGATAGATAGATAGATAGATAGATAGATAGATAGATAGATAGATATACACACACAATGATCTGAACACACACCGGAATAACAATAAAAGAAAGAAAATTAAAAAGAAAGAAAAACTTCTGTCTTGGTTGTCACAGTCACAGTGAGGTGTTCATTATACAGACGTATTACTGTTGTTATAAATGAGCCCCCGTTACGTTTCCTGACACACTTCTGCTGAATAATTCATTGGCTCAAAGTCCTTAGTGTTGCTGTGTCAGAGAAAGGATGTGCAGCGTTGTTCATAATGTCACTCAGTTTTGTTTTAATTCTCTCCTTTTCTACGACCTCCAGGTGTTCCAGAGTTTGTCCATAACTGAGCCTGCCCTTTTAAATTAGCTTATTGAATTATTGGGCTTTTCTTGAAATGATGTTACCAGCCTGGCACATAGCAGTGTAGACAGCAGCCTAGGGACGCGGTTATATCTGCAGGCAATTGCAGACCATTTAAAGCAGTGCTGCTATAAACTAATATGTGATGCTCAAATGTGTCCGACTGATGTTGCTGCAAGGTGGCCCGGCTGAAACTATGATTCCTTTATCAAATAGCAGAGTGGAAAGCAGACTTCAAAGTAATGCTGTTCATTTTAGTTGGCTTCATGATAAGTAGGATAAAAATTAAGGTTAGTGCACTATAAACAATTTGCATAATCTTTCTTTCAAGGTAATAGAAGGCACTTCCTCAAAGCCCTGATCCACATATCTGCAAACACCACAAGAGAGAAGAGACACATGATTGGTGATGGTAAAGATCATTGATACATTAAAAGGCAGATGGCGGTGCTTGGACTCTCTGGGCAGCACACTGTTTGTAGCCCAACAAAATTCTGCCATATTGTGATGGCTTGTGCAGTACAGCACAACATAGTGTTGAAACATGGAACTGCCTCTGTCATCAGGCCACCAAGATGAGCCAGACCCTGTTCCTCAGGACATCAGCACAGCCTTTAGAAAGAAACTTGCATGTATTGCAACATTGAAATTTAATTTGCAAAATATTTTTTTTTTATAAGTTCAATAAGAATGTTCACAGTTCTGTGCGTACAGCCTGCATCAATTCACACTGTGTTTCCTTTTGTGTCTGCAGCACCTCAACAGTCAACACATGTCATGTGGGTCTCATAGCACTGGCAGCAGTTGAGGCACTGCATGATGGTACATTGTTACTGCTCTTTTCACTCAGCTGCTTACATTCTTGTTTTTCTTTCTTTTTTTTTTTGTGACTCCCACTGAGAGACCATCTGTTGTGGTATACAAAATCTGTAAATTTTGGTCTATATTTTCATTATATTTTGCTCAAGACAAAACAACAGATGAATTAAATACAAGTCACTTGCATGGACAGTTAACGTCAATGGCAATCTGCCTTCTTGAATTGTACCAATATCAATCACAGTACCATCCGTTTGAACTGAGCAGGAATTCAGGAGACACCTCAAGGTGTACTGATGATTTTATCATTTGTGAAGAGAAGGGCACCAGGACTAAATTGGTTTACATCTTAGGAAAGGAAGCCAGGCTATGGTTCAGGATGTATCCGATAACTTGTGAACAGAAGGAGATTCCATGGGACTGGAAATTACAGCTTGAGACAGGACATTGTTAAAATATTAGAAACTTTATTGCTTGGAAAAATGGACATACTCAAAGAGATTAAAGAGTTTGAGCAAATTCATCCATCATATTGACAGCCACCCAATCAGAGTATCTAACAATCATGTGTCGTGAAACCACTGCATAGAAATTTATAATAAATATGCCTCATCTGAGAGCGACATCAGAAGAGAGCAGAGCGACTTCAGAGGAGGGCGAGACTGACGTCAGGAGGGGGCACCAGCAATCTAAGACCTCTTTCATCTGATAGTCAACAAAGTATCTCATGAACAACTTTCAGTGTTAGATCGATGCTGCCCTGGGATATTCATCCTTGACATCTTTACTTTGCCGTAAGCTATTTCTAAAGACTATACAGTATATATCCAGACTTTGCTATCCACATTTTCTTTTATTCTTTTTCTCTACTGGTATTATTATTCATGTAATAAATACCATGCTGCTTTTAACTTTCTATACTTTGTCTTTATATTTAGAGTGATTGAGGTAATAAGATAATTTTTATTAAGAGCACCTGGAGCAGTCGGAAGTTTGCCATACGCTCTGATCTTCAAGGTTTATTAAGGCTGAGGGTGAGTGCTCCACCCAATAGCAGGGAACAACACGTAAAGTAAGATATTCTTGGTTGATAAATGGCCTATAGCCAAGGATGTTGAGCTTTTGTATGTTTAAATATAGTGCTAGAGTTGAAAGTAATATTTAAGTCTGAGATATATTTAAAACATTGTATTTTGTTCATGCTAACAATAAGTAAGTCTCTTGAAGTGCTAAGAGTTGACAAGTTGTCTTATTCATAGGGCACTTGTGTGGTTTAAAGTGCTAGAGATTAACCAGCTGTGTGTGCGTCATTTATAGGGCAATGTTAAGGTTCTGTGTGTATGCATTGTAAGAAGACGCTATATAGCACCTGACCCGACACAGATTGAACATGGGAGGCACGTATAAAATACAAAGACTTTTATTTTCTTCACCTGTGGGGCACGTCTTCCTCATGAACCGCACATGCACAACACAGTCACAAGCACTAAGCACACCAGTAAAGCAAAAGCACTTTCTTCTCCTTGGCACCACCACTCCTCCCAAGCAACCTTGTCCTTCTCCACCCGACTCTGGCTGCAGAGTGTTGGTCGCTGGCTCCCTTTTATTGAGTACCCAGAAGTGCTCCAGGTGGTTGATTATCGACATCTGGCTGCACTTCTGGGTAAGGCGAAACCAGTGCCCAATGGGGGCCAGCACTCCTGTTGCAGCACCCCCTGGTGGCGCCTGCAGAATCCCACAGAGCTGCACAGAACTCCAATACCCATGAAGCCCTGGGGGAGTTTGAGGCACCACTGCAACCCAGGGAGGCTGCCATTTAGCAACTAGGAGGAGATACTGGGCTTCCCACCCTTGTCCCCCTGGCAGATCTGATGAAGGGACGTCCCGGCCAGGCATTGGCCCTTACCATTTGCCACAGCGGTTATCTATGTATGTGGGTGTTAATCTTAAGGTGTGACAGTAGACCAACCCAGTAACAAACCTGATGAGTACACTTATCCCTGAAGAAAATAGGTAAAGGGTAAGTAGAGGGAAATATCACGATAACACACCATCAAAGATAATTTTTTTGTGTTTGTTCACTTCAGTCAGTAATACATCAAGATTACATTCAATGCAGTTTTATTTTATGTTCTCTCCTATGGGTTGTAGTAAAGATGTGACTCAGGAACTTGGCCAAATCTATATGGTGATTAGATCATAAATATTTTTTAAAAAAGTGATTTTAAACCATATATGGTTACTGACCGAAAAAGACAAGTACAATTTTATTACTATGCACATTACAAAATACATTCCAATAGATGAAGCACTGCACACATTAATGCTAAAGTCTACGTTTATTACTTAGATTTCAAAATATCTTAGACAGATAGCACAACTAGTTTTATCATAAAGGGCAAAATCAGATTTACACTGAATTGCCTTCACTGTTAAGAGAATCATACAGCTGTTCTAGAAAAGATCAGACCCTTTGAGCCTTCCTCTTTGTTAACCTAATTTATGGAACTGAAGCACTGTACACACTTGGTCAACAGCTCAGATCACCTGGCTCAAGTGCTCAGAGCACTTCCATGGGTTGAGCCTTCCTTTTAGGGAGTAATCGAGCGTAGCAAGGTTGTGACAAAGCCATCAAGAGACAGACAGTACACTCAAATGTGTTGGTGGAAGAACTGGTGTTAAATCAGAAGCTGTTCTTACCCTAGTGGACGGTGAGCTTGACCTCGGTGTAGTCATCGTTCATGGTCCGCTCCACTGCACACCAGTATGTCCCAGCATCACTGTGTCTCAGCTCACTGATGGTTATGGTAAAAACTCTTGCAGCGGTGTTGTCATACAGAGAGTATCGACCCCATGTCACCAGAGTGTTAGGTTTGTTTGCTCTGATCAGGGCATTGTTACGCTTATATCTTACTTCAGTCAGGTATTTCTCGTAATTTTCAAACCCTTCTGGATATTTGCAGTTAATCTTCACGATTCCTCCTTCAGTTCCACGGGCTCTAATCACTTCATCAGAAGTTGTGAGTTCTAAAATTGGAAAGAAAGTAATACAGAAAATGAGTTAATTTCTAATTAATTTCCCTTTCTCCCTTATTATTTCTGCTACTTCGATTGATCTTTCTTTCTTGGTTTTCTGCTTCTTTCTCTCTCTGTATTTCTTTCTCATCTTTTCCAAGCAAGCCCTTACTGTAGATGACTTTGAAGTCCTGCCACACGTCTCATTCAACTCATCAGTCCCTCTCTGCCTGTTGATCTGACCTCAAACCCTGAACCCTGAACAGAAGATGCCTGCTTTTTACTGCATTCTTCCACATCACCTTCTTTTCTCCTTGTGTTCACATAATGTCATCTTTGTGATCTGGCTTTCTTTTTTTTCATTTATGTTGTAATATCAGTGATTTTTGGAAAGCATTTTATAATATGAACTGAGTGTTATATGAACAGAAGTTATATGTGTGGCTTAGTGGGGGACAGGCAATAGACATACATGTTCTTCAGTCCTTGGCACACTAAAAAGTCTCAATGTCTTTCATAGTCCCTCAGTCTCCAGCGCCTCCGCAGTGATGAGGTTGACTTCTGTAATGATGCACTCAGAACGAGGAGTTTTTTCATTGACAGAGGATACATTTCTCATATTGTGGACAGGGCCCTCAATCAAGCCAAGAGTAGACCTCATAACATCTACTCTAAGAGGAACCCTGATAATGAAGCCTGCATTCTGCTCATCCTCCCGTTCCACTTTAACACTTTGTCTCCCACAGGTTATCAAACAAAATTTCCTCATTTTGCACAGGATCCTTTTTTCCTAACATTCCCTTGATCTCCTTCCATCAACCACCTAACCTACATAAAGTTCTTGTCCACAGCTCACTTTACAGAGGAGAGCTACAGTACATTCCTCAACAGGCACTTTAATTTGTAACAGAAGTCACTGTGTCCCTTGAAAATACAGTATGTCACCAACAATACTCTTATATTTGGTACCATTGGTAAATTCAATAATAAGCAACAGACTGCTTGCTGGTATAAAAATCTCATTTACTGCATTTCTTGGACAAAGCGTCCTGCCATCTACATATGTGAAACGAGGAGACAGTTAGCAGACTGTTTCAGGGAGCTCGTTCAAGCAGTTAAAGTCAAAGACTTTACAAAGCTAATTGTATAACACTTCATATCCCATAGTGATCTTTCGTTTGTGTTCTTTAACGATTAATTTCAAAGAAAAACAGAAGACGCTTCTGGTTCACACCCAGGGATTAAATAATTCTCCAGGTCTTAAGACTGACTAGTTTTTATCTCTCTCCCTTGGACTTCTCTAACCGTAGTTTTTTTTTTTCTCACCTTCACCTTCTAAATTTGTTACTTGCTCTTTCCTGTTCAGTTGCACACCTGATGAAGGCTCTAAAGTGGTACATTGTGCCTTCAAACTTATTTTCTTTTCAAAATGGAAATAACCTTTAACTTTTTTACTTTCTTGTATACATAGTGTAGGGGAAAGTATTGTAATCGTCCAAAGATTTGATGTCGAGATTTTGATGAATCTTAACGTTTTAGACCTCCCTGACTTTCTCATATACGAAGTGTAGGGAAAGTATTGAAATCCGCCAAAAATTCCATTTCAAGATTTTGATAAATCTTGATGTTTTAGACCTCCTTGAGTCTGAAAATACCATTTTTGGAATTATGTCTGTGTGTGTGTGTGTGTGTGTGTGTGTGTGTGTGCGTGTGTGTGTGTGTGTGTGTGTGTGTTTAAACACGATAATTTGAGTACGCTTTCATGCAGGTCAACCAAATTTTGCAAACAAATATTAGGTACAAAAACGCAGATTTCTATCAACCTTTGGGCTATTTCCATTAACCATAAGTGGTACTTTACCTTTTATTCATGCAGCTGCAGAGTCTTATTTATTCAACTTTACTTTTATAATAATTGTTCAATATATTAATTTGATTTGATTTGTTGTTGGTGGTTCTTTAATGTACATAATGTCTTTATATATAATACGCTACCATGGCTGTTCGTGTGTCTGTCCAGGATTTTAAATCACGTGTAGCTCACAAACCGTTTGACCTATTGACCTGAAATTTGGTAAACATATACTACTTGACGCCTACTTTTTGGTTTCGGGGTAATGATTGACCTCCAAGGTTATTCCTCTTTTCATTTTTATTTTATCTTATTGTAGAATCAACTCTCGGCAGCATGCAACAGGGCGGCTGTGCGGCTCATGCATACGGGCGCCGTTCTCATCCGTACCAGCTTCACTGTCACTTCCCCTACCTCTTCATATCTTAAATTTTTCTTGAGGCAGTTGAACACTTAAGTGCCAGCTTAAATAAAAAACTAAAGAAAACATACTAAGTAATTGCAACACAAACAGGGACTTAATCAGTTTTAATGTGAAAAGATGCCAACGAAAGAAGAGAAGAAGCAGGCCGCTAGGGTGGAGAAAAGAAGAGCTGCTCAGGAAGCAGCAAGCGCATCAACCTCTGAGCAAATGAATGCTAAACGTACAGAGAACGGAAACTATAAGTCAAGTGTATTCACTGCATGTTATCGTGCAATATGCTGTTACTGGTAAAAATATAATCATTGTCTTGCGGTTTACTCTTCAGATATCCATTCCCATATCTGAGTAAATGAGAAAGTTTAGGGAAGACCACTCCAGAATTTTCCTTAACAGGTTCCATAGATGCTGGTGCAATTCCCGCCCATGACTATATGCCCCCTTGGCAAACTGTATAGGATCATTAACACTTGTGCCATTAGAATTAGGAACAGTTTTAACCCTCAGGCTGCTGAACTTTCACACGCATTGACCACTGCATAAGTGAACCTGATTTGTGTTTTTCACATCCATCAAATCATCCATCTGTTCATCCATCTGAATCTAGCAGGAGGTTTACACTCCAAGGGAATATGTTTGTTATGGACTTTTCTTACTTCTAGAAAACTTTTGAAAATCCATAATTTGAATAAGGGTAGTTAATTCTTTCTTTTGTTCTTTCATATCTACCCCTCTGCCTTTTTCAAATCCTTTGTTTCTCTGGTGTGTATCTCATATCAGCTAACTGTGCCAGCACAATGTCAGACGTTCCATTTATTGTCTTTGCACAGACTCATCATTGTCTGAAATGAGGTCTATTAGTGTTATGTCATCAGCAAATTTAAGATCTTTGACAGATGAATCGTCAGAGGTACAGTCATCTGTATAAAGTGAGAAGAGAGGTGAGGAAAGCACACATCTCTGCAGTGCAGCAGTACTAAAGGTTAATAGGTTAGACATGTGTGTCCCCAACCACGTGTACTGTTTTTTATTTGTAAGAAAGGCAGATTGAAGAGAGCAGCAGAGATGTGAAGAAAAGAGTGCAGACAGGGTGGATTGGGTGGAGAAGACTGGCATAGTGTGATAGAAGAGTACCTGCAAGAGTGAAAGGGAAGGTCTAAAAAATGGTACTGAGACCAGCTATGTTGTATGGTTTGGAAACGGTGGCACTGACAAAAAGACAGCAGGCAGAGTCGGAAGTGGTGGAATTGAAGATGCTACAATTTTCACTTGGAATAATGAGGGAGGACAGGATTAGAAATGAGTATATTAGGGGGACAACACAGGTAAGACAGCTTGGTGACCAAGTGAGAGAGGTTAGATTGTGATGATTTGGGCACATGCAGAGGAGAGATGAGGGGTACATCAGGAAAAGAATGTTGAGGATAGAACTGTTAGGCAAAAGGAAAATAGGAATGCCAAAGAGGTGGTTTATGGATGTTGGGAAGGAGGTCAAGAAGGCAGTAAATGTGCAGAAAATGATGTGAAAGATAAGGAGAGATGGAGACAGATGATCCTCTGTAGTGAGTCCTACATGGGAGCAGATGAAAGAAGTATCTACTGTATATACTCACGGCTTAGTTCTGCTTCTGATAAGTCGGGACTTGATTTTACAGTATAATTTCTGGTATTTTATAATGTCGGTCGTATAAGTCGAATGCGGAAAACTCTCGCTGTTGGTCCAAGAGATTACGATATGCTAATGCCCACCTGAGAGAGTAACCACGGAGCACACTGCTTTTTTTTCTATGTGGGTGCGGCAATGCGCTGTATCAGCGTGTGCTCCTGACCTCTCTCTACTGTGACCACACGGTAATACCCAAACTATTCTGAAGCAACGTTTGCAGTGTTTTGTGTTTTTGCATCTCACACCCTCATACACCTTTATCATAAGAGCATCCCTTATCTATAGTGGAGCATTCGATCAGAAGAAAATATTAAGCTATTTTTAAATTAAACATCGTTGAAGTAGCGAAAAAAATTGGTAACTGTGCTGCTGCAACAAAATTCGATGTGTCCGAGAAACTGGTGCAAGATTGGAGGAGGCAAGAAAATGTAAAACAAAAAATTAAGTGTCGCATTTTTGAATGGGCATATAAGTTGGGGTATGATTTTATGATCGATTTTTCAGATTTCAAGACCCGACTTATACGTGAGTATATACGGTATTTCATTGACATTTTGTAAAGCATTTTGGGCTGCATTTTTTGTATGAAGGTGAAATAAATGTTGTTGCTGTTGTAACAGATAATAAAGATTAAAAATTTTGAGAGTCTCCTTAAGACTGTGAGGTCCTAAGCCGTAGTTTGTTTAGTTTATGCGTAACTCAAGTCATTACAGTATCTGCCTGTCTAATTTTCTCTAGGCCAGCAGGCGGCAGTAAAATGCTTTGAGCTGAGACAGGTAACACTCAGCTACTCCAGACAGACAGAAGATAGACTGGAAACTTTCTAGTCTTCTTAAAGTTTGCCCTGGGTTGTTGTTTCTTTATGGACTGCTATACAAGTGTAACCCTAGGCAGATGTTTAGAGGCCTGCCAGTAGCATACTGTACATGTGATATACTATACGTAGTGGCCTAGAGCTCATCACCATTGTATGCAAGAACAACACATGGAATATAAAATCCTGAAAATCACACCAGGTTGAGAGACTAATGGAGGTATCTGCAAGGAGTTAGCTGCATTGGAGGAGACCAAGCTTGCTAGGGTCAGGAGGTAGAGGCTGGATGAAGACTCTCTAGTAGACTGACTTGTATGACCGGAGGAATCGTAAGTCAAAGAACTGGTCAATGGTCAAACCTGTGACACAATGGAGATTGAAAACGCAATTGAAAATTCAGCAGCAGGGATTCAAAAAATGAAAGTAGACTAAATAATGATCTTTTAAATTAGCCATACAGAGTTTCACGATGTGACCTTTATATCATCACTAAAACGATATCACAAACGAGTACAACCCAGGGAATTCTGGGAAATATACTCATGGAGTCGGCAGAAACAGAAAACCAACACAGCGACATCCAAATGGGAAACAAAATGGCATTGCACTGAAACGTGATTACATAATGAACTCTTCCAGAATGGAGTCTAGACAAAATTAAACTCCACATTTGAATTCCCTGAGTCCCAAAACCATGTAATGCATACGCAGATCGTTGGGGATTGCACAGGAAATTGCATAAAAGTTGGAACTCATAACTTGCAAGGAGGAAGGTGACCAGGAGAGAAAAAGATGAGTCGGTTAGGAAAGCAGACAGATAGGGGGATCTGAAAATCAGACCTAGTGAGGAATCAGGATGTTATGTATTTTCATTCCATACTTTCAATTCTCCCCTTGTTCACCTTCTCCTTGTGTTTTTCTGTATTTTTTTATTTTAATTTTTTATAAATCACACCCATGGAATTTATCTTTGGATTTTTGGTTTGGAGAGAACCTGCTCATTATAAACGGGGCTTAGAAGATGGATGAACAGATGGGCATCTTAACAATTTTGACTAGAACAGGTCATTCTGTCCATTCTGTTGATCAGGAGAGGTTGAGTAGAACATAAAGGCACCTCTTCTTGCTCCCAAAATTAAAATTAAGACTGAAGGGAAGAAGATTTGCTAGCATGGAAGAAATACAGGAAAAAATGCAAGAATGGAAGAAGCCCTGGGACAAGTTTATTGCATCTCAAGGGGAAGTACTTTGAAGATGACTAAAAAGGAACTGTCCCCTCATGTACTGTATATGACTGGTCATCCATTTTTTTATTTCATTTTATTCTGCCTATCATTAGAAACACAGGCACATGGATGCTCACAAGTCCGTAGTTATTTATAATTTACAAACCATTAGGCAGTCTTGGGTAAAATATCAGGCCAGATCATCCTGAAATGCACAAAAACCATGCAAGTCTAACCATAAAAGCTGAAGTTACGTTTTGTGTGCTACAAAAGTAGAAGTCCTTGGGAGATTCCAGCAGTCCATGAAAGATTTATGGCTTTACTTCATTGAAGAAGTTCTTTTATTTTTATTGTGTGAAGCAAGTCTTTTTCCAGGATTACGTCTAGGAGTTTTTGCTCTTGGAGTCCTTTATTGAATTATTTCTTTCACACAGACACAAAGCAGGACTCAGCCCTGGATAGGATTGCAAACCCAAATTCACTCATTTCAAAATTACTCACATCCCCCTTGGCAATCCTGTTTAGGAATGAGTGGGTTAAAAAATGACTGATAAAAGTGTGGATGGAACAACTGGAAGAAGGTATCAGGAGTATTGTATGATCAAAGAATTAAGGCGAAGGCTAAAGGTCAGGTTTTTAAGACAGTGTTAGTACCAGCAATGATGTATGGAGCTGAGACATGGCCAGTAAAGGGAGCACAGGAGAAGAAGTTGGATGTGGCAGAAATGACAATGTTGAGATGGACGTGTGGAGTTACAAAAAAGGACACAATAAGAAATGAGACAATCAGAGGTACAACAAAAGTGGGAGAGAAATCTTAGAAAGTACAAGGAAAGTAGGTTGAAGTGGTATGAACATGTGATAAGGATAGACAATGAATACATGAGCAAAAAGAACAATGGGAAAGAGAAAGCGAGGGGGACCAAAGTGGAGGTGGATGGATAAAGGAAAAGAAGATCTGAAGGAAAAGGATCTGACTGGGGAGGAGGGGCAGAACCAGGCTGTTTGGAGAAGGTTGGTCATGCATATCAACCCGACATAGAAGTGAGAGAATAGGAAGAAAAAGAAAAAGACGACTCACTAATGGTCAGAACTGTGACACAACACTTTCATAGATTAAGCCTTCTACTTAGGAAGAACTCACACCTAAAAGGAGCACAGCCAGCAAGACACACTAAGGACATGCGACTTTGCTGGTCAAAGAGAGCTCAATTGGTGTTTAAAGGATCAGTGCGTATTTTCCAAGTCAAACTTATTTCTTCACAAACATGGTATATAAGCATTTGCCACATTAAATTGTGCTGTAAAGTTTTCTGTACATTTTAAGAAAATCTTTTCTGCTCCGGTTCTTTAAATTGCAGTAAAGTGCATGGAGGAAAAGCATAAAAAACGTACCAAATATGTCCTTATTTTAAGCCAAGCGGCTGTTGAGTATTGATCCGGCACCTTCCGTGTTTCTAACACATGTTTGAGAGAACAAAAGGGATCTGTAAATAATCATTTTATTACATATTCCTGATACAATTTTTCTCATGGTAAAGATGCATATTCGATTTGCTTGTGTGAATTCCCACGTAAATACGGAAATAAATCAATAAACAAGTAACTACATAGCATGAAAAATGTATTATGATTTGGTTTGTCAGGAGGAAACCACACCCGGGGGGGTAGAAATGTTATTGTGCAGTAAGACGAAGTGCTGAGCTATCACACGCTGCTTTTAAAATGGCTGAATCTCATCATTTTGGTGTACATGTTTTATAAAAATGAGATATATAAACTATTTTATAATGTGTGTATAATCGCAAGACACGGATCAATACTCGACAGACAACTGTCTTGGCTCGAAGATAAGCATTTGGTAAATTTTTAAGCTTTTCCTCCATGCTCCTAAGAGTGAAGAAGTAAAGCTCTAGTCTGAGCAAGATATTTTTTAAAATGTATATATAATTATAACCTAGAATTATAATGTATAATTTATAATTGTCAATTTATTTATATATTTAATTTTAAATTTGTATAATTAATAGAAAAGAAATCAAATTTAGAACACAATTTTGCATGGCAAATGCATATACACCATGTCTGAAAAGAAATAATTTTTGGTTTGAAAAATGCCGAAATGCTGCTCTTACCTGAGTGGACGGTGAGTCTGACCTCGGCATAGTCCTCACTCAGGGTCTTCTCCACTGCACACCAGTATGTTTTGGCATCACTCTTTTGCAACTCCTTGATGCTTACAGTGAAAACTCTCGCCAAGGTGTTGTCATACAGAGAGTATCGACCGTCCGTCACCAGCGTGTTAGGCTTCTTTGCTCTGATCAGGACGTTGTTCAGCTTCCTAGTAGCATCTATCAGGTATTTTTCCGAGTTTTCATACCCATTTTTATATCTGCAGTCAATCTTCACACTTCCTCCTGCAGTTCCACTGACTCTGATATGTTTTTCAGAGCTTGTGAGTACTACAATTGGAAAGACAATAATAATAATTAATTATATTTATATAGTGCTTTTCTAACACAAGGACAGCGGGGAACCATTTTAACCACCACTAATGTGTAGCATCCACCTGGATGATGTGACAGTGGCCGTTCTTGTGCCAGGACACTCACCACACCTTAGCTGTTAGGTGGTAAAGTGGAAAATCTTTATGTAACTTTTTTAGTCAGTTAAGCTTTCCAGTTATATCGCCTCTTGTCTAACAGCTTTACGTACATAGGATGAGTTCATTCTTTTTTTTAATCATTTTATTGAATTATTAAAATCAAATAACATTCAATACAAGCAAGTCAAGTTTTAGAAAATTAGGTTCGAAACAAATCAACCCCCAGCCATAGGATGAGTTCATTCAAGCCCATCCTTGTCACCTGATTACATGCTACATACGTATTGCTTTATCTTTCCGTCAAAAGCTGCATGACCAAAGCTTGCGAGTGTATGACGACACCAGCAGCTGTAGGCAATATCAATATCTTTATGAAATAACACAATTCTTTTACAAAATAAGTAATGCAATAATTATTGTGAAACAATACAATGCTTTTACAAAACAATGCAATGGTTATTGTGGAACAATGTAACAGTTTTGTAAAATAATGCAATACACAATAATTTCCTTTTTTTGAGTGGTGGGAATATGTTTCCGTACAGTAGAGTTGTAAAATAACACATTTAGGCCAGGTTTATACTTCACGCGACGCGACATGACGCGTGCTCCAGTGAATGCTACTGCTTTGCAAGCGTTTTACTATTTATACTTGCACACGTACTTAACGTAAATCTGGAAGATTCCACCAGGTGGCAGTGTGAGATATCATCACGGTGAGAAAACGTTTGGCTTCACTGTGTTGTGAATTGCCTGAAACATCCATTAAATTCAGAGGACGCCTCGCCGCAATATCTCTGAAAAGGATGTTTAATCCAGGAATGTGCCCATTCCAGCTAGCATTGGGCACGAGGCTGAAACAATCCCTGGACGGGGCATCAGCTCATTGCAAGGTGAATTCAAGCAGACACATACATACACTAACGTCATTTTAGTGTCACCAAATCTGCATATCTTTGGAAGGAAAACGGAGCACACTGTGGAAACTCAGCAGGAAAACATGTAAACTCCAGGCAGGGAACACCAGTGACGTGACTCCCTGCGAGACAGCAGCGCTAACGCTCCGCCACTGTGTCACCCCCATGTGTGTAATTATTAGCAGTATTCATTATTTAAATGAAATTAATGATTTATCTGTAAAATGTATCACACATACGTTAATGCATTTCATCATGAAAGTGATATCAAGTATAAATCTAAGGAGTCTAAATGTGCAGAGAGTTGGAATATCAAACATTTAATGTGTTCTGTGTGGCAATCTGTTGCTGCCTGCCGCTGCTGTCAGGTCAGAATGAAGCCCCAGAAGCAGGAAGCGATTAACAACTGGGTCTGTTTTAAGGTGACGTTTACGACGGTCTACTTTAATGATAAGTAAACTACGAAGTTAAAGTGGACGTTTCGAGATTAAAGCCGAAATTTCCACTTTAATCACATAATAGACCTTTTCACCATGTCCTTATTTTTTTTTTTCTGTGGCTCAAATACGCTGACGTACATTCTGTTGCTATTGTGAAGGTGCAAAAAAGAAGCAGAGAAGATGGTATGTGAGACCTTTAAAATATATCGTGCCATTATGTTGGGGAATATGTGACACTTGAATATAAAAGCACCACAAATGCATTTGTATGTCGCCATTTTCCTTCACCACATCGAACCATTCATCACACATCAAAGCGCACACATCAATCCTCAAAGGGCCTTTCTGTCACATGTAGATCGTAAACAGAGACTCTGACGTCACGTTCCGTCTTTTATCACACTGCGCCCCCTGACTTTATGTTGGTACAGCAACTCGCGCAAGCGTCACGTTAATTTCTGAGGACTTGCTCAGAGGACGCGTCAAATGAATGCTGGGAACGCGTGGCAGGAATGATGATTGTGCGTACGTATTCTGAGCATGAAGTATAAACGAGCCCTTAAACTGCCACGTCATATACTATATTTTCTAAACCTGCCTTTTCTTTACCAAGTTGCATGTACGTCTGTATTGACTTAGGCACTGCACTTTAAATTCTGTGATTTGCTATTTTGGTTTCTGCTTCTGACTGTGTGGCCCTTTGGAAAATGCTATGCAGACAATAGCACTCACAAAACTGATTCGGACAGCGCTTATCTTCAGGTTATAAGGCTTCTTAACTCATCCTGACCGCTGCCTGAGTGGACTGACGTATGTCTGCCTCTTGATGTTGTATTTGATGTATAATGTTGTGTTATGTCTGGAGGGACTGAGGGAGACCTCAAAGAAGGCGTCACAGAGTATGTCCTGCATTTATTATTGTTTCATGTACTGTAGGTTTCCCCCTGGGGTGTTGTGCTTTCCCTTTTGTCTTCCGTTTCTTTTGTTTTTCCTATCTTAGGTTTTATTTCTCTTGACTGCTGCCTAATTGTAAAATTAAGCCTTAAACACAAAGTGACCAGGCTGAGAATCAAAGTTTGTTGTGACAGATTAGGGCTTTGTCGTCCCCTTGAACCCTCAGACTATACGTCAGACACCAGGTTAAAGTCCAATAATAATATTTATTATTATAAATAAATGCACAAAGCTCCTCCACCTCCCCTATACTTCAATAAACAATAAACCAATACTAAACAATACACAATCACATTAATCAATAATCCTCCACTCTCCCAGACGCGTTGCCACCCTTCCACCCAGGTCAGCTCATTTGTCTGGGATTTCCCAGAGTCCTTTATAGTCCGTGACCCGGAAGTGCTTCTGAACCCTCAGTCCATGTGACTTCTTAGCACCTCCCGGTCAGATCAAAAACTCTTCTTTTTCATCCCGGAAGCACGTCATTCCTTCTGTCCATGTGACTGGGACGTACTTCCGGGGTGTAGGGAAAATAGATGTCCTTGTGCCTCTCTGCGGCGACTCCTGGTGGTCCCCATGGTAGCCAGCAGGGCTGTGCATAAAAACTTCGTTGTCCATAATTCCCTTCTGGCATTCGGGGCACCTCCATGCTGCAAGGAGGGCTCCATTTAGTGGCCTGGGGGTATTGGCCGGGATGAATGACTGGCCATATCTCACACTGTATAATGGAGCTGAGAAGCATTTGGTCCACACACTGCATCTCTGTGCCCAACTTTAATTTCTTTTTATATCTGTAAAATAATGGAGTTCTTCAGTGTGAAATTTGCAACATATTCAAGCAGACGTAACTCTTCACACCTCTGAGATGGGCACATCCATGAATATTTTATCATTAATAGCTAAAAGAGTTCTGCACTAGAATAAGAACCTACACATGTAGAGTGGGACAGGTATGGCTGGTCACACAGCTGCTTTCAGTGGAATCAGACCCTTTCAGCCTTCTTCTTTCTTGATCCTTCTTGATTGCTTACCATTTCACTTGAGCCTCCAGAAAAACTACCACAAAATCTCGGCCTACCTGACTCAGGTGTTCAGAGCTTAGACATAACACTTTCATGGGTTGAGCTTTCCACTTAGGGAGTGTCACACACGCACGAATAAGGGATAACTAAAGGGCTTGAGTAAATGTAATTCCACACCCGACCAGAGGGTGTCGAAGTGCACTGATTCTGGTGGCAACCAAGGACGTCACTTCCGGTTCTGGCACTGATGACATCACTTTCTCTACTTGCATTTAAAAGCCACCCACCATCTTAAGGCAGCAGTCAGTTCTGTTTTGGGCTCAGTCGTGTGAACATGTCTGTTCTATTTAATCAAGTTTGCAGCCAGGAAATATTATACAGGTGGCTGCCCCAAACCCTTTCCAATGACTCTTTGTCATTCTTGTGACATGAGATAACCGGATGTTTTGTCTTATTAGAGTGATATATTACTCAACTTTCCTCTTTTGTATTATTAATATGTATCCTTTGACAGAATGCCTCAAATCTCACAGAATTACCACTGTTTATAAGGTATTGTACCATATAACTTCTCCCCACCTTCCCTTCTACATGTATAACCTCAGGCAATTAGGTGTAGTAAAAGACAAGCAGGAGTTAAGTTACAATTTAATAATGTATTATTGATAATATTCAGAAATAATAACAATATGCTAAGTACATTTGAATATTGGCAACCATATGACCTCATAAATGGTGATGTGTAGTTTCAGGCGGCACACAGACTTGTTAGTTACTTAAAATGTCTCATTTTTGGTCAGCTTTCTTCAGAACAGGCCACATGCCTGTCTCAATATGGCTGCCAAGCTGTGCTCTTCATTGTGTTGTCCTTTTCAGTTCATGGTGTGTGAGATGCTCCTTCATCATTTGGTCAGATGGGGGGAGGGGGGGGGGGTAAAGCATGCAAATTTATAGGTTTTCTGTCTAACCCCTACAGCCAGCCAATAGGGCGTCATGGTACTTAACACTTTGAGGGCTGAATATTTTTTCCAAAAAACTCAGTATTCTGAAAAGCACACAATGCATTAGTTTCACACATAAATCAAGACTGCTGTTGGCACCTGTTTGGCATCCCTGGCAGCAGTGGTTGTGCAGGGAGAGCTCGATGGCCAGCAGAAATGCATGGCGGGCCAGCTACCTCTTTGTCTTCGAACAGCAGGTGGGCAACGGTGGTAGTCGCAGTGTGACGCAATATGGTTTGTACCTCTTGTCATAATAAGTGGTGGTCCTCCTAGGCGAACGCTGATCTAGGCATATCAGCGACATGAACATGTTCAGCACCACGATCAGCTGTGGACCTATAGGCTGATGCTGGTACCTCACTTTCGTTTTCGATATCCATCTCCAGATCACTTGCATCAAATTCAGAGTCTGATTCAACGATAATACGTAAAACGTCCATGGAGTACTGTATTTTGCTTTGCACATTTGCTTTAGTCTCACCAGATGTTGATGCCATTTTAGAGGCTGTTTGCTCTTCACTACTCATGCATGAGCAGGGAATCGAAGTCAAATCAACAAAGCTAACTTTCCTCCATCCAAAGAGAGTCGAACTAAAACGTAAAGGCGAGTTTTGTCACAATTTATAACCCAATACCATCCTCTACCCCTGAATTTCGACAAAAGTCAACATCAGCCCTGAAAGAGTTAAAGGCTTCTGATACAAGCCAATTCCAAACAGCCATACTTCAGACCAATGGTGGGACAGTATACCTTCACACCTGCTCTCCAAACCATGTGTTAAAGTAAAGCTTGCCAGTTAGGCAGCCTGGCTTTCCTGAGGGGGTTGACTGAGAGACTTTAGCAGAGAAATATTAGCCAAACTGATTTGAGGCACCCTGTCGTAAAATTACAAAGAGACTCAGTTCTAAAAGGGGGGAAGGTGTTCTTAAGCATCAAACCATTGCTGTTATTATCAACAATGTACAACTAATATTACATTGCTTTGTCCAAGTTACAAATAAAGACATACAAAATATTTATCAATTTGTATGCAAAATTTCACAACACCGGAGTAACAGGAAGAAAACATAACCAGCAAAAGGCCGAGATGACACATGAGTGTGCTGGTCAAAGAGAGTTGAATTGGTGTTAAATCAGAAGCCTTTCCTACCTGCCTGGACAGTGAGCCTGATCTCGGTGTAGTCATCATTCAGGGTCCTCTCCACTGCACACCAGTATGTTCCAGCATCACTCATTTGCAGATTCTTGATGGTCACAGTCAAAACTCTGGCCGAGGTGTTGTCATACAGAGAGTATCGACCGTCAGTCACCAGAGTGTTAGGTTTTGTTGATCTGATTAGGGCATTGTGCAGTTTCCATTTGTTATCAGTCAGGTATTTCTGATAATTTCCAAACCCTTGTGGATATCTACAATCAATCTTCATACTTCCTCCTTCTTCTCCGTGTGCTTCAATCCATTCAGCATAGCTTTTGACTCCTAAAACTGAAAAGAATGGAATAGGTTTAGGTTTAGGTAGACTTGGTAATCCCAGAGGGAATTTTCTTTTATACTTAAGATGATCTTTATTTGACCTAACAGATTTCTTGTTTCAACTCAGTTTATTGCTCTTTCTCAGTTTTCTCATTCTTTTTCTCTCTGGATTTCTTTCTTCAACTCTACACCCTCCTTCTGCTCGCTGGTCTGATCTCAAACAGACACTCACCTTCTTCCATATCATCTCATTTTCTCTTCGTGTTTAATTATTCTCATCTTTCAGAACTACTGTTCTTTTTTATTATGTGCTGACATATTAATGACTACTTGTGCTGCCCATCTAAATTCAATGCATATGTCTCTGTTGTATCAGCGCTACTTAAAATTGCCTCCAATTTCTTGCTGTTCCAGCAGTATTACGCCATTGGGCAGATTCAGAGGGCGCAGAGGTTGCTGAGAAGAAGGATACTTAAATGGGCTCTTTAAAAAGGAATTAAGAAAATGCCAAGAGGATCACGATCAACTAATTCTAGAAACTTTCCTTATTCAAGATGCATATAGACAATGAACAGAAGGTCCTCCTCAGTCTCTCTGACCTGAACTTCAGGCAGCTGTACCGTTTACCTGACCACATCACAGAAAAGAGGCCATTGTTGGGATGGCTGGCATCTGTGATCATTTCCTTTGCCCTGGCCGGACACTGCTTGTTGTAGATATCCCTAAAGTTAGAGATTGCATACACAGTAATGCATTCAGCTGACCACACCACTCTCAGCAGAGCGTAGCGGTCCTGCTGCCAAGTGGCGATACTTCCTGTAAGGCTACTTTCTGGATTTTTAGAAGTTCTTTACATATTGGGAGGGCAGCCTAAAATCCCTGAGGACTGTCTTCTTTACTAATGTGTCTGTGTGTTTGGACAAGGTCAGGTACTCTGTGATGTGGACACTGAGGTATCTGAAACCATCCACCCTCAACACCTGAGTGCTGTTAATACTGAAAGGGTGGTAGCACCTCTGCCGTTTTCTCCCAAAGTCTACAATCAGCATCTTGCTAATGTTCAGAAGTAGACTATTGTCCCGAGTGTGACAGACTCTCCTCTTCATCCAGGTAAGCCTGCTCATTGATACTGACATTAGATATCAGACCTATTATAGCTGTGTCATCAGCAAACTTGACAATGATGTTAGAGTCATGTGTAGCAATGCAGTCTTTGGCAGACGGTCAGGGCTCCTCCACGCTGGGAGGACCGGGGGAGCAAGCGTGGTCAGAGCAATGGTAATCCCCCTGGGTTGCAGCGGTGCACTAGGATTCCCGCAGGGCTCCATGGGAGTTGGAGTGTGGTGCAGCCCTGTTGGGATCCGTGGGCGCCGCCAAGGGGTGCTGCAGCAACCGCTGAGCCCTTATGGGCGGTTCATCTGCCACACCCAGAAGTGCTGCCGGAAACACATCATCAAGTGCCTAGAGCACTTCCGGAGCATTATTAAACGGGCCAGCCGACACTACTCGGGGAGACAGAGTCGGAAGGAGGGAGACGAAGCTTGCTGTGGAGGAGAAAGAAAGAAAGAAGAAGAGAGTATTGTGTGTGCTTGTGCTTAGTGGGACTGTGTTGTGCCTGTGAGAAACGGGGAAGGCGTTTCCCACGAGGTGAAGAAAAAATAAAAAACATTTGTGGTTTTAGAAGTACCTCCTGCGTCTGTCTGTGTCAGGTTGAGTGCCTGCTACACTCTCTACATATGTCACAAGTCATACGTGTAGAGGGTGTGCAGCAGAAGACTCAGAACACAGCCCTGTGGATCCCCTGTTGTGAAAGTGAGAGATGATAAAGTGCGACTACCCACTTGAGCCATCTGCGGTCTTCCTGTTAGAAAGTTAAAAACCCTACTGCACCATAAAGTACTCTGACGCAGGAATTATTATATATATATATATATATATTTATATATATATATTGTGGAACGAGCCCCAGACACAGACAGGCAGACATGTTTCAAAGCACCAGTTGTACTATTATGTACAACTAATAAAGTGCACCACAAACCCCAAACTCCCCCAAAGTCCAGGCCAATAAAATACTGCCTCTTTGTTTTCAGGCCGCATCCTTGCCTCTCCTCCCAAACTCTGTCCTACTATTCTCCCGACTCCAGCCCTTGTATGAGGGGAGGCAGCCCTTTTACCCGGATGTGCTCCAGGTGTGTCCCGGCAATCTTCCACCAACATGCCCCAGTGTGGCGGAAGTGCCAGCTGCATCCCCGGAAGCACTCCAGGTGTCCCTGGTCCTCTTCCCCACAGCACTTCCGGGTGTGGCGGAAGTGCTGAGGTCCAAGGGCTCCAAAGGCATAGGGGTGCCCCCTGGTGGGGACCACGGGCCCCTACAGGGTTGAGCTTCAAAGCTCTGTACCTATGGCCCTAAAGGTACCAGGGCGGTCACCCCCATGTGGCCTGGGGAAGGCGTAAGTCCTCCTCCGGTCCTTCTGGGCATCCCGGCCGGGTTTCCCCCTAGCCATCTCCGACTATATATATATATATATATATATATACACATATTGTGGTAGGCGCCTGGGGGCTGTGCCCAGCCAGGATGCCGAAAATGACCAGGAGAGGGACTATGCCTCCCCCAGACCACAAAAGGGCAGCCACCTTGGTTTGTGTGGGGACAATGGAAATTGAGCATGGAAGTTCAACCCTATAGGGGCCCGTGGTGATTGCCAGGGGGTGTCCAGAAGACTGTGAAGCCCTTGACATCAGCACTTCCATCACACCCGGAGGTGCTGGTGGAAGTATTAACAGGGACATCAGGAAGTGCCGCAGGAAGCTCCTCAGGAGGCACCTGGAGCACGTCCAGGTTGACATAAAAGGGGCCGCCTCCCTCCAGTCGTCAGCTGGAGTCAGGTGGAAGAGGATGAAGCTTGGAGGAGAGGAGTGGAGGTGGCGATGAGAGGACAGGATTTTGAGAGGCCTGTGGTGTGTGTGGTGCAGGAGCACTGGGTTATGTGCGGGACATTATTTATTGTAAATATTGTAAATAAACGTGTGGTGGTGTTTGAACCATTGGTGTCTGCCTGTCTGTGTCGAGGCCGGTCTCCACAATATATATATATATATATATATTTATACACACACACACATACATACACAGATACATATAAGAACAATAATTAATTATGTAGCACATTCTCATACAAATGGTGTATATATACAGTATATATATTCATATACATACATACATACATATATGCACAGTGTAAGAAAGGCGCTATATAGGCGCCCGACCTTACACCGATGAACACGGAGGCACATGTAAAATAAACAAATATCTATTTTTCTTCATCTGTGGGGCTCGGCTTCCCTGTGAACCCCACAGGCACAACACAGTTCCAAGCACAAACTCAAAACAGCAAACCACTCTTCTCTCTCTGGCACCACCACTCCTCCCAGGCAACCTTGTCCTCCTCCCCCCTTTTCTGGCCCCTGAGTGGTGGTTGCTGGCCCCTTTTATTGGGCACCCGGAAGTGCTCCAGTTGTTTGATTGCCAACATCTGGCTGCACTTCCAGGTGTGGTGAAACTAGTACCCAGAAGGTGGCGCCTGCAAACCACAACCCATATGAAGCCCTGGGGGAGTCCGAAGAGTTAGAAAAAAATCAGTTTGATAAAGAACCGTCATCTTGCACTGAAAAAAATGTATTTTTGTTAAAAATGTTTATTTCTTAATGAGAGCTTTGTTTTTCTTTGACTGAACTTGTTTCAATTAAAAGTCAGCTGTATATACAGTATATAAAACGGAATGTCTGTCTGTATGTTACATATATATGGTCGTTTTTCATTTTGGGGTTGGCACAGTATTTACACAAAATAAAGAGCTGGAAAAGAACTATTAAAGAATATGAGAACCATTTCTGTTCAACTTATATTTAGGGAGATATAGCCAGTCAAAGTCATAATACCCCCCAAATTAGTTCAGACTTTGTCAGCTTTAATCTCCCCTAATATTGATCCAAAACACGTACAATATCAATTCCATGGGTTACTCATACGGTAAAATCAGCAAGCCAAGTTTCAATAAAATCTCTGATGAGATCCAAAAATGTGATGGTTTGATATGGAATTAACCCAAAACAAATCACCCATGGGTGGAATTAAAAGCATGCTGAAGCTGTGAAAAGGTGAAGCTCCAAAAAAAAAAAACATAAAATACACAATACTGTCAAATATCTTGTATATCTAGTTGGCAATAGAAGATGGTGGTTTTGGTTTGACATTTCTGTAATTACAGTTTTTCCAGAAAGTATTCAGGACCCTTCACTTTTTTCCCCTTTTGTTATGTTGCTGCTTTGTGTTCAGATCATTTAAATTAATTTCTTTATTCATGAAACAACACTCAATTTTTCAGAATGATAAAGCAAAAAGAGGGTATTAGAATTTATTTGCAAAATTCTTAAAAAAATCAAAAATAGGCATCTCACTTTGACACAAATATTCAGTACTGCTATGACATGGGGCTATGAACTTTGGCTCTGTTGCATCCCATCCCGACAATCACTGATGAGATGGTTCTGCAGCTTGTTTGGAGTCCACCCGATGTCAGTTCAACTGACTGGACACTATCAGTAAAGACACACATCTGTCTATTGAAGGTCCCACAGTTGGCAATGTGTAGCGGAGCAAAAACCAAGCCATGAGGGCCAAGAAATTGTTAACAGAACTCAGAGACAGGATTGTGTTGAGGCACAGATCTGGGGAAGGCTACAAAAATATCTTCAGCATTGAAGGTTTCCAAGAGCACAATGACCTCCATAATGTTTTAATGGAAGAAGTTTCGAATAAGCACAACTCTTCCTAGACCTGTCCCCATGAGCAATCATGGAAGAAGAGCCATAGTAAGAGAGGTGACCAAGAACCTGAAGGTCAGGGTGGCTGACCATTTGAGAACCTGTGTAGAGATGGAAGAAATGTCCAGAAGAACATGCACCATTGCAGCACTCCGCTAATTCTGGTATTTATGGCATGTGGTGTAGCGGGTCCACAGCTCAAGTCAACACGGCTACTTTTTACATAAATAATCACCGCACTGGTGGCTTAGCGAGGGGGCGTGGTGTGTGTGGCTGAGCAGTTCTCGGTTGAATTCGTGATGCGGGCGGTCCTCGCTTAAGTGCACAGGTGAGGAGCCGCCCGCATCTGTAATTGTTCCTGGGAGCTGCTAATTGCCACATCTGATCCACGTCCCCGTAATAAATAGAAGCGCGAGGCGGCTAGGAACAGTGAAAGGAGAGGAAGAAAAAACGGACGGAGTTTGCAGGAGAGGAAGTTGGCTGGAAGCAGGTAGAGGAAAGCCGGTGCAGGAGAGCATGCAAGCGAGCGAGCGAGAGAGAGCAGAAGCAAAGGCAGGCAGCTGGGAGGTGAGCCCCTGCAGAGGAGTGTTTGGCCGACACTCGGTGGGGCTGAAGAAAGCGGTCGCTCCAGCTGAGCGATTACGGAGCTGGAGTGACCGGTATTGAAGACGACTGGCCGTCGAAAGGCAGCGGCAGTCGTGGAGACTTTGGGCTGGTTTAGCCCCAGAGTGAGCGCCCTGGCCGCTGGGGAAAGAACCCAAGTCCCGGTCCGGATGGAGCCCATCATAGCCAGGGATTGGAGGGCTACTGGACCAGTGTGGAAGGCAGCTGCACCTGCAGGTAGGGTGACTCCCCTGTTGCGAAGCCCGATGGGAGAAGCAGGGGAGCCGCCAGGTGAAAAGAAGAAGGCACCGTGCTTTGGATTTTAAGAGACTGCTTCCAGCCACTGTTTTAACCTCGTTTGCGTTGTTTTTAAAGGACTTGTTTTTTTTTTTCTAATGGATTTTAACCTCCACTAATTCACCAATTTTTTTATGGATTATTTATTTATTGGAGATTTGATGCACTGCACTATTTATTTGAACACTGTTTTTGGATGTTGCTATCTTAAATAAAAGCACTTTTGCACTCTTTGCACTATCTCCTTGCTTCATTGTTGTGCCTCACTGCCTAGCTCATCGGTGACATTACTGACAGTGTCGGGTTCAAGAGCTCCCACCAGCCGGATGGGAGCATGGAGTGGAACCCACATCGTCATATTGCAAAATAACCAGACAGATGCCACTCCTCAGTAAAAGGAACAACGGCAGCTTGTTTGGAATCTGCAAAAAGTCACATATTGGACTTTCTGATGAAACGAAGAATAGCAGAAAGTCTGGAGGAAACCATACACCACTCATCTACCTTCTGGCATTGAAGCATGGCGGTGGCAGCATCTTGCTCTGGGGTTGTTTTTCAGTGACGGGGACTGGTAGGCTAGTCAGGGTTGAGGGAAAATCAAAAAAGAGCAAAGTACAGAGATATCCTTAATGAAAACCTGAGCCAGTGTGCTCTGGACCTGAAACTGGGTGAAAGGTTCCCTTGTCAACAAGTCACTGACCCTAAGTGCAAAGCAAAGACAACACAGGAGTGGAGAACTTTGGGAATGGCCTTGAGTGGCCCAGCCAGATAGTGGACTTGAACCCAATTGAACGCATCTGGAAATAGCTGACCAGTGACGGTCTCCGTCTAGACCTGACACAGCTCGAGGGGCAAAAAAAATTTCCCAATGCCAGGTGTGTAAAGCTTGTCAGACATTACCCACGAGCACCCCAGGCTGTAACTGCTGCCAAATGGGCAACAACAAATCAGTGAAGGGTCTGAATACTTGTGACAATATGATATTTCTGTTTTTCATTTTCAGTAAATTTGCCAAAAAGTCTAAAATCCTATTTTTAAAATGTAATTCGGGGGTATTGAAGGTTTCCGGATATGGAAAATATTCATTTATATGATATTAGCAACAGGCTGCAACATAAATTGTGAAAAAAGTGAAGGGGTCCCAGTAGTTACTGAATCCACTGTATATTGAATCAGTGTAGTGTGGATGGTGCTGATCCTCATAGCACCAGCAGACTGGCACTGAATTCCAGCCAAGTCACTTCTGTGTGGATCTTTCAAGTTCTCCCTGGTTCTATCTTAGATTTTCTTCACATTCCAGTGTCACCTCATATTGCAAAGAATTAAATATATTAAAACCTTGGATTGCGAGTAACTTGGTCTGTGAGTGTTTTGCAAGATGAGCTAAAATTTGTAATAAATTTTAACTTGATAAATGAGCGAGGTCTTGCAATACAAGTAGTACGTATACGCTTTGTCTGCCGAGCATCACGTGGGGATTGTGGGTAATCGTCTCCCATACTTGTTCTCAGTCGGCATGCCTCACTCATACAGTCAACATCCGTACGAGCATATATTGTTTACTATAGCATGGTGACCACTTGTGTGTGTGTGTGTGTGTGTGTGTGTGTGTGTGTTGTAACATTAGAACATTAGAACATTCTAGACAAGAACAGGCCATTCAGCCCAACAAAGCTCGCCAGTCCTATCCACTTGTTTCCTCCAAGAAAACATCAAGTCGAGTTTTGAAAGTCCCTAACGTCTTACTGTCTACCACACTACTTGGTCGCTTATTCCAAGTGTCTATCGTTCTTTGTGTAAAGAAAAACTTCCTAATGTTTGTGCGAAATTTACCCTTAACAAGTAACGTGCGAGTCATGCACCCCAAAACACGAAGCTGAGTCTCAGTACTTTAGCAAAACCAGCTTTATTCAGCGTGAAACAGGAACAGCACGGTTATTTATTGTAGTGGGATCTACTGCTCTCCTATACAGAGACACAACAATCAGGCAGGCTCGGGACCAGGGTTAGTGGCCAAATAATACGGTGCTCTGCGCATTTATAAGTTCCTTGTATCACCCATCAATGGCAATAGCCTGACCACGATCTTTTCTGATTCTCTCTTACAGCGAACTACTACAGCGCTGGGAGCCTGTGGTTGCTTTAGGACGCTCTTACACGTGTTGTCCTGTTGGGGGGGAATCCCAAAAAAGTTTAGAAACCTTACAGTGCGTAAAGCATTTTTTTTAAATTTTGTGTCCAAGTGTAGTGAGTTGTGAAACGAATTATCTGAGTAGGGAAATTCACTTTGATATACGAGTGCTTTGGATTACAAACACGTTTCCGGAACGAATTCTGCTCACAAACAGAAGTTCCACTGTAGTTAAATCAAGTGAAAACTATAAACTGGCATGAGATGATGTTTGTGTTCCACAAAATGAACTGACGTGCCACCTGAAGCTGGTTCCTGCCAGTTCTACCAAGATAGGCTCCAGCTGCTAGAACACAGAACTGAGACAAGAAAATGGAGAGAAAAGTTCACATTTATTAAAGTATTTGTTATTAGTAGTAGTGGCTGAAACCTTTATATGTGATATCTGATGTCACATTATCTAACCTGTCAGTGCACCGTTTGTCCCTTCACGGTAATGAGTTTCAAATCTGATGCCAGTCAGCCACAGAGAACATTAATGGTAACACACCAAAAGTCGTTTAAATGAGTTACTAATTAACCTAAAAGATACACTCATCTATGAGAAGTGGGCACCATTGGAATACACAACGAAAAACTCCTCAGGGCATGGTGTGAATGTACTGTATGTACTCCAAACAGAGAGTCACAGGGACAAAGTCTCTAATCTCAGTCTCCAGAAGCTGTGTGCCACCCTGAGTTATTATGCTTACACATAAAGATCTGTCAGGCAGCCCACCATTTGTGAGACTCAAGGACTGTCTTTCTGATACAGCAACACTGGAGCACCACGAGGAACAGGCCTGTCTGCTTTTCTCAGCACTCTGTACACCTAAGACTAGAAATATAACAGCAGGTCATGTGACATGCAAAAATTCTCAGATGATTCTGCACTTATGGGGGTATTGATAAGGGGGGTGAGACAAAGGAGAGGAGTCCGGGGGATAACTTTGAGAATAGTCTGCATCGTAACATTAGCAAAAACAAGGACAACAACAAGCTGCACATGTAAAGTGATCAAGCTGGAGTCAAAGTCTGTACCCTGAAGCTGAGAACTAGCCACTGGGTCGACATGAAGGATAACACTGGCCGGCTTGTTGGGCTAAATGGCCTGTTCTCTTCACAGTTGTTCATATATTCCAATGCCTCATCTATCTATCTATCTATCACTGTACTGTATATACTCGCGTATAAGTCAGGTCTTGAAACCCGAAAAAACAATCATAAAATCAGACTCTAACTTATACGCCCGTTGAAAAATACGACACTTAATCTTCTTGCCTCCTCCAATCTCACATCAGTTTCTCAGACACATCAAATTTTGTTGCAGCAGTGCAGTTACCAATTTCTTTCACCTCTTCAATGACTTTTAATTTAAAACCAGCTTCATATTTTCTTCTGATCGAACACTCCATCGTAGATAAGGAATGCTCTTACGATAAAGGTGTATAAGGGTGTGAGATACAAAAAACACAAAACAGTGC
>JANRMT010027041.1:18792809-18826092 GCA_026402145.1 Polypterus bichir lapradei | reverse complement strand
GAGTGTGACTCTGATAAAGTCATCGGTTTGTTGTCTGTCCACTGCACACTTGTATGTCCCGGCATCATTCATTCGCAGCTCTTTGATGGTCACTGTGTACACTCTTGCTGAGGTATTGTCATAGAGTGAGTATCTGCCATTTGTCACCAGAGTGTTGCCATATTCTGTTTTGATCACAGTGTCATTTATAACCCGTCCAGCGGAAGTCAGGTATTTCTTATATTGTTCAAACCCTTCTTGATATCTGCAGTCAATCTTCACACTTTTTCCTTCCTCTCCATGAACTCTTATCACTTTTTGAATGTGTGAGACTCCTGAAACTAGAGAGACAGAAACACTAAAAACTCTCAGTAGTTGTCAGACACCTTTTTTGACCTGATTGATTTATTTTATTTTTTTAACTTCTCTTTTTTATTCATCGCTCTTTGTTTTTCCTTCTATTTTCTTTGTATATTTTTCTTGTCTTTCTCAAGCCAGCCTTCAGATGACTATGAAGTTTTACCAGACACCTCATTCTGCCCAGCACCCCCTTCAGCCCATTCATTTTTCTTTCTTTGTTTTGTGCTTTTTATTGTTCTTTGTAATTTCCATTGTCTTTCCCAAGCCAGCCGTTTAGATGACTATGAAGCCCACCCTCCTTCTGCTCATTCTTTTCTCCTTATGCCCAATTCTTGCCTTACCATTTTGTGTTCATTGTGTATTGCAATATTGATGATTTTGGAAACAAACCTGTAGTAGATATCAGTGTGAAAGATAAATTTATTAAAATATTAATACTTACTATTTAGCTGATGCCTTTATATAAGACGATTTACAATATTTGATTATATTTCTTTAGATTTTCTTATTGGAGCACAGTAAGGTGAAGTAACTTGCTCATGGTCACATATTATCAGCAGTGAACTTTAAACCTGCAACCTTAGCGTTCAAAGCCTAAAGCCTTAACCTCTGTGTCACACTACCTGCCTACAATAAATACATTTAACTTGTCCTGCTATATTCCTTATTTCCCAAATCTGCACTTTCTTTTAGTGGTACAGTCCCTGGACATTAAACTAAATGTTTGCTGGTTAGGCTCCTAATTTGGATTGTGTGACCTTCTGGAAAACCTTATACAGTGGAACCTCGGGTCACGAACGTCTCTGAACACGTATAAATCGGGTTACGACCAAAAAGTTTGCCAAACTTTTGCATTTGTTCACGACCACACACTCGGGTGATGAACAAGCCAGGTTCCCTTCCGGTTCGTACGCGCCGATGATTTCCGCACGTGTTCAGTCTCTCCCTGTGCATTCCCTGTGCAGCGAGAGAGAGAGCGCGAGAGAGCGAGCAAGTGAGAAAGAGAGAGAGAGAGCGCGAGAAGGCAGTGAAAGAAGGCAGTAAGGCCAAGAAGGCAGTTAAAGAATGCACCAGGCTAGTTTTTAAAGAGACTGCTTCGAGCATTGTTTTAATCTTGTTGTATTTAATGAAGACTTTTTTCTGTTGGATTTTAACCTCCACTTCACTTCTGTTTTTATGGGATCATTTATTTATTGAAGGATTCTGAAAGCACTGCACTTTATTTAATTTGGACTTTGTTTATGATTGTTGTTTTGTTGATTTTAATAAAAGCACTTGGCACTTTTTGCACCATCCGATTGCTCCACTGTAGTGCCTCACTGTCGTGCTCATCGGTAACATTATTGACGGTGACGGGTTTAAGGGCTCCCGGAAGAGAGATGGAAGCATGCAGTGAACCCGCATCGTCACAGACTTTACCTCAAAACTGTAATCTCCTCTCCACCCAGTTCCTCCTCGCTTCCTTCATGCCAGAACTCGACTCATGCAAGGTTAGTTTTCTTGGTTGTTTATGGTTAGTTTTTGTATAAATTACGGATTTTTCAAATGTTCTTTTTTTTCCCTGTACTTAAAACTCATTAAAAAAGTGCTTACTGCAAGCGGTTCATAAGGCTGTAGCATGAATTCTTGCAATGTTAGTTTTCTCCGTGTTATTCAATGTTTTTACATTCAGTTTACTATTACACTGTGCATTCTATGGTATAATTAACTATTTTTGTGCTTAAAAAACTTAAAAAAAATATATTTACATACAGTTCGAACGGTCTGGAACGGATTAATTGTATTTACATACAATCCTATGGGGGAAATTACTTCAGGTCACAACCAAATCGGGTTGCAACAAGAGTTTTGGAACAAATTACGGTCATGACCCGAAGTTCCACTGTATAGAACTATTATCACTTGTGTCACTGGATTCAGGGATATTTATTTTGTCCTTAGCCACTTGTACTGGCCACTGCATGAGTGGAACTTGTCACACATGTGTGATTAGGAGACAGCTAAAGGGTTTGAGTAAGTGTAACACTGCATCAGACCAGGGAATGGCGGACTGTGCTGACTGTCTCTCTCAGTTCCTTGCAGACCATTCCTGGGAAATCCTGCAAGGTCCCGGAACCTCTGATGACATCACTTCCAGCTCCGTCACCTCTGATGATGTCACTTTCCGGCATCTTTGATGACATCACTTATGGCACCTCTGATGATGTCACTACCAGCACCTCTGATTACATCACTTCCGGTATAGATGACATCATTTCTTCCACCGGCCCTTAAAACCGCCATCTTACTTCCAAGTATTCATTTCTGTTTTGGACTCAGTCTTGTAAACTACTCAATCAATTTTCAACCTTTTGCAGCCAGGACCATAATACAGGTAGTCCCCAAGCTACGGACATCCAACATACGACTTACGAAAGGGGCCGCAGCTGCTCCTTCATCTATCTGGGGGACGCGACGCAGGCACCTCAGTAACTGCCGCTCTGTCATCTTCAGCCTGGGGACACTGCAAGCAGTAGCTGGAGGGGGCGATTTCGCTGCTCGCACTGTGTAGTGTCCCTCAGGCAGCTCCGGTTGATTCATTCTCAGTGGGCAGCTAGGTGCGCAGCAAGAGCTCATGTGCAGGATGGAGGCTTGATGGGGCAGAGGGGGCCGGTTTGCTGCCCACCCACCATGCCACTGCAGCTACTGCTCCTGACTGGATGGAGGCTGGATGGGGCAGAGGAGCGCATTTCACTACCCACCGTAAGGAGACCCGGGTTCGCTTCCTGGGTCCTTCCTACGTGGAGTTTGCATGTTTTCCCCGTGTCTGTGTGGGTTTCCTCCCACAGTCCAAAGGCAGGTTAGGTCATAAATTGTCCGTAGTGTGTGCTTGGTGTGTGTGCCCTGCCTGGGATTTGTTCCTGCCTTGCGCCCTGTGCTGACTGGGATTGGCTCCAGCAGACCTGTGTTAGGAAATAACAGGCTGGGTAATGATTGACTGACTGACTGTTGGTGAATGCTGAGTGCTAGCACCAAAGAAATACACTCATTGATCCCATCTAATAGCTAGCTACCTGCACTAGACAATGCTCCATGAGTCTGGCTTCCCAGTGCCTGAACGTTCGTATGATCAACAGCCTGAACAGGGCATCAAAAAGGAGAACACCAGTTAAATTGGTGAATACATCCAGATGGACACTGGAGCTACAACAAGCCCTAAACACAAAGTGAGCAGGCTGGGAATCAAAGTCTGTATGATTGGAGCTGAGAAGCAGCTAGCTGGTCCACCCATGTAGATCTGTGACCAATTGTAATTTTTTTTTTTCTATGTGTAAAATAATGGGCTTCTTGAGTATGAATAGGCAACGTACTTAAGTGGAAGGAACCTTGAGTCTTCTGTGATGGACAGATCTGTAGATATCACAAAGGGTTTTAATTCTGTACTGGAATACCAGCCATCAGATGTGGAGTGTGACAGGGATGGCTGGTCACACAGGTGTTTAAAGTGAAGTCAAACCCTTTCAGCCTTCTTCTTTGTTGATCTAATTGACTGCTTACCATTCCGGTTGAACCGCCATAAACACTCGGCAGAAAGCTCGGCCTACCTGTTGCAAGTGCTTAGTCCTCAGACACTTCCGTGGTTTGAGCCTTCTGCTTAGAGAGATAAATCCATGGATATCACAAAGAGTTCAGAACTGGAACTGGATCTATCTGTATGTTTATATTTGTAGTGGACCAGGCCAGGCTGGTCACAATCTGGGCTGTCAGCTGTTTTAATAAATAAAAATATCAAACCCTTTGAAAATTCCTCTTTGTTAACCTAATTACTGGTCAACCTAATTTGAAACTCCAAACAAACTTTGACAAAAGCTCACCCTACCTGACTCGGGTGCACAGTGCTGAGACACCATGGGTTGAGCCTTCCACTTTGGCCCAATCCACAATATTACATTTTAATTTAAAAAATATGTTTTTGCCTTTCGTCCACACAACCCCATCATTTTTGATTCTGAAAATGAAGACCTCTACACTTGAACCTTCATGCAAACTCTTTAGAGTGGAGACACAACACTTCCATAGGTTGAGCCTTCCACTTAGGGAGATATCAGGAGTAACAAGGGTACAACATAGCCAGTTAGAGGGAGACGGGACACTTGAGTGTGCTGGTCAAAGAGAGTTAAATTGGTGTTAAATCAGAAACCTTTCCTACCTGGGTGGACAATTAGCCTAATTTCAGTGTAGTCATCGCCCAGGGTCCTCTCCACTGCATACCAGAAGGTCCTGTTATCACTCATTTGCAGCTCCTTGATGGCTATGGTGAAAACTCTCACCGAGGTGTTGTCATACAGAGAGTATCGACCCTCCGTCACCAGAGTGTTGGGTTTGCTTGCTCTGATCAGGGCGTTTTTCCTCTTATATCGAATATCAGTCAGGTATTTTTCATAATTTTCAAACCCTTGTGGATATCTGCAGTTAATCTCCACACTTCCTCCTTCGTGTCCATGAACTTCGATCACTTCAGAATGGCTTGTGACTCCTAAAAATAAAGAGAAATGAATACTTAAGATAAGCGGCAGTTGTCACATATCTTTTTTCTTTTAAGAGTTTTATTTTTTGTTCTCCAAATTCAGTTGATTTTTCTTCTTTGGGTTTCTGCTTCTTATTCTTCTCTGTAATGTTCCTTGTCTTTCCCAAGCCAGCCCGTAGATGACTATGAAGTTTTGTCACACGTGTCATTTCTACTCTGCACCCTCCTTCTGCTCATTGATCAATCTTTAAGCCCTGAACTCTGAACAGAAGATGCCCACCTTTTACTTTATTTGCCCACTGTTGTTCTTTTAAACCTTTTCCCCCTTGTGTCCAATTATTGTCATAGCTGTAATCTACTTTTTTTTTTGTTTTCATTGTGTTTTGCAACTATGATGACTTTAGAAAGAAATCTGTAGCAGAGCTCAGTGAGAAAGATAAACTGATTAAAATAAATACATTGAAGTTATTCCTCCATATTCTGTATATCAAGTCAAGTCAAGTTGGGGAGCATGCACTGGTGCAGTGTGTTACTGCACCCACTACACGACGAAACAACTCGGGATCCCGGTTTACAATCCCCCAGGCAGACAGGCGGTCCAGTCCCTCCCTCCAGAAACGACCCTCTATCTGCCGCAGCCAGGTGTTACGTGGGTGACCCCTTGGCCTGGTCCAGCCACTCGGGTCCCCAACAATGAGGATCATGTGAGCTGGATCACCCTCGGGGAAACGCGCCACATGGCCGTAGTGTCATAACTGACGCTCCCTCACAATGCAGGTCATGTGCCTCATTCGAGACTCCATGAGCAACACAAAGTCAAACCAATGGTACCCAAGGATTTTCCGGAGAGACACAGTACCAAAGGAGTCCAGCCTTCGTCTCAGGTCACTGGATCGCATCCAAGTCTCGCAACCATATAGCAAGACAGGAAGCACCAGGACTCTAAAGACTTGGCCCGTCATCTTTTTGCAGAGATATCGGGAGACTCCACACACCCCTTTCCAGTGACCTCATGAACCCCCATGCTCACCCAATCCGTCTACTGACTTCACAGGAAGAGTCACCAGAGACATGAATGTCACTGCCAAGGTAAGTAAACCTCCCGACAAGGTTGACACTCTCTCCGCAGGCAGACACACTGCTGATAGCCGTGCCCAAGAGGTCATTAAAGGCCTGGATGTTGGTTTTTATCAGGACACTCGCAAGCCCAGACACTCAGACTCCTTTCTCAGTCTCTCGAGCGCCCCGATCAGAGCCTCTATTGACTCCGCGAAGATCACAGCATCGGCAGCAAAGTCAAGTTCCGTGAATCTTTCTTCACCAAAAGATGCCCCACAGCCGCTGGACCCCACATCCTTGCCCAACAACCAGTCCATACAAGCATTGAACAGAGTAGGAGCAAAAACACACCCCTCATGAACCCCAGAATTAACTGGGAAAAACACAGAGGGTCTGCCTCCACTCTGCACAGCACTCACATTACCAGTGTACAGTGTATTCTGTATATCCCAAATCTACATTTTCCTTTAATGATATATTCACTGGATATTTAATTTCTGTAGTTACTAGGTCATTTCTTGATTCTGATTTTGTGACCTTCTGGAAACAATTATGGATCACATGCAGTGTACCTGAGGTAATACCTTACTAGCCGCACATCAAGACCAGACTATAGAGTATTGTACTACAACAACAACAACAACATTTATTTCTATAGCACATTTTCATACAAATAATGTAGCTCAAAGTGCTTTACATGATGAAGAAAAGAGAAATAAAAAAGATAAAGTAAGAATTAAAATAAGAGAACACTAACTAACATAGAATAAACGTAAGGTCCGATGGCCAGGGAGGACAGAAAAAAACAAACAAAAAAAAAAAAAAAACCTCCAGATTGGCTGGAGAGAAAAAAAAAATCTGCAGGGGTTCCAGGCCATGAGACTGCCCAGCCCCCTCTAGGCATTCTACCTAACATCAATTATATCAATCAGTCCTCATTGTATTCAGGGTTCTCATGGAAGGACTTGATGATGACTAAGAGGAACATTATCATAATCTATAAGAGAACAGGCCATTCAGCCCAACCAAGCTCACCAGTCCTATTCACTTATTTCTAAAATACATCAAGTCCAGTTTTGAAGGTCCCTAAGGTCCTACTTTCTACCACACTTCTTTGTCACTCATTCCATGTGTCAATTGTTCTTTGTGTGGAGAAAAAACATCCTAATGTTTGTGTGAAATTCTCCCTTAATAATTAACCAACTGTGCCCCTGTGTTCTTGATGAACTCGTTTTAAAGTCTCAGTCTCAATCCACTGGACCCATTCCTTTCATAATTTTAAAGACTTCAATCCTGTCACCTCTTAATCTTTTTTTGCTTAAACTGTAAAGGCTCAGCTCTTTTAATCTTTCCTCATAACTCATCCCCTGTAGCCCTAGTATCAGCCTAGTCGCTCGTCTCTGGACCTTTTTCTTGTGCTGTGATGTCCTTTTTGTAGCCTGGAGACCCAAACTGCACCCAGTACTCCAGATGAGGCCTCACCGGTGTGTCATGAAGACTGAGCAGAACCTCCTGTGACTTGTACTGTACACATCAAGGCGCTATATAACCTGACATTCTGTTAGCCTTCATTAATATCCCTAAAGTGAGCACATTCTGTAGTAGAAACAAATGATTACAACTGAACCCCAACAATATCTGTATATTAATTATTTCTTACATAACTGTTAATTGACAACAAAGTTGTTTGCTTGATTTGTAATTTTAAACTGTAGAGCAGAGGGGTACATCAAGAAGAAATGTGACTTTGTCCCAATACTGCACTTTTATCCTCTGCAAACTGAACCATCTTGTTACTTATATTCCCATCCAAATTATTTAAACATATTAAACTAGGGGGCTTTCCTACCTGATCGCTTTGCTCGCCAACCCCAGAAATTCCTCCCCCCTCGCCGTTGTGAAGTGTTGGGCCACTGAGTGCACCACACATGTATCATACATTTAAACATTAGAGAAGGCCATTCAGGCCCAAAAAGTTCACCAGTCCTATCAACTTCATTCTTCATAAATAACATCAAGTTGAGTTTTGAAAGTCCCTAAAGTCCTACTGTCTACCACACTACTTGGTCGCTTATTCCAAGTGTCTATCGTTCTTTGTGTAAAGAAGAACTTCCTAATGTTTGTGCGAAATTTACCCTTAACAAGTTTCCAACTGTGTCCCCGTGTTCTTGATGAACTCATTTTAAAGTCACAGTCTCGATCCACTGGACTATTTCATGTCATAATTTTAAACACTTCAATCTTGTCTCCTCTTAGTCTTCTTTTCCTTAAACTGGAAAGGCTCAGCTCTTTTGATCTTTCCTCATAACTCATCCCCTGTAGTCCTCTAATCAGCCTAGTCGCTCTTCTCTGGACCTTTTCTATCGCTGTTATGTCCTTTTTGTAGCCTGGAGACCAAAACTGCACCCCGTACTCCAGATGAGGCCTCACCAGTATGTCATGAAGACTGAGCAGAACCTCCTGTGACTTGTACTCCACACATCAAGGCGCTATATAACCTGACATTCTGTTAGCGTTCTTAATGGCTTCTGAACACTGTCTGGCAGTTGATCGTGTCGAGTCCACTGTGACTCCTAAATCCTTCTCATAAGGTGTACTCTTGATTTTGAGATCTCCCATTGTGTATTCAAGCCTAAGATTTACTTCCTATATGTAATTCTTTACATTTACTTACATTAAATGTCATCTGCCACAAATCTGCTCAAGGCTGTCTGCTGCCCAAGTCTTTCTGTGATGATCTGCCAGTCCACCTAGCATGGTATCATTTGCAGACTTAACCATCAAATGAAAACATAGTAGTGCGGATATAGGAATAAATCAGGCCTGACAGTGTTGAGGTTTAGATTAAGGATCAATATGCCTTGCTATTGGTTTTAGAACTACTGACTATTAAAAGGAGATTCTTGATATCTGTTTTGAAGTGGCTCAGACAGGCACTGTTATTTTACAGCCTGCTGCTTTTGTTTTTAATGTGGCCTGCTTGTTTTTCACTTGCCTTGTTTTCTATGAACCAACTAGTAAACAAGCTTTTCTTTTGAGACATGGCGACTCTGCTGGGCCTTCTGGCTGACAAACAACTAAACAAGATTCCAAATGTCTTCAAGGCCCTTAATCTTAAAGAAAACTAAGCAACCTCACACACTAGGGCACAACATTTTAAACACAAAAACATTTTTTAAAATTGCATTTAAATTTATATATTAAGGTTTATGAATAGTCTAGTTGATCAAGTTAAAAGAAAACTGCATTGTGTTAGCTAGTTTGAGCTATACAAGAGTTTAAGAGTTGATCGTTAAAACCGCTGTCTGCATTCACCTCCAGCAGCTTAGCCCCTGTGCTGGTAAGTCAGACAGTATGCGGCTGACAAACAACACAGCTCACATTGGCACGTATAATACACTAGCAAAATACCCGCGCTTGGAATGCGGAGAAGTAGTGTGTTAAAGAAGTTATGAAAAAGAAAAGGAAACGTTTTAAAAATAATGTAACATAATTGTCAATGTAATTGTCGTAGGCTTTTTTTAGTATTGAGAATGAATGTGATGATTGTAAAGAGTTTAATTTATGATTGTAAATGCTGTGTATGAGAAATGCACATTTTTAGGATGTAAGGATCTCTTTGTAAACGACGTTTGCAGTTCTGCCCTCAGGCTGTAAAATGACCAAGCTGCTGGTCTGCTGAGCTTACTCTTGAGCATGCAACGTACAGTCGGCCATGTGAGAAGCAATCTTGTGTTAAGTCAATGCCGACCTTTTTTAGAGTCTGGCCCTGTGACTTATTTATTGTCAGAGCGAAGCAGACCCTTACTGGAAATTGGAGGTGTTTGAATTGGAATGGGAGGTCAGAGGTTATGAGAGGGGTACAAGGAATTAATCCAGTCTCCCCTGAGCCAGTTCCAGTGAAGACAGTTGCCTCAATGAGGTTCTTGTGCAGAGATTTGATCTGAAGCCGGGTGGCGTTACACAATTTTGGTGGTTGTAAGTTTCGTAGTAACATAATTGGTGCGCCAACCTTCAAAAGTAGAGTATGTGGATGGCTGCCCGGAAGATTAAGAGTGTGAAGAAACTAAATGAAAAGGCAGGTGTCACCAGCAGCAAGATGTGAAGCAAGGCCAGGCTTGAAGCGGTGGAGTAAAGAAGAAGGGAGCAGTGAGCACGACTAACGGCTGAGGAAAGTAAGGAAGCGAGTGAGGAGGCACATGAGCGCGGGATGTCGTTCATGTATATAGGCAGGGAGCCAACCACATGGTAGGTGTGCGGACAGCGGCCATGTGGAAAAAGGAGGGGGGACTGGGGGCAGCCCTTGTGCATCTCTGCCGTGAAATAAATCCTCTGTTAACGGAAATAAGGAATGAAGCTGCCAAAAGGAGAGGTCAGTTCCGAAAGTTCCTTACGGAATAATGGTGAGAACTGCCATAAAAGAAGACGTTATTTTGAAAAGTTCGTTATGGGGCACGGCGCGAAATGAAACATACTTAACGTTTGTAAGTACAGTGTAAAGGATGAGCATGGGAAATTTGGGCTCCTTACGTGTATTGAAAGTTGCAGAAATGGTGAGGAGCAGTTTCCCCTACCTATATATACAGTTTAGGGGGTACACCCATTCACCCCCCCCCCATGGGTGTTGCAATAGGACATGAAACATACCTAACTTTTGTAAGTACACTGCAAGGAATGACATGGCGAAATTTCAGCTTCCCACCTAAATGGAAAGTGGGAGAATCAATGATGAGTCAGTGAGGGCTTTGCCCTTTATATGTATAGATATACATATTATATGTTATATATAAACGTCTACGCATGGAAGTGTGTGTGTCTGTCTGTAAGGTCCAGAAGTGAGAGGTGGAGTCGCGGTAAGGGTTCCACCTCTGAGGATACACAAGTGTGGCCAGCACGCTGGCAAAATGAAACCTCCGAAGAAAGAGTCACTCGCTTAGCCACTAATACAGAAGCGAGGCGAGCACATCGGCAAAACGAAATTTCTGAAGAAGGTCAAAGTCACTTAGTCACTAATGCACAAGCGATGCGAGCACATTGGCAAAATGAATCCTCCTAGGAGAGAGACGCCCAGAGTAGTTCCATTCAATTATCTGACATCTCTGCATTTCTATTTTTTTTCTGATGTTTTCAATAGTTTCTAGGACCCCATGCTTTTTACAGCACGGGCTTACACAGCTAGTTATTACATATTTAAGTCTATATATCAGTCCTTCCTCATGAATCAATACCTTAATTAATCAAGTTAAAGCAAAACATATTATATCATGTTTCTTTGAGCAATATAAGAATTTAAGGGTTACTTAGTAAAGGCTTTTTCCAAGCTGTCAGGAAGGACTGTTCTTGCCTGCTCAAGGCCGCCTGCCTGCTTCCAGCTCCAGCAGCTCAGCCCTTATCAGTGAAGCTGCGTGCTGAGCTTAGAGGCACAGCTGCCTATGATTTTAGTCTTACGGGATACTCGTGCAACAAGCAATTATTAATTGAACAGTTCAGTATTGCATATGTGAGTCATCCTGGTTTCAACTTAATGATGAGGATGGATTAATTAAAAGGCCACTAATTTTTTTTATTATCTCAAGATTAGGAATGTGAGAATGTGAGGAATGTAAAAGATGATCAGGTGATGGTTTCCAGGCCAGGCGGCAAGTACGACCTTCGAGTCCTAATGAGGTCTATCAAAAGATTGATGATTATTAGGGGAGAGGAGTTTACAAGGTGTGGTAATTGCTATGTGAATTTGCCCTTAGGATTAATAAAGTATCTATCTATCTATTGTGGACTATGTCCGGCCAGTCATCCCAGCCAATACCCCCAGGCCGCCAGGTGGAGCTCTCCCTCCAGCATGGAGGTGCACCGAATGCCAGCAGGGAATTCTGGACATTGGAGTTTTTATCCACAGACCTGCTGGATACCACAGGGGCCCATAGAGGATGCTGCTGGGAGGCCCAGAGAATCATATGTGCCCTATAAAACTGGATGTACGTCTTAGTCACAGTGACAGGGGAAATGACCTACTTCCGGGATGAAGAAGAGGACTTTTTATCTGACCCGTGATAGGAAGTCACATGGTCTGAATGATTGGAAACACTCCAGGTCAGGCAATATAAAAGGACGATGGGAAATCCCAGACGGCGAGCTGAGCTGGGTAGAAGGGTGGCAACGCATCTGGGAGTGGTGGAAGATTATTGATTATTGTATTGTGGAGAATTGTATGAGTATTGTGGAGTGGAGGGTGCTTTGTGCACTGTGTATTAATAAAAAGTCAATTTATTGGACTTTTACCTGGTGTCTGGCATATAGTCTGGGGGTTCAAGAGAACGATAGCGCTCTCTGTCTGTCACACTATCTATCTATTTTCATTATTATGAAAATAACATGTAAAGTTGATGACAAGAAAAATGTACAAAACGGAGATGTTTTTGTGATTAGAACTAAAATAAAAACAAGCCGTATCCAATCCACTGGGCTCATTTCATGAACTGAGATGGCTTTATGTGCTCTGCAGTGGTTTCCTATTCTCTGCAATAAAGTCTAAATTCTGTTTGCCCATCAGAAGACTCTGCTTGTTTTCTTTCTGTAGAAGATTTCTCCACAACAACAGGAGGGTCACATAGCCAGCAAGAGGCAGACGGGGCACTTCAGTGTGCTGGTCAAACTGAAATTAAATCAGAAGCGTTTCCTACCTGGATGGACAATGAGCCTGACCTCAGTGTAGTCATCATTCAGGGTCCTCTCCACTGCACACCAGTATGTCCCAGCATCACTCATTTGCAGCTCCTTGATGGTCACGGTGAAAACTCTCTCCAAGGTGTTGTCATACAGAGTGTAGCGGCCCTCCGTCACCAGAGTGTTATGTTTCTTTGCTCTGATCAGGGCGTTATTCTGCTTATATCGAACATCAGTCAGGTATTTTTCATAATTTTCAAACCCTTCTGGATATCTGCACTCTATCTTCACACTTCCTCCTTCCTGTCCTGTGTAGCTTTTGACTCCTATAATTAAAGAGAAAGGAATACTTAAGATAAGCTGCTGTTGTCACATATCTTTTTTTGACCTGATTGATTTTTTTTCTTTTAGATTTTTATTTACTTCTCCAACTTTACTTCATTTCTCTTTCTTAGTTCTCTTCTTGTCATTCGTCTTTGTATTTTTTTTCTAGTTTTTCCCAAACCAGCCCTTAGATGACAATGAAGTCCTGTCACACATCTCATTCAACTCTACACCTTCCTTCTGCCCGCGGATCTACCAACCCTGAACTCTGAACAGAAGACGCCCACCTTTAACTTCACTTGCCCACCACTGTTCTTTAAACCTTAAACTCCTTTAACCCCCTTACTTCCAATTCTTGGCATAACATTAATGTATTTCTTCATTTGTTTTCATTGTGTGTTGCAACTATGATGACTTTGGAAAGCAATCTGTAGCAGACCTCAGTATGAAAGATACACTGATTAAAATAAATACTTTGAAATCATCCCTCCATAGTTTGTATTCCCCAAGTCTGCTTTTTCTTTTAATGGTAAATTGCACTCTAACCCCGAAAGGTAATGAAAAAAGACAATTTCCCCTCGGGGATTAACAAAGTATATCAAAAAATATATTCACTGGACATTAAATTCAATGGTTGCTGGTTCAGTGTTGTTTCTGATTGTTTGATCTTCTAGAAAACATTACAAAACTGTTAGCATTCGTGTTACTGGTGTGGCCTGGACGGTCCACGAGAGGGACAATGCCTCCTCTGGGCCACGAGAAGGCAGCCCCCCTGGTCTGCTTGGGGGCCACTGGAACAGAGCTGGGAAGCTCATCCCTGTTGGGGCCTGTGACAATTGTGGAACCCTGGAGGGCAGCACTTCCGAGTGCTCAGGGGGCACTTCCATCACACCAGGAAGTGCCGCCGGAAGATCGGCACTGAGCACCTGGAGCACATCCAGGTACTGCATATAAAGGGCCAACCTCACTCCAGTAGATGGGCCAGAGTTGGGTGGAGGAGAACAAGGTTGCCTGGGAGGAGTGGTGGTGCAGAAGAAAGTTGCTTTAATTGCGCATTTGTGCTTGGGACTGTGTATTGCCTGTGGGACACGGGGAAGAGGTGCACCCACAGATGAAGAAAAAATAAAAGTTTATTCATTGTACACGTGCCTCCCGTGTCTATCTGTGCTGGGTCAGGCATCTATATAGTGCCTTTGTTTCACTGGACATTATTTGTCCTCATCATCTTGTACTGACCACTGCATGAGAGGACCTGTTGTACGCTGCCTACACATCTGATGTTGTATTTAATGTATACTCCTGTATTCAATATCTGTTATTTGGTAACATTACCATGATTTGTCTGTGGGAGGAGGTTAGAATCTAATTGTACTCCTGGAGTGATAGTATCGTATTAGCAGCAGATCATAGCCAGTCCATGTAGTACGCAACTAAGTGGAGGTGATCTTCAGATCTAGGCGTTGTTTCGATTAACAGCGGAGCAATTCCATATTTAACTAATCTGTGGTTAGTCTCATTTTGGCCTTGTATTTCTCTTTGGTTTGTTCAGCTGGCCATCTTATTTCTTGTTAAAGCTGGTGTGCCGACCATTAACATTTTATCCTGTCTAAACTAATGATGTGCCAGTACATATAACCCTTTCAACCCAGCAGGCCAATTTTTGGGCCAGCCTCAAAGCGGTACCTACCAGAAAAGCTGGTAGAGTGGCCAAACCTATCTTCCTGCATAGCCCTGCTGGCCTGAATAATGATCTACGCATATCTGTTACGCTACGCCACTGTTACAGTACTCTACTCTCTAAATCTTGCAGTCCACTTCCACAAATAGTCCCTAACCCTAACCCAAAAGGCCGCTACACCTCTCTGCTATCATAACCCATCATTTAGCCTTCGCTATATTAGATGACGCACATAATATACCACTGCCTACTTACGCTGTTACGCTACTGTTGTTATTATGTATTTCACTTGGCTGTTATAACTTGTATTGAGTAAATAGAGCTGGAGATACATCTTTACTTTCTCGTATATGAAGTATAAGAAGAGTATTGTAATCGTCCAAAGATTCTATGTCGAGATTTTGATGAATCTCAACATTTTAGACCTCCCTGACTTTCTCGATTATGAAGTGTAGGGAAAGTACTGGAATGCTCCAAAAATTCAATTTCGAGACTTTGATGAATCTCGATGTTTTATACCTTCCCTGAGTCCGAAAATACCATTTTTGGAATTATGTCTGTGTGCCTGTGTGTGTGTGTGTAACACGATAACTTGAGTGCACTTTCACTTAGGTCAACCAAATTTTGCATACAAGAATTAGGTACAAAACATGGATTTCTATCAACTTTTGGGCAATTTCCGTTAACCGGAAGTTGTACTTTACCTTTTATTCATGCAGCTGCAAAGTCCGATTTATTCAACTTTAGTTTTACAGTTGTTCAATATATTATTAATTTGATTTGATTTGTTGTTGATGGTTCTTTAATGTACATAATATAAAAAGTATAATCAAGGGTCAAAATTGGGATGTAACCCTTGTGTAGCTGCTTGTGAGTAAGGCAGGATAAAACACGAGCCAAAAGAAATCTCTCAGTCCAAAAGTTAATTTTAAAAGATTTAGTGAAAATTCAAAGCAAACCATCCACACAAGAATAAAGAAAAAGGTTGTTACACAGATAGAATTAAAGGCAAAAAAATAGGAAAAAATGTCTCTTCTTTAAACGTAGTTTTTCTTGTCAAACCTCAGATGTTTTTATACTTAAAGATGCTTTACTTCGCCTTCAGTACGCTGTAAACGTACGGCACCACACGTTCAGTATAGCATGTTGCGTTACATACTATGGAGCACATTAAAGCACGGTTTAAAACCGTGTGCCCTCCATGCCTTACTTACAGCAAGGCAGGTCACTAACTTAGACTAATCCATAGTCAGAGAGACGTGAAATAGCTGGAATACGAGGTGTGGCAGAAAAGTAATGAGACTGATTTTTTATTTACCAAAGTTTTTATTTTTTTCAAACATTAATGTTATCCCCTTCAAAGTAGTTCCCTTGGGCAGCTACACACCGATGGAGACATTGTTCCCACTGTCGGTAGCAGCGCTGGAAGTCTTCAACCGGTATGGTCTTCAGCATGTCCGTTACACTCTTTTGGATGTTTTCTAAAGTCCTGAAATGACGTCTTTTGAGGACATTTTTCAGTTTAGGAAAAAGGAAAAAGTCACACGGACTGAGGTCAGGTGAATAAGGGGGCTGGGGAACCACAGGAATGCGTTTTTTCGATTGTCCTTCTGCTCAATTGTGAAGTTTTTCGGCACCATTTTGGCACAGACCTTTCGCATGTGCAAATGTTCAGTCAAAATTTGATGAACGGTAAATCTGTTCAAATTTAATTGTTCACTAAACATTCTTAATGTTAAACGATGGTCTGATCTCACAAGAGTGTTCACACGTTCGATGTTTTCATTGGTTTTCGAAGTTGAAGGCCTCCCTGAAAAACTTGAGCTCGGGATAAAGAATGTTCCCCATAGGCCTGTTTTAACTTTTCAAACGTCACACTTGCCGATTCTCCAAGCTTAACACAAAATTTAATGGCACAACGTTGCTCCAAATTCCGCTGTTCCATTTTGCGTGACGCACAACCAAAAACACAACTTCGCTAATAGCAGTCACAAAAATCACGTAGTTAACGGAAGGAGTTGAAACTCGCACTGAGCTATGGGAGGGTACGGATACACGTGCTCTATCAAGGACAACAGCGCAGCGTTGCCAGATAGCTTGCAGTGTTGCCAGTCTCATTACTTTTCTGCCACACCTCGTATACCAATTCAATTCAGCTTATGGGGATAATAAGAACCTCCCATAGACTATGCTCTAATATATAGGCAAACATTTAATATAACTTAAATAACTTGTAAATGGTTCTTAAACCTTGAGACCTCTGTGATAGTGTGGAAGAATAATTTTAGGGTAACATAGCATTGCATCCATCCATTATCCAACCCGCTATATCCCAACATAAGGTCACGGGGGTCTGCTGGAGCCAAACCCAGCCAACACATGGCGCAAGGCAGGAAACAAACCTCGGGCAGGGTGCCAGCCCACTGCAGGGCACACACACATACACACACCCACACACTAGGGACAATTTAGAATTGCCAACGCACCTAACCTTACATGTCTTTGGACTGTGGGAGGAAACCGGAGCATCCGGAGGACACAGCAGACACAGGGAGAACATGCAAACTCCACGCAGGGTGGACCTGGGGAGCAAACCCAGGTCTCCTAACTGCGGGGCAGCAGTGCTACCCACTGCGCCACTGTGCCGCCGCAACATAGCATTCATCTTAAATAAATAGCAGAGGTGGCCTTTGGGGGTGGCGACTAGGGCAATCGCCCCAGGCCCCATGCCTGAGGGGTCCCCGCGATAGGAGATTCTTTTGTCGCCGTCAGCTCATCATACAAATATGCGGGGCCTCTGCAAGACATTCAAATCCGTTATAGACTGAAATACGGCACGTAGTGGATTTCTTTGGAAACCACTCATAAACGAGGACTTGTTGCTTTAGATGCCTTTCCCGGCATCTATACTAATAACCAAGAAAGCTCTTAGCACGACATTTTTGGTTTCAAAATACTGTAATAATTACGCCCTTCAGTTTCGGATTTACACTGGGTCAGCAAAGAAGGTGACGCTAATACCATGTAGGTGTCTCCAAATGGCCTTATCTCGACTCTTCTTTCTTGTCGAAATATAGAGCGAGAAATCATGTTTCTTGCTTTTGGGTGAAAAGAGTCAAGAACAATTACAATACTTAATGTAATCAAACGGCCAATGGTACCTACATAAGGCACCATGTTTTTTAACAATAATAAGGCGTACAGCATTAGAGGCGGACAAGCCCGTGAGCGTGGTGGTACGGTATATAGCCTACACTTATGGCTCTCAGCCCTGCATATGACACTTGCACAAGGCCCAGCGTACTCCTAACGCCGCCTCTTTAAATAGCATAAACGCATAATAAATGTCATAAATCTGTTCAGTCACACCAGGAAGCCAGATAAAGGTCAAGTGAACAACAAAATGTACACTGAGATATAAGAACTGGTTTAGGAAAAAATACTGAGATGGTCAAGTAAATAATGTACCAGAAGAAAGGTTGATGTAATATACAAAATGTACTGAAGGGTGACTAAGAAATCAGCAGATGTCCTGTAAGCAACCAGAATGGACAATTGTTATATACACAGAAATGTCAAGGGTGGTGGCGCAACTCAAAGGTATAAGAAGAACCAGAATATAATATAACATGACTTTTATTTTATATAAATCATTTGGGTGTAACCCAAAAAACCAACCACAGTAAAATGTATGCATTGATTGACACTGTATGTAAATTTAGTAGTTTATAAAGCGAACCTCTATCCTTTAATTCTCTGACCATTCTGACCAGGCTGTAATGGACTACTTCTGAAGAACGCTCCCTCCAAGGTAATTTGCTAAGGAGTAATTAAAAGATACAATGAACAGCTTTTCTCCTGCCTGATGACTGATTTGTCCTGTCTCTTTCTTTAATAAGATGTTAAATCATCTACCACAATAGACACATCCATGGATATTTTATCATAAAGGGCTAAAACAATTCTGTACTTAAATGTCAACATTCAGATTTGAGGTGGGCCAGGCCTTGGCTGGTTATTGTTTGGGCTGTTAATAATTTAAAAAACAAATGAGTTCCTTCCTCTTTGTTAGCCTGATCGATTGCTTACCATTCCACTTGAACCTCCATACAAACTTGGCTGAAAGCTCAGAGCTGGGACACAACATTTCATTGGGTTGAGTCTTTCATTTATGGAGAAATAAGGCCTAACAGGAAGGTGGCATAGCCAGCAAGAGGACAGCAGGACAGTCAAATAGTGCTGGTCAAAAAGAGCCGAACTGATGTTAAATCAGAAAGTTTTCCTACCTGGGCGGACAGTGAGCTTGACCTCGGTGTAGTCATCCCTAAAGGTCCTCTCCACTGCACACCAATACGTCTTGGCATCACTCATTTGCGCCTTCTTGATGGTTATGGTAAAAACATTCGTGGCCGTGTTGTCGTACATAGTGTAGCAACCCTCCGTCACCAGAGTGTTGGGTTTCTTTGCTCTGATCAGGGCGTTGTTCCGCTTGTATCGAACATCGGTCAGGTATTTCTCATAATTTTCAAACCCCTTTGGATATTTGCAGTCAATTTTCACGTTTTCTCCTTCCACTCCCTGTACTTCAATCACTTCAGCATGGCTGGTGAGTCCTAAAACTGAAGAGAAAGGAAAACTTGAGATGAGCTGCAGTTTTTTCATGAAATGGATTTCTTTTTTCTTTTATTTTTTCATTAATTTCTCCTAATTTGATTGATCTGTCTTTCTTAATTTTAACCTTTTTTTTCTTTCTTGTCTTTTCCATGCCAGCCTTCAGATGACTATAAGGTCCTGAACTCTGCCCCCTCCTTCTGCCCATTGGTCTGCCCTCACCCTCTGAAACCTGAACAGAAGATGCCCACTTTTTACTGCATTCCTCCAAATCACCTCCTTTTCAATTATTGTCATCTTCTCTTAAATTGTGTCCTAAAATATCAATGGCTTTGGAAAATGACCTTTAGAAAAGTTCACTATGAAAGATGAATTGCTTAAAATTAAATATTTAAACCATCTCTCCAAATTCTGTATTGTCCAAACCTGCTTTTTGCTTTAGCAAGTTATATACAGGCAGTTGTGATGTGGTGCCTTGGCTTGCCAATTCCTGCCTCTTTATCGCTGTGTGACCCTCTGACAAATGGTATGTGACCTCTGGAAGTCACACCGCTGGAGCCGTGGCTCTTAAACTCCCCCCCAAGGGTAACAGCAAAATGACGCATCATAAAACACTCCACAAACCTCATGCTTCCCTTTCCCGAAGAGTATACAGTAATCCCTCGCTATATCGCGCTTCGACTTTCACGGCTTCACTCTATCGCGGATTTTATATGACAGCATAACTAAATATATAACGCGGATTTTTCGCTGCTTCGCGGGTTCTGCGGACAATGTGTCTTTTTACTTCCTGTACATGCTTCCTCAGTTGGTTTGCCCAGTTGATTTCATACAAGGGACGCTATTGGCGGATGGCTGAGAAGCTAACCAATCAGAGCACGCAGTTGAGCTCCTGCGTGCTGAATGCAGTGTTAACCAGGAAGTCTCGTCTCGCTCATTCAGCATCAACGTGTTTCGCTGTGTAAAGAGTTGTGCTCTTTAGTGTTTATCTTTGTGCATAGTCAAGCCCTTCATTATGGCTCCAAAACAATCTGCTACTGCTTCAGGGGCCGTGCCCAAGCGCAAGAAGAAGATGTTAACGATTGCCGAAAAGGTAAACGTTTTGGATTTGTTGAAGGCTACGATTCTTTTTATTTAAAAAGTAGGAAAGGAATATAAGATCTACGGCTGCAGCGTCCTTTTAACCAGGGTGCAAAACGAGTTGTAAGTGGATGTAATAAGGCAGTAGTCTGGATGGAATCTGCTTTAGGGATTTGGATTGAAGACTGCCAGAAGAAGAACAACGGCAGTGCTACACAATCGCCTGAAGTGGCTCCTTTACAAGGGCTGTAACGCTCTCCTTTGTTGTGCAGTAAAATTAAACTCACTGTTATCGGACAAGTCATCGTGTCATTGTTGGTGAGTAACCATAATTAATTTTCTTCTTACAGTACTTAGTACATGTACGTACGTTTAGTGTCACTGTACACACATTTACTGTATACAATTTTTCTTGCAATGTACGTATTTATTGCTGGTGACCTGTCTATCGTAATGGCTGTAACATATGTGATATCGGAGACACTCAATATCTTTAAAATAATATTTAGGTTTTACTGTATATAAACAGTGTGTTTATATACATAATTACAATGAATCTTACCTAATATCTAAGAAAATACAAAGGGGTTATGCTGTATAACTCTGCGGGGAATATTTATAAACAGTGCGGGAGAGTTTATAAGGGCTTAAAATATATAAAAATAACCATACAAACATATGGTTTCTACTTCGCGGATTTTCACCTATCGCGGGGGGTCTGGAACGCAACCCCCGCGATCGAGGAGGGATTACTGTAACTGTGAATTAACACTCTGCCTGAACAAAATTCAGACAACATGCGACCCAAAACGGGTTGTGACCCATAATTTAAGAACTCTTGTAAGAAACAAGACAGAGACTGTCAAAGTGTCTCTGGGGCACCGTTAGGCGAACCGTGTATAACTGAAAATAAAAAGATTTCAAAATAAATAATGTGGTGGACATGGACCCCGGCGGGACACCCATTCATTATATGTTCAGGGGGAGCAGCTATTGACTGTGCAATACCTCCCCCTGGATGCTAGATGGCAGCCCCCCAGGTTGGAGTGGTGCCTCGGTTTCCATGGGAATTGGAGTTGGGTGCAACCCTGTTGGGTCCCACAGGTGCCTCCAAGGGGTGCTGCAGCTGGGACTCCAGAGCCCTTATGGGCAGCGTATTCGCCACACCCGGAAGTGTAGCCGGAACTCGGCAGTCAACCATCTGGAGCACTTCTGGGTGGACTATAAAAGGGGCCAGCAGCCACCACTCCAGGAGCCAGAGTCGGGAGGAGGAGGAGGAAGAGGTTGCCTGGGAGGAGTGGTGGAGGAAGAAGAAGAGTGTGGTGTGCTTTATTTTGATTTATTTGGAGTGCTTTTGGGACTGTGCTGTGCCTGTGGGACAGGGGGAAGACGTGCCCCACAGGTGAAGAAAATACATCTTTATTTTATTTTTACACGTGCCTCCTTGTCTCTTTGTGCTGGGTCGGGCGCCTATAAAGCGCCTTTTCACAACACGTGAAATGCGTAAAAAAGTGTCCTTCAGACTGGAGTCCTAACTATCAATTGCCTAAGATGGTCTTATGGCAACCAGAGAAGAAGAGTTGGGTCCAGGTGGACAGACACCGTAAGAGATGTTGGTGGAAGGGAGCTGTTAGTCTTCCAGTCTGCAGAGGGAGGAAAAGAATGAATGTCATCACACAGCGCATATTGTAATCTTTTTGGTTAGCCAATAAAAGGTGTCATTTTGCTTGACTTCTCACAACAGTAAACTCATTCATGACAGACGTCTGAGCAGAACGTTCCTCTGTTTTAAGAAAGTTTGAGCTTGCAGATTCACCATAGCTTTTCTATGGGAGATTTTGACATTTCAAAAAGTTTGTACAGCACAGTCTGTTCAAAACCTTTCAACAGCAACATTTATGTCTATAGCACATTTTCATAGAAAAGATTTAACTTAAAGTACTTTACAAGATGTCGAAAAAGTAGTTACATGCAAAGAAAAACAAAATAAATTTAGATAAGAATAATAGTTAAATAAATAATGCACACTTACATAAGAAAGATAGTTCATTAAGAGAAGAGTCCTTAAATATGGAATCATTTTAAAAGATTCTAAATGAATGTCCAATGATAAAGTCAGATTGGCCAGGGTGGAGAGACAAAATGAAAAGTAAACTCCAGTTAAACTGAAGGAAAAAATAAATAAATCTGGGTTTCAGGGCAAAAGTCCACCCAGCCCCATTTTAACTAACATAAAGGTTATTAAGTCACTCTTTCATTTTTTTTAGGCTTAGTCTTAGAAGATTCGACACAGACGGCCATGTGATAAGTTGGGGTATCGACTTTCAATTCAAACATCACAGGCGGCAGCTCAGGACTTTGATCGGGTAGTGGTGGTGTAGAACACCACCCTGGAGGAACCACAAAAGAGAACAGAGAAAAGTAAAGATTAATAATGATTGTAGATTAACTGAAGAGAGTTAATCTCTTCAGTTAATAATAATAGAGTTAATAATTCTATGCATATCTAGGGTATTAAGAGAAGAACAAAGTAGAAAAAAGAAAAATTAAAAAAGTGGAATTTTAGGAGTTTTTCAAATTCTGAATTTCAATGAAAATTGAACTGTACAGACAAAACTCTTTGAATAATACGTGTTTTGAATTATTAGTTATTACTAATGAATTATCTAATTAGTTAAATTATTATAAAATAATATAATTATTCATAATTTCCTTTTATTAATTATCATTATTACCAACTGTTCTTCTTCTTCTTCTTCTTCTTTCGGCTGCTCCCATTATGGGTTGCCACAGCGGATCATCTTCTTCCATATCATTCTTTCCTCTGTATCTTGTTCAGTTATAATAATAATAATGATAATAATAATAATTTTGTTCTGTTACACCCAACATCTGCATGTCATCTCTCACCACATCCGTAAACCTTCGCTTAGGCCTTCTTCTTCTCCTCTTACCTGTCAGCTCTATCCTTAGCATCCCTCTCCCAATATACCCCTCATCTCTCCTCTGCACATGTCCAAACCAACGTAATTTCGTCTCTCTGACTTTGTCTCCCAACCATCTTGCCTGAGCTGACCCTCTAATGTCCTCATTTCTAATCCTGTCCATCCTTGTCACACTCAAAGCAAATCTCAATATCTTTAACTCTGCCACCTCCAGCTCTGTCTCCTGCTTTCTGGTCAGTGCCACCGTCTCCAGCCCATATAACATAGCTCGTCTCACTACCGTCCTGTGGACCTTCCCTTTCACTCTTGCTGATACCAGTCTGTCACAAATCACTCCTGACACTCTTCTCCACCCATTCCACCCTGCCTGCACTCTCTTCTTCACTTCTCGTCCACAATCCCTGTTACTCTGTACTGTTGATCCCAAGTATTTAAACTCCTCCACTTTCGCCAACTCTATTCCTGCATCCTCACCATTCCACTGACCTCCCTCTCATTTACACACATGTATTCTGTCTTGGTGGTTCTACTGACCTTCATTCCTCTCCTCTCTACAGCAGATCTCCACCTCTCCAGGGTCTCCTCAACCTACTCCCTACTCTCTCTACAGATCACAATGTCATCAGCAAACATCATAGTCCACGGGGACTCCTGTTTAATCTCGTCTGTCAACCTGTCCACCACCATTGCAAATAAGAAAGGGCTCAGAGCTGATCCCTGATGTAATCCCACCTCCACCTTGAATGTATCCACCACTCCTACTGCAGACCTCACCATGGTCACACTTCCCTCGTACATATCCTTTACAACTCTTACGTACTTCTCGGCCACTCCCGACTTCCTCATACAATACCACAACTCCTCTCGATGCACCCTGTCATATGCTTTCTCCAGGTCCACAAAGACGCAATACAATTTCTTCTGGCCTTCTCTATATTTCTCCATCAACACCCTCAGAGCAAACATTGCATCTGTGGTGCTCCCTACCAACTATTAATTATTAATAATCACTTTGAAGAACAAGTCTGCCAAATTTCAACAAAATCGGCCCATGAAGGGCTAAATTGTTTCATGCAGACAGACAGACATGACTTTTGCAGTAGGTGCTTCTCGCATTAAATTTGAACGCACCAAATAAGGGCTAAAGAGGAGGTTGGTTGGGGTGAAAATGGTGGCCCACTACAATTGTTTGAGAGCAGTGAGTTAGCTGGTCATCTATTGGCTTGCTTGCCATCTATTTATTGTTTCTGGCCAGTTTAAGAAGATATTTTAAAAATATTTTAAAACTGGCAGTGTTACCCATTCTTATCAGGGAAATTTGCTAAGTGAAAGGGCCTTGGTTATTTATGATGCCGCTGGTTAACTGGGTGTATCAGAAGTACTATAGAGTCCTTCATGATATTTGGGACAAAGACACATTTTTCCTTGGAGTTCCCCTTCTGACCCACAGTTTAAAATTACAAATCAAACAATTCAGACCTGATTAAAGTACACATAGCAGACTTTTATTTTAGAGGATTTGCATAGTTATTTATTTTTTGCATCTTTGACGACACCATTCTGTTTTGGCAGTAGGTGCTGGAATTTTGTGAAGTCTGCATTCTATCCCATGAGGCAGCGGGTCAGCGCCGCTCATGAGGTCATCAGGTGCACTGGTATAAAAGCCCCCCAACCAATCATTCAGTATTCAAGACTGGACCACCAATATAACAAATTTACTTTTGATTACAATTTTGATTTGACAGTTGGCTTCATTTCTGGTTGACATTTTGGCTGTGACGATTCTGTCTTTTGATTTGCAGTTGTTTTTGTGTCTTCTATTCCATTCTTTGTCCTAATCCTCACTCTCACTTTTGGACTGCCTACCCGTTTGCTGTTAGTACAGACAGGGCTTTATTTTTTTCTCTATTCCATCCATACATCATATTCTCTCATTTTTCATTTCTGTTTTGTATTTAGCACCCCAAACTGCAGACACAGCTGTACAGTTCTAAGTCCCAGGTTTAAATCAAAGCTTTTATTATAATAAATTACCTTAACCAAAGGCTTCTTTTTAGTATGATAACCTTCAGACAAGCAGAATCACAATCCTTTCTTTCTTTCTCTTTCTTTTTTTCCTTCCTTTTTCCTCCCTGACAAGCTTTGACCTCTTCCCCCCAACTCCAGCTCCCCCAGGTACCTCTGGTACTATTGCAGTGCATCCAGAAAGCAGTTCCAGATCAGGAGGAATCTCCCCATGACAGGAGGGTCTGCCTCTAGCAACTCCCCCATGTGCCACCCAAAGACCCTAATAGGGCTGCCCACCAAAACTACAACTCCCGTGCTGCCCTTCGTGTGTCAGAATGGGATGCATGCAGAGGAATATTGCCACCCACTGCACTGGGGATGCACATGGCCCTGGGAAGCAGTCTCCTACTCTCCATCTATTACAATGGCCTCCCAAACCAGGAAAGATACCACATCAACCTGGTCAGAATGCCTGTCAAAAACCCACCCAACCTTCCATTAAAAGACCCTCCTGGCTAGTTAAGGAACCATCCATCCCGGCTGGGATGCCAGCCAGCTCATGTTGTCTCTTGAAAAGCAAACAAAACATTTAGAAACTCGATCACACGTCAAGCCAGTACTTACTCGCAATAAGGCAGGTCACAAAGTACAGGGTGGGCTTCATGTTCAATTCTTGGTCAGATCCTCCTCTTGGCTGCACCCCTGGGATTTCTGTGGCACCTCACTCAGTGTACCTGGGCACAAAATGACGAAGGCAGCCACCCAGCGTCGTCAAAGCAAATACACAAAAGGAGATTCTAAAAGTTGTGAAGTCCGTGAGAACACTTTTTTATCTGAAATAAGGTAGCTGAAAACCACACTTCACTTGTATTGCATAAGGCAACAGTCTGTTTTGGAATAAAACAGAAAACAAAATAAAACAATCATTTCCAAATGACTCTTTCTAGTTCGTACTGCAGATTCTCAGCTGTGAAGCAGCACATCTATAAGTATAAGTGGCTGACACAGAATTTGTTTTGGCACCGGACAGTACGAAGGTCAGTGACCAGCGGACTTCAACCTCTGCAAACAAAAAGTACTGAAAGAAAATGGGCTCCACGCAACCAATGAGGGTCACAGGAGAGGGCATTGCGTGGCTCTCTATGCAAATAGATGAAAGGGTTAAAAAAAGACCCTAAACAATGGTTAAAAAAGCCTGGTGGGGAGATTTAAGGGGGTGGTGGAAGAATCAAGAAGTAATGGACTGGACTGAAAAGATACAAAAGTGTGGAAGTCATGATAGCTAGGTAGCATCAAATGAAACACCAGAACAGCAGCCAATGCTGCTGTGCATGGTCATAACAGTGGAGAAATAGCACTCAAGGATGTAAACGATTATTCTTTCTTTACTGTCATATTACTCAATTTTGTTTTTTTTATCTTTACTGTAATTCTTAAGAAGAACAAACTTTTCTGCTTCTTTATTTTTTTCAAACTCCCACATCATCCTACTTTCTTCCTCTACCCACACAGAAGGTCGCTACACTGGTGTGAGAAGTGGGATTTATTGATAATGTGTTTAATTTAATTATTCTCTTATAGAATACCTACTTCATATTGTAGCAACGCTGACAAGTTGCAACTGGCAGAGCCAAGCAAAGAGCATAAAATGAGCATGAATCCACAGGGTTAGCGCTGGCACGCATCGCACAGTGTTAGTTTGGTGTCAGTAGTGGGATAACAAGGCCTACAGTCCGACTTAGCAAAGTGCTTAGTGCTGCAAAAACCTAAAAACAAACCTGTCTGGCAGTTCTGAGGAATTACTGAAGAGTCTCGAGGCTGAGATCCAGGATCTTGAATGTCGATTGCAGAAACAATACAGTGGGAAGACAGCTGAGAGACTGCTACCTCTGCAGCTCCACCAACACTTCACCACTGGGTACAGTCCATTGGGCCGAGTATATGGATGCTGGCAGTGTTCAGGCTCATGGGAACTAGAAAAAAGTGTGGTAGATCAAGCTGCAACTGACCTCACCTAAGCTGTGTGAAGCAGGGCCGGTGGTAAAAATGTGCAGATAAAGTACAAGGCAGAATTGCCCAGGCGTTATAGGGCAGCCATGGAGGGAAAGTATCAAAGCTGAGAGCAGGACCTGGAATGCAATATCAGTTGAATGGAGGAAAACATCTCAGAGACCAGTACATCTGCAGCTCCAGATATGGAAGTTCTCATGCTCACTTACAATTGACGGATCACTGCACAGAAGTACACCATATGCCAGCGCAGCACTCAACATTTCTGCTGCACCATCTAACAACAAAGCACTCAAAACCTCTGCCAATGTGCTCTCATCACCGGCTGCACAGCCACAGCGGAAGAGAAGATAAGATCACCCTGCCGTATTGAAGAGTTGTGCTGCCATTTCAAGGTGTTGGAAGTAGTTGTTGGAGACCGTGACTTCAAAGTGAGAATTATGGGATGAGGGATGTGTCACCCATAGTGTAAGCTGCCATTCCATCACCAGCAGAAGGGGCACCTATATAAATGGCAAGCCTGTAGTGTCACAAACTGATCTCCATCTAGTGAGGCAAAGGTGAGCACTCCCTTTTTGGACAAAGAGATGCCTAAAAGAGCCTTTTAAAGAGCATAAAATGAGTCTGACTTCATAGGGATGACACTAGAAAGCAATGTGCATATATTCACATACATATACAGGTATATATATATATATATATATATATACACAGTGCATCCGGAAAGTATTCACAGCGCATCACTTTTTCCACATTTTGTTATGTTACAGCCTTATTCCAAAATGGATTAAATTCATTTTTTTCCTCAGAATTCTACACACAACACCCCATAATGATAATGTGAAAAAAGTTTACTTGAGGTTTTTGCAGATTTATTAAAAATAAAAAAACTGAGAAATCACATGTACATAAGTATTCACAGCCTTTACCATGAAGCTCAGAATTGAGCTCAGGTGCATCCTGTTTCCCCTGATCATCCTTGAGATGTTTCTGCAGCTTAATTGGAGTCCACCTGTGGTAAATTCAGTTGATGTGACATGATTTGGAAAGGCACACACCTGTCTATCTCAGGTCCCATAGTTGACAGTTCATGTCAGAGCACAAACCCAGCATGAAGTCAAAGGAATTGTCTGTAGACCTCCGAGACAGGATTGTCTCGAGGCACAAATCTGGGGAAGGTTACAGAAAAAATTTCTGCTGCTTTGAAGGTCCCTATGAGCACAGTGGCCTCAATCATACGTAAGAGGAAGAAGTTCGAAACCACCAGGACACTTCCTAGAGCTGGCCAGCCATTTAAACTGAGCGACTGGGGGAGAAGGGCCTTAGTCAGGGAGGTGACCAAGAACCCGATGGTCACTCTGTCAGAGCTCCAGAGGTCCTCTGTGAAGAGAGGAGATCCTTCCAGAAGGACAACCATCTCTGCAGCAATCCACCAATCAGGCCTGTATGGTAGAGTGGCCAGACGAAAGCCACTCCTTAGTGAAAGGCACATGGCAGCCCGCCTGGAGTTTGACAAAAGGCACCTGAAGGACTCTCAGACCATGAGAAACAAAATTCTCTGGTCTGATGAGACAAAGATTAAACTCTTTTGTGTGAATGCCAGGCGTCACGTTTGGAGGAAACCAGGCACCGCTCATCACCAGGCCAATACCATCCCTACAGTGAAGCATGGTGGTGGCAGCATCATGCTGTGGGGATGTTTTTCAGTGGCAGGAACTGGGAGACTAGCCAGGATAAAGGGAAAGATGACTGCAGCAATGTACAGAGACATCCTGGATGAAAACCTGCTCCAGAGCGCTCTTGACCTCAGACTGGGGTGACGGTTCATCTTTCAGCAGGACAACGACCCTAAGCACACAGCCAAGATATCAAAGGAGTGGCTTCAGGACAACTCTGTGAATGTCCTTGAGTGGCCCAGCCAGAGCCCAGACTTGAATCCGATTGAACATCTCTGGAGAGATCTTAAAATGGCTGTGCACCGACGCTTCCCATCCAACCTGATGGAGCTTGAGAGGTGCTGCAAAGAGGAATGAGCAAAACTGGCCAAAGGATAGGCGTGCCAAGCTTGTGGCATCATATTCAAAAGACGTGAGGCTGTAATTGCTGCCAAAGGTGCATCGACAAAGTATTGAGCAAAGGCTGTGAATACTTATGTACATGTGATTTCTCAGTTTTTTTATTTTTAATAAATTTGCAAGAACCTCAAGTAAACTTTTTTTCACGTTGTCATTATGGGGTGTTGTGTGTAGAATTCTGAGTAAAAAAATGAATTTAATCCATTTTGGAATAAGGCTGTAACATAAAATGTGGAAAAAGTGATGCGCTGTGAATACTTTCCGGATGCACTGTAGATACATATATATATATATATATATATAAAGTAAAGGATGCCCCTGTAATGGAAGGATGGGGGAAGGTGGATTTTCAAGGACACTGCTTCCCCCAAAACACTAGATGGCAGCTACCCTGGAGTGTAGCGGTGCCCTGGATTCCCGCAGGGCATCCTGGGACTTGGATTTTGGTTTCTCAGCCATGTTGGGTGCCACCAGGGTGAGCTGTTGAAGGACCTGGAGACTCATCCCCTATAAGCCCAGAAGTACAAGGCAGTCACGAGGATGGAAGAAGAGAAGCGCTTCTGGGTCAAGGACTTTATAAGGGACTGCTGAAGGAGATGTAGGACAGAGCTTGCTGGGAGGTGTGGAGAAGAGAATTATTGTAATTATTATTATTATTATTATTATTATTATTATTGAGAATTGAGAGTATTGCGTTCTTTTAATTGCCTGTTTATTGTGGCTGGGGTGCTTTGGAGACACGGTTTAAGAAGAAGAAACATTAAAATACTTCTTAGTGCTTTTACCTTGTGTCCTGTGTGTCTGTCTGTTGGGTTGAAGGGGCAACAGCGACCCCTGGCATTTACTATATATATATATATATATATATATTCATTTGTCTCTCTCTCTGTCTATTGTACAGTATATTTTGTCACATGCATGCACTTCAGGTCATTCTTGTGGTCAAAGGTCCATTTGTAGTTCAGCTTCAGCTATCAGACAGAAGACCTCCCATTCACCTCAACCACCATTTTAAATGATGTAGAATTCATAGTTGACTTGATGACTGAAAGCTGCCCAGACCCTGAGGCACCAAAGCAACCCCAAACCACAATATTTCCACCACCATACTGCACAGTTGCTATGAGGCTCTTCTCCTAAAAAGCTGTCTTCAGTTTTGCTCCAAACATCTCTATTGTTACTGTGGTCCAAAAACTTTATCATTGATTCATCTGTGCAGTGCAGGAGTTCCCAACTCCGGTCTTGGACGGTCCCAGTGGCTGCAGATTTTCATTGTAACCCTTTTCTTAATTAGTGACCTGTTTTTGCTGCTAATTAACTTCTTTTGAATTCATTTTAATTAACTTGCTTTTTAACGATTTGTTCCCCTGAATGTCTTCATCGTTCCTCTGAATTGTTTCATTTCTTTCCTTAAATGGCACCCAAACAGAAATTAAATGTGAAGTGAATGAGCCAACAGAAGACCAACTAAGTCAAGGCCTCAAACTCCAACCAGTCGCTTAATGAGGTGCTGATTCTCGTCATTAATTCAACTCGTTCTTTAATTCTGTGGCTTGTTGCTGCTCTCATTGTTCAATAATAGACATTTCTGATTTTCTCTTTTCTAAGAGCAACGTTAAACGTTTTGGGGACCTGAGCACAGCCACACTCCTGAGATCTTCATGTTTCTTTATTTTCAGATATTGTATGATGGACACAGGTTGCTGGTTGTGTTTTGGCTCATTTTGTAGCTCACTATTTTTTGGCGGCTAATCAAGGAAAAAGAAACAATAAAGGGGTCTGAGTCTTTAAGTGCAAATCAATTAAAATTAGCTCAAAAGAAGTTAAGTAGGAGCAAAAACAGGTCACTAATTAAGAAAAAGGGTTAGAATGAAAACCTGCAGTCACTGGGGCCCTCCAGGACCGGAGTTGGGGATCCCTGGTCCAGCGCACGTTGTTCCAGAAGGCCTGGGTGTTGGAAGGAATTTTTGCTTGGATAAGTGGTCAAAATTTGTACAGAGTCTATGTCTATGTACAGACTGGTGGGCAGTTTTGCAAAACACCTACAAGCAGTAACTTCTATTACAGTTTTGCTAAAACACATTTCACAAACGTTTCCTCCATGTTCCCCAATGTCTAAACACAACACCCTTTTCTAAAGCTACATAAACACAACCACACCTTCTCACTTCAAAACTCAAACTTTTACACCAAAAGAGCAGCTTGAAGCTTTCAAAAATGTAAACACTATACACATCATTACACACTACAGCAAAACAATTGAAAACACAATGCTCAATTTGTGAGAAGGTTCTTTGTTTCATAACTGCCAATGCATATTTTTAGAAACTTTACAGTAACGGATCTTCTTAGATCTCTGCAGAGGATTAGGCATTTAGATTTGTGAGTTTCATATGAAGAGTATAAATCTATAGAAAATTCTGCATGTACACTACTGTAACACAACTCAATGCAAAAACAGAATCTATTGCACACAACAGTACTCTTGAAAACATGATCAGGGTGTGAAGTTTTTTTTATTTCCTTTATTCACACCACACACACACCACAATCACTGTGCGGCATCATGTCGCTGAGCTGCATCGGGCCACATCACCTCATCCACATCGCAGGCTATATTGTCTCTTGCCAGGCACCGCGGGAAAAACGCCCTGGAATGGCGAATCCATCCTTGGAAGGCCTCCACTGGGATGTCAACACAGGCCAGCTCCATTGCCCTTAGGAGGCTCTCTCTAGTGTATGGTTGTCTGTCATAAACCTTCCATCTCCACGATGAGAAGAACTCCTCTATAGGGTTCAGGAAAGGGGAGTAGGATGGCAGACAGACGTTTAAAAAGTGGTTACTGTTGCTGGTGAACCACTCTCTGATTTGGTTTGTTCTGTGGAAGCGGACATTGTCCCAAATGATCACATAAATGTGATGAGCGGGCCCAGGATGGTGGTGTTGGCAGTCCAGGAGGATGTCTTTTAGCTCCTCTAGGAAGGTGAAGAGACGTTGGGTGTTGTAATACCCAAGGACAGCATGCCGATGGACAAGCCCCTCCGAACCCATGGCTGCACAAAGAGTAATATTACCCCCCCGTTGGCCAGGAACCTCAGTGATGGCTCTTTGGCCAATGATGTTACGGCCTCTTTGCCTTCGTTTCTGCAGGTTGAAGCCAGCCTCATCCAGGAAGAGGTACTCATGAGGTCTGGCCATCGTGTTCAACTGTAATATCCTCTGTGAAAATGTGACAGGTGTTCAGAACAACAGTCAATCAGGTAGCACAGTATTGTCCAGAAGTAATGTAGGCCACTGAGCAACACAGTATGTCCACTAACTGTACTGTGAACATGGATGTATACTTACTTGCACATACTCGTAACGTAGGTCTTTGTGTCGCGCAGAGTTGCGCTCAAAGGGAACCCTATAGACCTGTTTCATCCGCATCTTTTGGCGCCGGAGAACTCGGTCTATTGTGGCCAAGCTGACATCATCAATGCTCTCAAAGTTGACATTATCGGCAATGACTTTGTCTCTGATCTCCCGGAGTCTGATGAGGTTGTTCTCACGAACCATATCCACAATGAGGGTTTCTTGTGCCGCTGTAAATATGGCAACCCTCCCACCTCTATGTGGCATTCTTTCAACTCTAAAGAAAGAAACATGTGTTGTCAATTGACATGTTTTACAATAACAACTGATTTGAAACCAATAGACTACTTTCACAGGCTTGTAAAACTGTATTGTGACAAAGAAAGCAATAGAGTACAATACCTGTTGTGTTGTCTGAATGCCCTGATAATGGTGGCCACGGTGATCCTACTCAGGTTTGGACGGACTCTTAGTCCTGCTTCAGCCATTGTCATGCCATGGACAATGACATGGTCAATGACTGTTGCTCGCATCTCGTCCGTAATGATGGTGCGAGGTTGTCTTGCTCTCCCTCCTGGACCTTCTCCTCTTCCTCGTTGGCCTGCTCCTCTTCCTCCTCTGATTTGAACT
>JANRMT010027041.1:18763664-18792799 GCA_026402145.1 Polypterus bichir lapradei | reverse complement strand
TCCTCCTCTGATTTGAACTCCTCTTCCTCGTTGGCCTGCTCCTCTTCTTCCATGGCCAGCTCTTCTCCCTCCTCTGACTCAAATTCCTCTTCCCCTGACTCTGCCTTCATCCATTGTGTTTGTTTGGAATCTTCAGCAAACTGTGCACTCTGAAGTTGCTTTTATACATGTGGTCACAACATTAGCAACAAGTGTCTTCAATTTTGAGTCGTTGTGTGTAATGAATGACGCCAGGTGTGTTCATTGTGTTCAAATATTGTTGACTGTGGCAAGCATTTTGCATCACATGAGCTTTCATTTGAGAATATGAGCAGAGTTCTTTCGCAACTTGTGTTTTAGCAAGGAAAAATGTGTTTAGATTTATGAGAACGGAGGATTGTGTTTTGTGAATTGTGTCTTCATGTGAAATGTGTTTATGATATTGGAAAATGATGGCTAGATTTAGTAAATGTGTTTAGACAACTGGTCATTTGGTTTAGAGGATTGGCTTTTGTGTTTTAGCATTTGAGAAAAACTGTAATAGGGGGCAATACCAGCTTCTGAGCCTAAGGGCTCGTATGTACTTCACGCTCAGAGCGCGTATGCGCATGCATCATGGCTGCCACGCGTTCCCAACGTTCATTTGATGCATCCTCTGAGCAGGTCCTCAGAAATTAATGCGACGCATGCGCAAGTTGCAGTGCCAGCAAAAAGTCAGGGGGCACAGTGTGATGAAAGTTACGTCAGAGTCTCTATTTATAATCTGCATATGACAGAAAGCCTCTTTGCAAATCCTCCAGGATTGATGTGCCTGCTTCGATGTTTGATGAATGGTTTGATGTGGTGAAGCAAAATGCCGACATACAGATGTATTTGTGGTGCTTTTATATTCGAGCGGCGCATATTCCCGATCGTAATGACACGATACATTTTAAAAGTCTCACATACCATCTTCTGTGCCGTCTTTTTTTTTTTTTTTGGTGCTTCCTCCTGACCTGACAGCAGCAGCAAACAGCAACAGATCACCACACAGAGCACATTAAATGTCTGATATTCCAACTCTCTGCACATTTAGAATCGTTAGATTTATACTTGATATACTTTCATGATGAAATGCGTTAAAGTATGTATGTTACATTTTACAGATAAATTGTTAATTTTGTTTAAATAATAAATGCTGTTAATAATTGCACATATGGGGGTGACACGGTGGAGGAGCGATACCACTGCTGTCTCGCAGGGAGTCACGTCACTGGTATTCCCTGCCTGCAGTTTACATGTTTTCCTGCTGGGTTCCCACAGTGTGCTCCAGTTTCTTTCCAAAGATATGCAGATTTGGTGGCACTAAAATGACGTTAGTGTATGTATGTGTGTGCTTGTATTCACCTTGCAATGAGCTGATGCTCCGTCCAGGGATTGTTTCTGCTTTGTGCCCAATGCTAGCTGGAATGGGCACATCCCTGGATTGATGAATTTAATCATTAAACAGCCTTTTCAGAGATATTGCGGTAAGATGTCATCGGAATTTAACAGGTGTTCCAGGCAATTCACAACACAGGGAAGCCGAATCTGTTCTGACTGTGATGATATCTCGCACTGCCACCTGGTGAATTCCTCCAGATTTACGTCAAGTACGCGGGCAAGTATAAACAGTAAAAAGCTTGCGTAAAAGGAGTGTCAGCTGCCGCATGCATCGCGTGAAGTATAAACCTGGCCTAAGGGTGGACTTACTTTCTGCCCCAATAGACCACTGCATTTATTGATATTTTGGTTAAATAAAAGTGGTGGCTCTGAGGCTAAGGATCTGCGCTGGCATCCTGAAGGTTGCCGGTTTGAATCCCTGTCACTGCCAAAAGAGATCCTACTCTGCTGGGCCCTTGAGCAAGGCCCTTAACCTTCAATTGCTCCAGGAGCGCTGACCCTGCACTCTGACCCCAAGGGTATGTGAAAAACCAAGTAATTTCCTTCACGATTAATAAAGTATATATACCGTATTTACCCTGTACAGTAGAAAAGGTATTTAATGGAGCAAATTGGTAATGCTGATCAACGGCAGTTTATTTTGAGAACCTCTCAAACACTACTGTTAATGCAGTCGGAGACAAGAGTGTCCCGGTACGCACGGGAGGCAGAGAGAAGTAGCGATATACCGTGATATTTTGACGATTCTTGCGGATGGAAAGAAACTACCACTGTATGTAATATTTAAAAGGAAGACCTTGCCGAAAAATGAGAAGTTTCATCCTGGGATCATCGTCAGAGCTCAACAAAAGGGTTGGATGGACAATGATCTTGTAATCGATTGGGTAAAATGTGTGTGGCAACGTCGGCCGGGCAGTCTCCTGAAAATGCCAAACATGTTGGTCATGGACAGCTTTCGTGGTCATTTAACTGAAGGTGTTCAAGAAAGACTGAAAGATGGGAAAACAGATCAAGTGATAATTCCTGGAGGCATGACATGCTCCTCCAACCTGTAGATGTCTGCATCAATCGGCCATTTAAGGCGCATGTATCAAGAATGTACACCGAATGGGTACACCGAATGCGGTACACAACACAACGCCTACTGGCAAAATGAAAGCCCCAACATTGGTGCAGATGTGTGCCTGGATCATCGCTGCTTGGAAGCTTATTCCAGAGGATTTGGTTGTGAAAAGCTTCAAAAAGTGCAGCATATCCAACAGCATCGATGGAAGCGAAGACGACGCCTTATGGGGAAGCGACGACGTCAGTAGCGGTGGCGAATCCGAATCCAGCAGCGAATCGGAAGATGATGATTAAACTGGAATAGTCTGGTGAGCACAATAATTTTCCACTTGCCGTTATAGTCCTTTACCGATTGTCTCTATACGGTTCTTTCTTTTCTCTTTTCACAGGGCTATTTGTCATTCTCACCTTTCGTGGCATGGTGCGACAAACACTGAACGTTCTGCAGTAGGGGTACTGCTTACAGTTAGTACTCCAATACGATATACTGTATCATGTGCGGAAAGAATTAAACGAGACATAATTATTCTCCATTACAATTATTCACGTCGGTGTCTTACTCCAACCTCACTCTCTTCCTCCGTGAACGCATGTCGTACACGGGGCAAAAAATTTTTTCATGATTTTCTTTGTAAAAATTAGGGTGCGTGTCTTACACGAGGGCGCGTGGTACACGAGTAAATACGGTAATAAATAAATAAACAAATAAACAATTGAAGAGGCAAATTTTTCCTTATGTCATTTATTCAAGTATATCTTCTTTACCAGTAGGAAATGCTTGCATGAAGATCTCCTGATTTCCTGTTCAAACATGTTGAAAACAACTTCCAAGGGGTGTACTTACTTTTTCACATGACTGAATTGGATTCCTACTTTGCTGCCATAAGGACTTTATAATGTGGTAGTGTTTACAGAGCTGATATTTCTTTCTTTTTTTTTTTTAAAGCATTCCACATATTAAGCAAGTTCATGATCGTCTATCAATGTCACCTCTGTTCCACTGTGCGTGACTCCTCCGTATAAAAAAACATTTACAGACTGCTGCTGGGCACACATATTTTAATAGAAGAGCATTCAGAAATAAAAAAGAGGCTCAGCCTATAATAAATATAAGAAAGATTTAAAGACAGCCGTCATAAACCGGCCCACGTGTTTATCAACAAGAGGAAAATAAAATAAATTGCAAGAATTCTTATAGGGTTAAAAACAGAACACGTATCCCAGATTAGCTTCTGGCTTGCTCGGTGACAAAGAATCACATTAGACACAAATCGGCACAACTCATCTTCGAGAAGTTTGCGGCCGATGTGTAGCACTTAAATAAAGAATACTTGGACAACAACGAGAAGCCAGTGACAAACATCTGCAAGGAAGGTCTGTCTGAGGCTGTCCTTTCAGCAAATTCCTTCAACTCTACAATATGGAACCCTTTGGCTTAAAACAGTCTCCTCTACTTTCTGCCACCCTCTCCAATTCACGAAGCAACAAGAACGATCAATAAGTACAAATCACGCCATCAGGAATGCACACTCCACCTTCTTGTCAATCCGTCATTTCCACAGTTCTCGTTCTCACATCCAGTTTTTGGTTGGTGTGTACTGAGGTCTCAATGCATCACACTGACCACTTCCAGTTCACGCCAGTACTTTCCAGTTTCAGAGTAGCTATGGAGCTCCCTGGGATTCTGACAGTCCACTGAGTTGTCCATTAAGTATGTCCACTTGAGTCAAGCCGCTGGCGTGCCGGCAGTGACCACGGGGAAAAGTGCTTCCAGTTCATTTCTTCTGAAGAAATTTCATTTTATTACCTGGAATAAAGTCAGAAACACAAATGATTAAATTATGAGTAATGGCGCCCTGCACGATAACGTGCAGTGAATACACTTGACTTATAGTTCTCCTTAATCTTTCTCTGTACATTTCACATTCGTTTACTCAGAGGTTGATGCGTTTGCTGCTTCCTGAGCAGCTCTTCTTTACTCCACCCTAGCGGCCCGCTGCTTCTCTTCTTTCGTCGGCATCTTTTCGCATTAGATTAGATTCACTTTATTGTCATTACACATGTATAAATACAGGGGCAACGAGATTCAGTTCAGTTTAGCATCTAATCAGAAGTGCAAAGAGCAGAAGTACAATAAATATAATATGTGCATATTATGTACAGCTAAATACAATATTTACAGTTAAATGCGATATGTACAGTTAAGAGCACAGTGAAGATGGGAATAGATATATAGATAAATATAAATAGATATACAAATGTTCTAAATGCGGATGGCAAATATACATATTTTACAATATACATTTATGTACCTATACATGTATTTGTATGTACTATAATACTATAAGTACTATATATATATATATATATATATATATATATATATATGCATACAGATGTACAACATACAGGTGTGTTATGTATGTGCAATAATAATATAAGTACTATTATATATATACACAGATGTACAATATACAGATGTGATATGTATGTGCTGTAATACTATGAGTATTGTAATATATACAAATGTACAATATATGATATATGATGTACAATGTACAGGTGTGCTGTGTGTGCACAGGTATGTACAGATATGTACAAGGAAGGGAGGAGGAGTAGTGTAGAGGATTAAGTGTGTGGATGTGAAGGTTCAACGGGGGACTGAGTTCAGAAGTGTGACCGCTGTGGGGAAGAAGCTGTTCCTAAACCTGCTGGTTTTAGTCGGAAGGCTCCTGTAAGTCTTCAATCTGCCTCAAGAATGATTTAAGATGTGAAAGAGGTAGAGGAAGTGACGGCGAAGGTGGTAGGGATGAGAACGGCGCCCGTACGCATGCGCCGCACGGCCGCCCTGCTGCCGAGAGTTGATTCTTCAATGAAATAAAAATAAAAAGAGGAATAACCTTAGAGATTAGTCGTCACCCTGAAAGCGAATAGTAGACGTCATCTAGTCTATGTGTACCAAATATCAGGTCAATAGGTCAAACGGTTTGCGAGCTACAGGCGATCTAAAATCCTGGACAGACAAACGGACTGCCAAGGTAACGTATTATATAAGAAGATTACAAATTATTAACACGGATAACGAAAAGGAAAAGTCAGAGAAATTCCACCTGCATCCAGAAGTGAGCACTGGTCAGGTTACTTATGGAAAGCTTTTGAGTTGACAAGAGTTTGTTTGGACTGTCAGTTTAAATCTGTAAAAGTCGAAAAGAATTTTTTTTATATGTATACAACATAAGAAATTTGACAAACGAGAGGAGACCATTCAGTCCATCAAGCCCATTTGGTTTAGCTAATGGCTAAGCTGTCCCAATAAATATCTATACAGAGTGCCCTGCAAAAGTATTCATCCCCCTTGCTGTTTATCCTGTTTTGTCACATTACAAGCTAGAATTTAAATGGATTTTCATTTGGATTTTATGTAATGGACTTAACAATATAGTTTAAATTGATGAAGTGGAATGAAAATAAAATGCTTTGTATATACTGTACATTGCTCAAAAAAAATTAACGGAACACTTAAATCACACATCAGATCTCAATGAACGAAATATTCAAGTGGAAAATTTTTACTGAGTAATAATGTGCAGTTCATTGAGAACAAAATGATGTAACAACAGTCAAAGGAAACCAAAACCACCAACCTATTGAGGGCTGATTCAACATCACACTGAAAATCAAAGTCAAAAATTGACATATCCCAGGCTGATCCAACTTGAGTGAACTTCATCCTGGCAATTCATAATGTGACTCCGTAGTGTGCCTGTATTCATTGTCTGGGCATACTCCTGATGAGATGGCAGATGGTGTCCTGGGGATCTCCTCCCAGACCTGGATCAGGGCATCAGTGAGCTCCTGGACAGTCTGTTGCGCTACTTGATGGCATCAGATGCACTGATACATAACGTCCAAGAGGTTCTCGATTGGATTCAGGTCTGGGGAACATACAGGCCAGTCAATAGCATCAATGCCATGGACCAGGGATTGTACCAGGAGGAGCCCAGTGCCCACTGCACCAGCGTAAGGTCTGACAGTGGCTCTGAGGATTTCATCCTGGTACCTAACAGCTGTCAGGGTACCATAGCCTAGCTCTTGGAGGTCTGTGCAATCATCCATGAATATGCCTTCCAAATCCATCACTGACCCACCGCCAAACCTGTCTTGCTGGATGACATTGCAGGCTGCATAAGGTTCACCAAGGTATCTCCAGACTATTTCACATTAGACAATGTGCTCAGTGTGAACCTGCTCTCATCTGTGAAGAGAATGGGGCACCAATGGTGGGGCTGGCAATTGTGGTATTCTCTGGCAAATGCCAATCGAGCTGAACAGTGATGGGCTGTGAGCACAGGTCCCACTAGAGGACGTCTGGCCCTCAGGCCACCCTCATGAAGTCTGTTTGTGACAGTTTGCTCAGAAACATGCATACCAGTATACAGCTGGAGGTCATTTTGTAGGGCTCTGGCAGTGCTGCTCCTGTTCCTCCTCTCACAAAGGAGCAGATACCAGTCCTGCTTTTGGGTTGATGACCTTCCTCTGCCCTGTCAAACTCTGCTTCTGTAACAGCCGGTCTCCTGGTATCTTCTCCATGCTCGAGACTGTACTAGGAGACGCAACAAACCTTCTTATGACGGCAAATATGGATATGCCATCCTGGACGTGCTGGACTACCTGTGCCACCTGAATCGGCTGTAGGTAATGCCTCATGATACCAGTAGTGACAAGGACACTAGCAAAATGGTAAACTAGAGAAGAATCAGTAAGGACGGATAAGGAGAGAGAAATTGTCTGTGGCCACCATTCACTTTTTGGGGTTGTCTTGCTGTTGCCTCTTCAGTAGTCCTGTTGTCACTTTCATTTCCATCAAAGTAGGTGAAGTAGATTCACAGTCGCTTATGCTTCCAAACTGGGCAGATTGATATCCTTGATGCTTAACTGACTTGGCATGATGATTAAGTGTATAGTGAAACAAAAGTAAAACTGAAAATTTGTGACTGTATAAACATTCATCCCCTTTGCTATGAAACCCCTAAATAAGATCTGACCCAACCAATTAATTTCAGAAGTCACAAAATTAGTTGATTAGGGTCCACCAGTGTGCAATCAAAATATTACATGATTTGTCACATGATGTCTGTATAAACAGAGCTGTTCTGAATGTCCCCAGCAATTGTTTAACACCACTAAGCAAGTAACATGAAGACCAAGGAGCACTCCAAACAGGTCAGAGACAAAGCTGTGGAGAAGTAGAGATCAGGCTTGGGTTGTAAACAAATATCCCACAGGGCACCATTAAATCCATTATAACAAATGGAAAGACTACGGCACCTCCATACTCCTGACAATAGAAGGCCATCCACCAAAACTCAGAGACTGGGCAAGGAGGGTATTAATCACAGATGCAACAAAGGTACCAAGAATAACACTGAAGGAGCAGCAACGATCCACAGCTGAGGTGGATGTATCTGTCTACAGGACCACTTTATGCCATATACTCCACAGAGCCGGGTGTTCAGAAAAAAGGCCATTGCTTAAAGAAAAGATAAGAAAATGTGTTTGGAGTTAGCCCAACAACATGTGGTGGACTCCCCAAACACATGGAAGAAGGTTCTCTGGTCAGATGAGACCAAAATTGAACTTTTTAGCCATCATGGGAAACGCAGTATGTGGGGTAAACCCAACACTTCCTATCACTCCAAGAACACCATTCCCACAGTGAAGCACGGCGGTGGCAGCATCATGCTGTGGGGCCAGGAAAACTGGTCAGGATGGCACTAAATACAGGGCAGTTCTTGAGGAAAATCTCTTTCAGTCTGCTAGAGATTTGAGACTGGAATGAAGGATCACCTTCCAGTGGGACAATGAAAGAACCTAAACATACCTCAACAACTATGGAAAAACCTAGAATATCACACCTTCTTAGTCGGTGGAGTTGCTAGGTTTTGTCCTGCAGTATGTAAAATACTATAGGGTGGTCCAGATCTGATTACGCAATTTTCATTACGCTATAACGTAAGTTTATTACATAGAAAATCACCTGAAAAATCCCAGACCATCGAGAACTGTGCAAACTGACGACATGAAGAATCGTCTTCGCACCGAACTGGAATTGTCCCCGCATAAATCAAAGTCATCCAGACGATCTGGAACAGCATAATTAGATCTGGACCACCCTGTATGTACATACTAGCTTCTTGCATTGTGATATGACCGGAATGAAGAGATATTTGGCCATCACCACTACCTTATAACATCAGTAAAGACCTAGTAACTCCAAAAACAAAAAAAAAACCTCAATTTTGAAAAAAATGGTAGTTACTAGGTTTTTCCATTGCACATGAGATACTGCTGAAGAAACTCTGGAGTGGATTAAAGAAAAACGTTTCAGTGTCTGAAACGGCCTCGTCAAAGCCCAGACCTCAATCCAATGGAGAATCTGTGGCACAACTTGAAGATTGCTGGACACCAACACAACCATTGAACTTTAAGGAGATGGAGTAGTTTGGCCTCGAGGAATGGGCGACAATCCCAGTGGTGAAATGTGAAAAGCTAATAGAAACACTCAATTAGAGACTAACAGCTAGAACTGCAGCAAAAGGGGGGGCTCTACGAGGTATTGACTTATGGGATTAATACCTATACACACTCAGAATTTCTGTTTTTTTGTCTTAATTATTGTTTGTGTCACAATAAAAAATATTTTGCATCTCCAAAGTAGTAGGCATGTTGTATAAATCAAATGATGCTAACCCGCCAAAAAATCCATTTAAATGTTGTAATGCAACAAAATATTATATATAATTTGGAGTCATCAGTCAAAATGTTACAGACACAACCATTTCAAGATATGAGTAGATACAGTGCTGTAAGGATCATATTTTTTGATTTCTCTCTCTCTTTTTAATACCATCCTGCCATCCCTGTTAAGGGGTAAACTCAGAGATATGCAGGTGGATGAGCCTGTGGTGTCCTGATAATGGACTATCAGTCCGGCAGACTGCAGTTTATGAAGCTCAAGAACCGTGTGAGCAGCACTAGGGCCCCGAATGGAAGAGGCCTGTCTTCTTTTCTCTTCACTCTGTACACCTCAGACTAAGATGCTCCAGATGTTCTATCAGACGGTTGTGGCGAGCGCCCTCTTCTATGCAATGGTGTGCACTGGGGAGGCAGCATAAAGAAAAAGAACGCCTCACGCCTGGACAAACTGGTAAGGAAGGCAGGCTCTATTGTAGGCATGGAGCTGGACAGTTTGACATCCATGGCAGAGCGACGGGCGCGGAGCAGGCTCGTGTCATCATGGAGAATTCACTGCATCCACTGAACAGGATCATCTCCAGACAGAGGAGCAGCTTCAGCGACAGACTGCTATCACCGTCCTGCTCCACTGACAGACTGAGGAGACCCCACACTATGCAGCTCTTCAATTCCACCCCTTGGGGTAAACGTTAACATTATACAAAGTTATTGTCTGTTATGCCTGCATTGTTATCACTCTTTAATTTAACATTGTTTTTTATCAGTATGCTGCTGCTGGAGTATGTGAATTTCCCCTTGGGATTAATAAAGTATCTATCTATCTATCTATTATATAGTGCCTTTCCTATCTATCTATCTATTATATAGTACCTTTCATATCTATCTATAAATATAACAGCAGGTCATGTCACTTACAGAAATTTTCAGATTCTTCTGCAGTTATGGGGTGTATCAATAAGAAGGATGAGACAGAGGAGAGGAGTCAAGTGGAGAAATTTGTTTCTTGGTGCAAAGAGACTTGTCTGCAAAACTAAGGAACTGCTTATTGACGTTCACCACACCAAACAGCCTCTATGTCCGGTCACAATTCAGGGAGTGGATGTAGAGGTGGTCCACTCCTATAAGTTACTTGGGGGTCCACATCAATAACAGGTTGGACTGGCCTAAGAAAGGGCCGTGCAGGCTCTTCTTCCTTAGGAGACTGCGGTCCTTTAATGTGGGAAGTGACATTCTTCACATTTTCTATAACTCTGTGATGGCCAGTGTGGTGTGATGAGCTGGTAACATCAATTCAAGAGAGGTCCACTGAGTCAACAAGGTAATTAAAAGGGCAGGTTCAGTTATGGGACACACTATGGACCCACTGGAAGTCGTAGTGAAGGACAGAGTTCAAACAAAGCCATTATGAACAAGGCTGCACATCCTCTCTGTGACACAACAACACTGAGGACTTTCAGCCAACAAATTATTCAGCAGACGTGTGTCAAGAAACACTATGGGGGCTCCTTTATACCAACAGCAATAAGTCTGCATAATGCTTCACTGGAACTGCCAGGTCAGACGTTTTCTTTCTTTTAATTTTCTTCTTTATTCAGACTAAAGTATGTGTGTATATTTTTTTATTTATTCACTTATCGACCTATTTAACAAGCTCCTGTAAAGAGCCATATTTCCCCCTAATCAAGTTCATTCATTCGTTATGTGATATGGGGTGGCTTAGCTATGAAGTACGCAAACAAGCGAGATGATGTGAATGTCCTGCATACATTTATGTTCCAAAGTAACTACAGAAAATTGAAGAAGACAACATGTCAAATGCAATAATAGCACAAATCTTTGCACAATGTGTCCAGTGTGATTTACTCACCCAGGCCCTTCAGAAACTTGTTCACTCCACTGGACTCGGGCTCAGGTCTGGTCTCCAGATGTTCAGCAGCACGCAACTCAAAGAGGCCTAAAGAAGCAATGGCAAGATATGAGCAGGTGACACTACAGGTGACGGAACCAACCAATGGAAATAAAATGCAGAAGAAAATAACAAGTTATTGGATTGTGGAATCAGGTAATGACCAGAAGGAGGCGACATTGAGCTATTTTCAGCTCCACGATTTGTAGACTGCTCTTTTGTAATATTTTCTTATCCAGTAAGAAGAAAAATGCACCAACACTTCCACTGATCCCCTTCAACTGGAATCTAGCCATGAACACAGGTTAGAAAATTTGGAAAAAATAAATTTTCTTGAATCGTTTGAATATACTCAGAGGGTAATTTGCTGTATGTGCACCTCCTTATTTGTGTGCACCTTACCCTCCATCAACTACAACAGTCTTCCTCCGGAGAAAAAGAAGAGCTTGCATCCTCCAACCCAGCCCTTTCTTGACATCTCTGATCACCTTATCTTCACTCCCAAACCTTTTATCTAGAGACAGCATCTTTGAGAACTCCAAAAGAGGTGGAAATCCAAACAGGCCAAGATCTGGGCTGTTGGACGGACAGGGAAGGGCAGCCCACCTGAGCTTTGGGATTGCTTCTTGTACCACTAAACTTGTGTGTCGACAGATGCTGTGGTGTTGAAGGAGGGTTTCAGAAACGAGTGTGTGAGGCTGACCTCTTCTTAATACTTCTGCAAATTTTTTAAAAGTCTGAATGTACAGTCCTGAGTGACCTTATGGCATCACATCTACTAAAATCATCTGCTCTGTATGTAAAACCAGAAGTCATGAATTTCCCTGCTGAAGTGTTAACCTTAAACTTCTTCTTCTGTGGAGAAGCTAAATTGTACGATTCCACTATTTAGCTTGTGGTCTCTGGTGATGATCCTGACTCTATGTGGTCATAAAAGATCCCTTGTCATCCTTCATAAAGAGTAGGGTGTATCGTGATGTCCTGGCTAAACTGCCCTCCATGGCCGAGTCATTCCGGCCCCCTAATCACCCCCTGTCTCTAAATGGCTCTCTCTTGTCTCACTTCTTCACCAACCTAACAGCTCATGCGTGGTTAATGTACTGGCACAAAAATGGCTGCCATCACATCATCCAGGTAGATGCTACCTACACATTAGTGGAGGTTGAAGTGGCTCCCCACTCACTGAAGCATTCCGAGTAGAGAGAAAAGTTCTATATAAATGTAAAGAATTATTATTATTATTACTGTTGATATTCATATACATATAGTCACTCATGCGTGTCTGAGGTTTATTTTCCGGGCTCATTGGAGTTAAGCACTACCTCTCCGGGACACTTGAAGGCGCTGATGCAGACGGTGGTACCTCTTTTTTTTTTTTTTTTTTTTTTTTCCAACTGTCCTCTCAGGGCAACTGACTCCTCCCCTTCTGCTGCTGTGCTATAAAGCCAGGGCGCTCCTGGCAGGGGTCACCTCATTCAGGAGTGAGCAGACTGCAGAACGGAGCTCCCACTCGAGTACTCATCACTCTACAGGGCCTTGAATCTTATTTGTATTTTAGATTTTTATGCTCTGTCATTATTCGATGCTCCATCGAGTGCTTGTTTAAGTTGTTTGGACTTTGCCAAGACTAAAAGTGGTGATCCACTTGGTGCCCCAACACTTTTTCTGTGACCTACTGTATGTGTTTCCTCAAACAACAATATATATATATATACTTGCTGACGCCAGCCGTAGCATACAGCGGTGTAAGAATAGGAACAGAAAACGGTGAGAAAGGAATTCAGAAATCAAGAAGAAATAAATACTTTTTGAAAGACGCAGTTGTGAATAGATGTTTTGGTGGAGATGACAGATAATGAGTTGAAAAGATCTAACCCTAGAAAAAGCCACGTACAACTGACCGTGGCTGAAGATTGGTTGTTGTAAATTAACGCAAATCTTTGCAAACATTTGTCCTTGGGACTTGTTGATAGTCATGGAGAAGGCGAGTCTGAGTGGGAATTGTGTGCGTTTAAATTTAAAAGGGAGATTGGTGTAGGAAGGAAGGGGAGAGATTCTGGGAATGAAGATTGTTTCAGAATTTTGGATAGCAATCAGTTTGCACTCAATAATATTTGTATGTATTCGGGTAACGATAAGTCTTGTTCCGTTACAAATACCTTTTGATGGCATAATATTTTGGAGGAGCATAACTACAGCTCCCACCTTCAGATGAAGGATATGGGAAGGCATGCCAGTTGGTGTGAGGGTGTGTAAAAACTCCTGTGGGTACATTAGTTGATCATTAGGATTGTCACTGACAACTGTATCTACACACTTGGAGGTCACTTTTTCAACCTGTATAAGATCAAGAACTTTGTTGTTAATATGTAGAGAATTGTCATTTGTGATGCTCAGTATTGCTCTTACAGCAAGTTCTTGGGGAGTCACAGTCGAAAAATTAATATCACCGTAAAGCTGAGCAACTGGGTCTTGTTGTTGTGGTAAACATTGCTGTGTTGCTGTGTCTCCAGTTTTACCTTCCACAACTTGAAGACGCCATTGAAAAAACTGAGTTTCACTTTTGAGAGCTCTCATATTTTTTGTGAGTTTTAGGACCTTCATTTCATTCTACAGCCTGTGTTTGTTGATGCAAGAGGCAATGGTGAGGGCTCGAGAACAGCGGAAGATAACAGGCAGAAATCTCCACCGAGAAGAATGGTTTTATTACAGAAAGGTGCATTTTCCTGAGTGAGATCTCACAGCAGTCTGTCAACAGCTTCAAATGTATAACAATGTGTCATTGGTGCCTCATAAACTCCAGATGTTGCCATGTATTGATAGTACTCCTGACTTGTTGTGATAACTCGACTTGTGTTGGAAAGAACAACAGGAAGAACGTCTCCAAATCTGTCCCAATGTGATGCAATGAAATCTACTGCCCTTTGTCGTAGTGAGAGTGCATTGCCTTTGTCAACCGTTTGTATTAAGAAATAACCCACTGATAGGAACAGACATTTTCTGGATCCCAGAATAGAGATAATGTTGTACAAAAACCTGTCGACAGAGAAGATACTGTCGTTCATTTTATAACAAAGGCTTAGGAAACAACCGTCGCAGTATAACGAAAATAGGAAGGAGCGAAACCAATGCCAATGGTCGAGAGAATATCTTCCTATAGCAGGCTGCGGAAAATACTCCCAGGCGCACACAAGGCCGAAGTGAAAGGTCATGCGGTCAGGCTAGATATAGGGCGGTGACGTGACATCAATGGGGTCATGAGAGATGAGTGGGGAACGCGGTAGTCCGAAGGAGGAATAGGAATGGAGAAAAGCGACGTGAAGGTGTATGAGAGGCCACAGGCAGCGTGGGGAAGGGTTTGGAAGGGGATAAATAGGAATCGAGAAATGCTGTGTCGGCTGCGTGTGGGTGGGACCGGTTTTGAAGAGGAGCCGCAGGCAGAATGGGGAAGGGTTTAGAAGAGGACGAATAGGAGTCGAGAAATGCTGTGTCGGCTGCGTGTGGTCGGGACCGGATTTGAAGAAGAAGTAGGACGAACCAGAAGAGAAATATATATAAGAGATATTCATTTACTTCTTTAAGTAGATTATGCATTTTATATTTATTGAGTGTTTTATATTCTAGCAATTTCCTCCCCTTTGATGTTATTCTGTGTGTACTGTGCCATCTACTGGATTGTTAATGAAACTGTTTGCTATTACTTACTGCAGTATTAGGGTATTGTATTGTGTTAGACATTAAGGATGTAATGAGAAGTCAAGCAAAATAACACCTTTTATTGGCTAACTAGAAAGATTACAATATGCAAGCTTTTGAGGCAACTCGGGTCCCTTCTTCAGGTAAGAAGCAATCAATGCATTACATCTTGCCTGAAGAAGGGGCCTGAATTGCATTGAAAGCTTGCATATTGTAATTTTTTTTAGTTAGCCAATTAAAGGTGTCGTTTTGCTTGACTTCTTACTATTAACTGTTGTTAACACTAATATTCGGCACAGAGAGATTATAATCTCTACTTTATATTTATTCTTTGTTTAGACCATACCCCCACACTTACATAACTTTGGAAGAAACCAATAAATAGACTTTGGCCATATCTGATCAGATGCCCATAGTAGTTATAATGTAATTCTGAATCAACTTAAATCTTTATAACAATTTTTTATATATTAATGTATCAGATTTGTATGTTTGAGAGGTTGGGATTCCTGCGTTTTGCCTGCCTTTTTCACAGAATGCACTACGCTGAAAACAGCATCACTATCATGAAGCATAGTGGTGGCAACATCATGCTGTAAGCACAAATGGAAGAAATAAAGAAAGGTACAAGTGGGTCTACAGTCTGATGACACTTGGAGTCTTGACACAGCTTGCTCAAAGGTAAAAAAAAAAAAGAAAATTAAATAGTTGTGTAAAGGCTCAGAAAGAGTTTTTCATGACTGAGATTCAAATTGATACAAAAATTGGTCATCGTTCAGCTTCTCACCTTTTACCCCTTCTCTTCGGAGTTCTCGGTCCTGGATGAAGCCAGCAAACATCTGTGTCTCCATGAACAGCTGCAGAAACTGCCGGGCCCCTCGAGACGTGTGGGCTTTCCGGAAAGCATCCCGTTGCAGGGTACGTTGTCCTGCATCTCCTGGTGCCATGTGCAAGGAATAATGACCCACCAGCTCGACGAAGAACCGCACGAAAGCTTCTGAAATAAGGCCACTGAGGTTAGGGGAGGAGCCTGCTGGGAATGAAGAAGAAGAGAAGGGTAATGTGTAGTGAGAGTGGAACCTGGAGGAACTAGGTAGTGGGCTAGGGAAAGGACTGAAAGGGAGGATTAAGTGGTGTGAGGGATGGCCAGGAGTCGGCAAGGACAGGGGGAGATGGCAAGCACAGGGCATTGTCTCCCCCGGAACACTAGATGGCAGCCCTCCTGTGTTCCAGCAGCACAAGAAATTCCAACAAGGTATCATGGGACCTGGGAGTTTGTTGGGTCAGCCCTGTTGGGTTAAGTGGGTGCTTTCAGGGGGTGCTGCTGGGTCTGGAGACCCCTACTATGGTGGGCTTCCACCTCACCCGGAAGTGCTTCTGGGCCATGCTAAAAGACCACCAGATGTACTCCCGGATACAGCATAAAAGGAGACCAGTGCCTTCATTCTGGGAGTCAGAGTCGAGAGGAAGAAGACGAATCTTACAAGGAGGAGCAGAGGTGGAAGAGACAGGCAGAGAGAGAGAGAGAAACAGAGAAAGAGAAAGAGGAGAAGGCAAAGAGATTGGTGCTTTTATTTCTGCTTGTGTAACTGTGCTGCATTAGTGGGAAACAAAATGGAAAGTGTTTCCCACAAGAACAATAAAAAAAGTGCGTGGCTGGACTTGTGTCCTGCATCTGTTTGTGCTGGGTTTTGGAAGCTGAACGCACACTGCAAGACACAGGGTGTAAAAAGGCTGTAGTGAAAGATGTATTTGGAAAATAATAATAATTCATTACATTTATATAGCGCTTTTCTCAGTACTCAAAGCACTATCCACACAGGGAGGAACCGGGAAGCGAACCCACAATCTTCCACAGTCTCCTTACTGCAAAGCAGCAGCACTACCACTGCGCCACCTGTGAGGTTAAAGTGGGTGTTAGGGTTATCCTATTCTATCAAAACACTAACATGTTGTGTTTACAACCTGTTGTAACGAAGGTGTAGTTTGGTTAACATTTGGACTACAATTTTAGGTAGAAGATCAGGGACCTTAAAATGTTCTGATGCTGAGGAACTTGCATAAGCCATCTCTTACATAAAAGCAAGGATTTATAAAACATGAACTTGGTGTGAAAAATTGGTTTAACATTATGGCAAATTTTGACTATCTATAAGACTTTTTTGGTGTTAACATTTTAGAGATTCCAGGTGGCAGGAGAATGAAGAGATCAGAAATTCTCATTTCATTAAGTATTTGACATGGCAGTCAAATTCCAATGTTCTTGAACTAATTCTATCAAAGCTAACTGACTTGTTCTTTCTATACTTTTTTGTCTGAAAACTACCATCAGAGGACTGAAAATCTTCAGAGACAGTTAAAATTTCAAGGAACAAGGACTCAAGTATCCTTTAAAACAACGAGTAATTGTGATACTGATTCAAGAATGCTAACCAAATGTTCTGTTTTATCAGATTTGCAAGTCTTTGGACTCAATGATAACACATTTAGTATATGGATTTACAGAAAGGTACATGCAGGTCTCCATTCCAGTGGAGAGAGAAAATATTCCACGACTGGAGGACATTGAGAGGTGGACATGTCCTGAGGAGGAACGTCTACCATTTCTAGATTCTGAAGTTGACCTTTTAATAGGTATCAACAACCCCAAAGATTCTGAGCTGTGTCAAGTCATACCTAGCAGAGGAGATGGACCTCATGCTGTGAAGACTGCACTTGGGTGGAAGCTCGATGGACTGTACAAGGAAATAGACAACCTCGCAAAACACAGTGATACGCTGCCTAAATATTCAGTTGATCGTGTGTCAATAACAGAAATAGACAAAATGTTGCATCAATAATATAATTTCTATTTTCCAGACCGCAGCTGTGAAGAGAAAGAGGAAATGCCTGAAGAGGACATCAAGTTCGTGCACATCGTCTCAGAATCTGCAAGACTGGTAGGTGGCCACTACTGCTTAAATTTGCCTTTAAAAGATTAAACATTTAAAATGCCAAACAACTGCTGTATCACAGAACAGCATGCTATTGGTCTCAAAAGATAATTAAATAAATATCCAGGTTTCCACAGAGACTAAAAAGCTTTCATGAAAGACATTATTGAGAACGTTTATGCTGTCAAGGCTGAAATGTAAAGAATGCATAGTGTGGTACATTCTACAATACAGTGTGTATCATTCAAAGAAAAATAAGATCTGAGTGTTCTTTGATTATACAGCCACCTACTAAGGGACTTCACTTAATGAACAATTACTCAGAGATCCTGATCTAACTAACACACTTATTGGCATCTTTACAAGGTTTAATGGCAGACATTAAATCAAAGTTCTACCAAGTAAAAGTCCCAGATAGAGACATTGAAGTAAAGACTTGGAAGAATTTAAAATGACGGTATATCTTTTTGGTGTGGCTTCTTCACTCAGTTGTACTTCTTATGCTCTGCATAGCACAACCGAACATGCAAGAGAAGCAGTTCCTGAGGAACACCATGTTTCAGAATTTCTATGTGGATGACTGTTTAAAGATCTCAAGATGCCGGTCTGCTTGTGGTTCCAAGGATTAATAAAATAACAGTGGGAGGTCGAGCTTTTAGTTACAGGACCCCTAAACTGTGGAATGGTCTGCCTGCTACTATAAGAGATGCCCCTTCGGTTTCAGCCTTTAAATCCCGGCTGAAGACTCACTACTTCAGTTTAGCACACCCTGACTAGAGCTGCTGATTAACTGTACATACTGCATCTCTGTTGTCAGTCATTAGCACTAAAACATAAGTAACATGACAGTTATAATTGAATACTAACCCTCACCTATTCTGTTTCTCTTCTCGGTACTCAAATGTGGCAATTGGTGCCACGGCCCACCTGCCAAGTTGTTTGCCTGCCTATGGTAAAGTCATCCCTGATGGAGGATCGCAGGAATCATGGGAAAGAGGGGTCCTTTCATCGGATTGGCTGGCCCAGCACTGTTTCAGCCGTGGAATGGCCAAATGGGGGTGGCAGCTTGATGGATGAGGTCTCCAGGACTCTAAAAATATCCAGATCTTATTATGTGATATCATCTACTGTTAAATTCTGCTCCGTACTTCTAAAATTTTTATTTTTATGCTGTATTAAGGATTTGTTCTGTTCTGTGTATTGTATTGTAGTGACCCCCTTCTTTAGACACCCACTGCACGCCCAACCTACCTGGAAAGGGGTCTCTCTTTGAACCGCCTTTTCCAAGGTTTCTTCCATTTTTTCCCTAAAAGGTTTTTTAGGGAGTTTTTCCTTGTCTTCTTAGAGAGTCAAGGCTGGGGAGGCTGTCAAGAGGCAGGGCCTGTTAAAGCCCATTGCGGCACTTCCTGTGCGATTTTGGGCTATACAAAAATAAACTGTATTGTATTGTATTGTAAAGTCCACTCCAACAGAAGAACAAGCAATAAAACTGGTAAAAGATCCCCAAGCTCTGTGCTTCAAAGCGGGATTCCACCTGACCAAGTGGGTGAGGAACAACAGAGTCATCTTAATGTCTATTCCTGATGAAGACAGGGCTCTTGAACAAAAGGATTTAGACTTGAGCCACAGTTTGCTCCTAACAGAACATGCCCTAGGCATCCAGTGGTGCACTGACAATTTCAAGGGACAATTTCAAATTTCAGATAAAGTTACCAGACAAACCTGCTATAGGCCGTGTTATTCTGTCTGTTTTCAGTTCAGTTTATGACCCCCTCAGAATTTTAGCACCAGTTAGAACCAGCAAAGCTTATTTTAAGAGACTTGTGGACAGAAAAAACGTGGACGGGATGAAGAAGTGGGAGTCTGGCATGTTCAGAAATAGAAAAAAATGGATGGATGACTTTCAGTTACTGGGAGACTACAATGTGAACAGATGCACCAAACCTGCATGGTTTGGAACCTTAAAGTCCGCTCAAATGCACCATTCTGAAGACACTAGTGAAGACGGATATGGAACAGTAACATACATTCTCTTGACAAATGAAACACTGCTCATTCTTAATAGGGAAATCAAGAGTGGCACCAATGAAACATGTCAAAATTCAAAGACTGGTCCTAACAGCAGCTGTTGTGGCAGTCAAAATGGATAAAACACTAAAAGGTGAACTTCAAATACCCCTGCAAGGATCTGAATATTGGACTGACAGCACCATAGTGCTAAAATACCTTTCAAATGAAAACATTCGATTAACGACTTTTGTTGCCAACAGAGTCATAGTGATCAGACATCATTCACAACCTTCACAGTGGAAGTATGTCTCATCTGCCCTAAATCCAGCAGATCAAGCATCAAGAGGATCAGAAGCAAAGCATGTTCACAAAAGTGTTTGACCCAGTACTAGAAAGCAAAAGTATGTGAGTGACTGTGGCCTGTGATGGGTGATCATTCTGTTCAGGATGGGTTTATGCCTTGCACTCAATACTGCCTCGGCAGACTCGGCCCCTCCATGATTCTGACTCTTTTCTGGAAAAGTATGAATTAAAAGTGTTGGCACTGGGAATGAGGTGTAACCACTGTACCTCACTAAACAATTGCCAAGAGAAGATCTCACGCAGGATGTTACCTTCTTGCAGGGCTGTTTCCTGGGCCAGAATCTGCTCTCGCTCCTCTAAGATCTGCTGCAGTGCTGCCTGAAGCTTGCTGGGTAAGATGCAGTCCTCATCAGATATCTACAAACAGAGACAAAGACATTTGTTTGGATGACTGACATATATTAAATGCCTCTCATTATCTTATTATAAACTTTATGTTAATCAAATTAACATTTTTTGAGTATCATTTTATACAGTATATACATATATGCCTGCACAGATGGCTCTACCCCCTTGGGTGTAAAAATGTTGGAAGCCCAGGGAGGACCCCTGAGAAGAGACTGAGAATGTGAGGTGCCTCAGAGCATGGCCAGTGCCATGAAAACACATCACCTTGGTCCACAAAGAGGCCCTCAGATCTCAAGAAATAAAGATTAGTGTGTGAAGACACGACAGATTTGAAAATTATGAACACGAGGTCATGAAGATTAGTAAAAACCACAAAAAGAGATTCTCTTTTATGCGCCACAGTAAAAAAAAGGAACTTTTCAGCCAAGATGTTTTATTGCTCAAGCATTATGCCTTTAAAATTATTAGTGGATTATTTAAACACTGATATGTTTCTTACAGTAAAAGTAAGCCTTTTCAGGTGGTCCACTTGAGTCACATAGGACTCAAGTCTTGACTTATACTTGCTTATCGATGACTTGCGGCTTGACATAGACTTGAGATAAGTGACTTACAAAGTCTGAAGTTATAGCGCCACAGTTACTAGCTTTCAAATTGCTCTCCTCTAATTTACTTTCGGTTAATATACAGTACTTTTCGCAGGCCATATATCATTAGGATTAATCAGCATGTTGGAGAGCAAAAGGAATGGAGGGATCAGCACCAAGGGTTACCAACTTCTGCTCTTATCAGATTTACTGCAGACTACTCTGCAGTAAATCTCTCTCTGCACAGGAAGAGACTGAACACGTGCTGTGTGGCCCCGCGCATGCGCACTTCTCCAGAAGACACACAAACACGGACACCGTGCGCTTGTGTGTGTGACGCGCACGCCTGTGTGTGTGTGCGTGACTCGTGTGTGTGTGTGTGTGTGTGTGTGACTCGCGTGCGCCTGTGTGTGTATCTGTCTCTCTCTCTCTCTGCACAGGAAGAGACTGAACACGTGCTGTGTGGCCCCGCGCATGCGCACTTCTCCAGAAGACACACAAACACGGACACCGTGCGCCTGTGTGTGTGTGCGTGACTCGTGTGTGTGTGTGTGTGTGTGTGTGACTCGCGTGCGCCTGTGTGTGTATCTGTCTCTCTCTCTCTCTCTCTCTCTCTGCACAGGAAGAGACTGAACCCGTGCTGTGTGGCCCCGCGCATGCGCACTTCACCAGAAGACACACACACACACAGACACTGGACGCACACAAGGGTTTTATTAAAGAGGATGATGATAAGTGATAAGTCCCGTAAATGGTCATTTCCTAAGTGCTCTGCAAGGCTGCCAAATGCCAGTTACTTTATTATTTATATGCAGTGTCCTCCATAATGTTTGGGACATTTTTCATTGATTACCCCCTCTGCTGCACATATTAAAATTACAAATCAAACAATTCAGATGTGATTAAAGTGCAAATTGCAGACTTTCATTTCAGGAGATTTGAAGACTTTTCAGTCACACAGCACTTTTTCTTCCTGCTCTCTCCATTTCAGGACACCATAATGTTTGAAACACTTGGAATCACAGGTGTTTGTGATCACTCAGGTGTGTTTCTCATGGTTTCATAAGACACCTCAGCTTGCTTCTACCCTTTATAGTTTGTAGTTGCCATTGTTCAACATGAGAACAAGAGCTGTGTCAATGAAAATCAAATAAGCCATTATAAGATGGAAAAACAAGAATAAAACCATTCAAGACATCTGTAAAACCTTAGGACTATCTAAATCAACTGTCTGGAATACCAAGAAGAAGAAAGAACACACTGGTAAGCTCAGTAATCACAAAGGGACTGTGGCAGGCCAAGGAAGACATCCACTACTGATGACAGAAAAATCCTTACTATGGTAAAGAAAAAGCCCCACACGCCTGTCTGACAGACCAGAAACAGTCACAGGAGGCAGATGAGGATGTGTCAGAGCCGACTATCAGCAGAAGACTTCATGAACAGAAACACAGAGGCCACACTGCAAGATGCAAACCACTAGTTAAGGCACAAAAACAGGATGGCCAGATTACAGTTTGCAAACAAGAACTTAAAGGACCCTGCGGAATTCTGGAAAAAGGAGACAAAGATGAACCTCATCAGAGTGATGGCAAGAGCAAAGTGTGGAGACAACAAGGAACTCAAGACACAAAGCAGATTACCTCATTTGTCAAACATGGCGGTGTGAGTGTTATGACTTGGGTATGTATATCTGCCACAGGTACTGTCCCACTTCTCTTCGTTGATGATGGAACTGCTGATGGCAATGGCACAATGAATTCTAAGGTGTAGAGAAACATCTGATCTGCTCACATTCCAGTAGATGCCTCTACAATAAGATAATGAGCCAAACATACTGCTGAGGCAACACAGGAGATTTTCAAAACCAAAAAATGGAAAATTCTTAAATGACCAAGTCAACCACCAATTTAAATCCCATTGAGCAGACCTTCCATATCCTGAAGAGAAAACTTAAGGGGACAAGCTCACTAAAACAAGCAGGAGCTGAAGATGGCTGCATTAGAGGCTTGAAAGCGCATCACCAGAGAAGACCCTCAGCAACTAGTGATGTCTATGAACCGCAGACTTCGAGCGGTCATTGCAGGTAAGGGATTTGCGACAAAGTCCTAAATGCAATGGCTTTAATAGACCTGCCATTGCTGTGTCCCAAACATTATGGGGCTCTGAAATGGGGGGACCATGTAGAAAAACTGTTCTCATTTCTACATGGTGTGACCAAAATGTAACCATGAAAGTCTGAAATGTACACTTTAATCACATTTGATTTATTTGATTTGTAATTTTAAATTGTGGAGTAGAGGGGGAACCAAAGAAAAATGTGTCTTTGTGCCAAACATTATGGAGGGCACTGTACCAATCACTGTTATCACTTATTAAGAAGTTTTCACTGAGAAAATCTATTCTCAGCTTATATTTTAGTACACATCTGACTTTATGAAAATGAGATTAATTACAGATGGTGGTAAGAGTCTCTGAGGACTTTTTTTTTTAATCAAGTCTTCTCAATTATGACCCGAGTTGACTTGCTTGAATGTCATCTTTATAACTTTAGGCTTGAATTGAAACTTGAAGGCCAGGGTTTGGATTGTACCAGAGACTTGCATATGAAGGACTCAGACCCATCTCTGGAAATAAGTTGGAATTGATTATGGAAACAAATGGATGTTTTAAGCAGGCGACACACTGGTGCAGTGGTAGTAAAGCTGCCTTGCAACATTTATTATGTGTATATTTCCTATCATGTCTTTCAGTCCATCTATAATCAAGAGAGTGGCGGTGTCTTACATGTTGATTAGCACCCACAAAGTAAAACATTCACGTTACTCTGAACATGTGACAGTGATTACCCAATAGGCTTACACACCTAAACAGCCCTACAGGTTGAGAATAAACACTACAAAGTGCAGGTCGTACTTTTGTCCACTAGATGTCAGTAAAGTGTTTTTTAAAATCACTGCTCGTAAGTGCGATAAGAAAAATGATTTCCGCGTTGGACAACAGAAGTACGTACCCTGATTTCTTTAAGGTTCAAAAAACTACCAAAGAATGAAGCCCTGATAAATGATAGATTAGAACGTCCATCCATTCATTTTCTAACCCGCTGAATCCAAACATAGGGTCACGGGGGTCTGCTGGAGCCAATCTCAGCCAACACAGGGCACAAGGCAGGAATCCAATCCCGGGCAGGGTGCCAACCCACCGCAGGACACACACAAACACACCCACACACCAAGCACACAATAGGGCCAATTTAGAATCGCCAATCCACCTAACCTGCATGTCTTTGGACTGTGGGAGGAAACCAGAGTGCCCAGAGGAAACCCACGCAGACACGGGGAGAACATGCAACCTCCACGCAGGGAGGACCCGGGAAGTGAACTCGGGTGTCCTAACTGCGAGGCAGCAGCACTACCACTGCGCCACCGTGCCGCCCGATTAGAACATATTAAATAAAATCTATGAGTATTGTCCAATGGTGAATCACTATTTTAACATACAGTATTTACACTTATATGTATTCATCAGAATGGTACCACAATGGTTAGCATTCTACAATCTCTGCCCATTTAAAAGGACAATACTTCACCACCAGAACCCAGTGACCAATTTGCCCAGTTACTTCTCTAGTCTGAATCCTGTTTCCAGTCATTTTCAGTATAAAGTTTTCACCTTCTCCCTAGTTCTTCTTGAGCTTTCCTCTGACATGGTCAGAGATGTGCAGTTCACATTAACCGGTGGTCCATCAGTGGCCCCAGTGGAGCCGTGTGAGCGTGTGCATGATGGACTGATGTCCTAACCTGTTTTGCACCCCATGCTTAGATAGGCTTTGGTCCCCTGTAACTCTGAATTGGATTAAGCAGGTTTAAGAATATACTGTTATGTGTTTTATTTGTTATTGGGCAGATAGGGTGGGCTTCCTGTTTGGGGTTGGTTACCCATTGTGCTTAGTCCTGTTGTGATAGGCACCAACTCTCAGCAACCCAGAATTCACTAAATACTAAGAAAATGGTTGGATCGTGTACACTTTTCTCAGCGCCACATACAATTAAATTAGAAGGACTTTGACCAAAACACTTACAACATCGGTCAAAAGTTTTGGAACACCTCAGTTTTTATACAAATGCATGCAGTTTAATGTCTTGATGTTTCATGAAATCAAGACATTGAACAAATAAACAATGAAAAATAAAAAATAAACCAAGGAATCATTAAGTGTACAAAATTTTATTCAAATTTTTGATTCATCAAAGCAGCCTGCACTTTTTGCTGATATACCATATATGCTCCAATAAACGCAGAGTCTCTTATTGTCGTCGGTCTCTAATAAGCGCCGGGCTACAGAGGGGACGCGGCCAAATAGTAGCCGGTCTCAAACAGTAGCCGGGTCTTTGATATTTGCCTACTAGCGTACATTGTAAGCGTCTGTATCTTTATAGACATGTGTAATACATCTGCATGTCAGCACATTGCATAAATAAGAAATACGGATATACCGGTTTCTAAAACTGCTTCATTTTCATGCCGGGTTGACCAAAATACAGTCGTTATACTGTAATACCGTACGGTAGTGATAAACAGAGAGTGGTACAAATGTGTTTTGCTATGAAGAGTCTCCGCAAAGATTCATCACTTTTAACCAGCTGCACATTCCTTATCGTTTTCGCTGACAACGGGATTTGCCTAGGTCGTCAGACCCCGGACGCATTTACTTATTTTGGACCTGCGAGGCCCTGGATTATGAAATTTACCCTTTGGGCAGAGAGGGGAGTAACAAAGAAAGACCTGCCATCTTCGTATCCGCTAAAATGGTATTTTCTTGTCATTGCGGATTTGGATGAAGAATAGCAGCGAAAGGTACAGAAAGACATTGCCATTTATCTTTAACAGTCTTATGCAGTATGTGAAATTCAAATAAAATAGCTGTTTATATTAGCTGATATTTTTGTGTACCTACCTGTACCGAAAAAATATTGCATTTTGAAGGTTTCTGTTAATAATGGCCGGTCTCAAATAGCAGCCAGTCTCTATTAAGCGCCGGGAGCCGGGCCACTATTGGAGCATATACGGTAACAGCCAAACTGTGGCTGTAGGAACCTGAGACCATCACACTTCCTCCATTTTTGAATGTTGGTGTCACACACTGAGGAACCATCTACTCAATGGGATAGAAACACCCTGCATGATGATCCAAAGATTTCAAATTTTGATTTATAAGACTTTCTTCCAGTCTGCAGTAGTCCACGGCTGGTATCTCAAGGCCCGATTTTGCCCTTTTAATGAATGGCTTTCTTCCTGCCACTCACCCTGTCAGACCTGCAGCACCAAGTCTCCTCTTCACAGTGCAAATTGACTTTTGTTTTTTTTTTTTGACCTGCACTATTAAGCCGTGATTAAAGCTGTTGTTGTGCTGTGGGGTGCCTGTGATGACGTTACCTGGTGACCCTCAGAAACTGGTCTTCTGATTGGCTTGTGACTTTAGGTCTGCCAGATCTCTTCCTATCAGAGTTTCTTCCAGTTTCTAAATGCCTTTGGATTGTGTAGGACACCACTGGACTCACTGACACTTGGCTATTTTTTTTTCCAATTTCTCTAAATGACAGGCCTACACTACTAAGGGTAATAATAATAATACTACATTTTATTTATATAGCACCTTTCCCATGCTCAAGGCGCTTCACAGAGTCTTAGAAAAAAACAGCAGGGTATATAATTCAGAACTAATAATGCTCTGTCCCATTTCATTTGTTAATTGTCATTTTCTTGCCATCTTCACTGGAATATTGTCCAAGTAGTACTTTAGAGGGTGTAGTAACACAGTACTCTGTTCCAACTCTGCTTTAAGACACACAGAGGGTTTTTAAGTAATCAACAGAAGTTGGGACACCTGAGCAAATTGTTGGCTTCAATCTGCAAGGCTTCGTTTACTTTAATTGCTGCAGAACATCTGCAGATTTAAGCAATTACCGTATATACTTGAGTTTAATTTCTCCCGCGGATAAGTTGGGACTTGGTTTTACCGTATAATTTCCGGTATTTTATAATGTCGGTCATATAAGTTGAACATGGAAAACTCCCGCTATTGGTACAAGAGATTACGATATGCTAATGCCCACCTGAGAGAGTAACCACGGAGCACACGGCCTTTTTTTTCTATGTATTGTGCCTACGTGGCCACACGGTAATACCCGCACAATTCTGAAATAACATTTGCACTGTTTTGTGTTTGTTGTATCTCATACACCTTTATCGTAAGAGCATCCGTTATCTACGACGGAGTGTTTGACCACAAGATAATATGAAGCTGGTTTTAAATTAAAAGTCGTTGAAGTGGCGAAAGAAATTGGTAACTGCGCTGCAGCAAAAAAATTTGATGTGTCTGAGAAACTGGTGTGAGATTGGAGGAGGCAAGAAGATGTAAAAAAATAAAATAAAATTGTCGTATTTTTGAACGGTCGTATAAGTTGGAGTCTGATTTTATGATCGAATTTTCAGGATTCAAGACCCGACTTATACGCAAGCATATATGGTAGCTGTTTCCTGAAGAAGGCCATTTGTAATATTCTGAAATTTCCTTTCTTTTTGTTTTAATTAATGTAAACTTTAAATTTAAACATCTGCCAATTTACTGCTTAACTTTTTTTTTTTTTTTTTTTTTTACCATTTTAGGACATTCACTGCATTTCAACTGATTACATTGAAGAAAAACTGCAAAAACTGAGGTGCTCTAAAACTTTTAACCGGTAGGGTACACAGGTAAGCAATTAGCCACAGCAAAAAATGTACACTGCTATCTGCAAAGTCAAAAAAGACCATTGAAGAGAGTACCACGGCTGAAGATAAGAGTCCTCAGGGGTTATACGCACTCAGAAGAGATGAGGGTCTTCATTTTCCAGGTGAAAGATTCAGCAGTTTTAATTCTCACAGGGCGTGTGCTCCTCCTTTGTGAGGGCAGAGCATAAAAGCAGCAGTACACAAGGGTGACATCTTTTATGAACTTGTGGGTCCTGCAGTGCTATTGTTAATAAATCACTTATGAATTGAAGAAATGAACTGACCGGCAGAAGGTGGGCAACAGAGCTTAGCAAGGCCCTAAGAGGAGTCAAGCATTCCAGAAAGGAGTCGGTGACGGCCATAAGAGGATTGTTTAGGAGGGGGTAATAAATAAAAAAGAAAAACTCCAGCAGGAAATTTTAATGAGTGTTTGGGCCTGGACTAAATAAACTGTAAATATCAGTGTACCCCTAAGCTCATATAATATAATATTCCCCTTAATAATGTTTACTGGTTTTTAAAAAAAAAAAAAAAAAACCAAAGTGAGTTTTATGTGGTTTGCGGAGGCTTTAGAGCTCCAGGCGGTGTTCACGCGAGAACCTGTTGGACGCGGAGAGAGGAAGAAGCGGGGGAGTTGAAAAAAAAGAGACGGTTGTGAGTTGAGCGAGAGAGGCGAACGGACGGGGTTAGCCTGCGGGATACTTTGGGATAGCACTCCAGGTGACCAAAGGAAAGCCTGGCAGCTCCTCGGGCAAGGAGGAAAAACAACAAGTTTTAGCCCATTTGGACGGACTAGCTCCATTTCGTTTGCAGCGTTTTACCGTGAGCCTGCTTGCACGGCAACTCCATCATTTTTCTACAGAGTGGAAGTGCTGTGTTTGGACAATGGACACTGGTTTTCACTTCACTTATCTGTGAGTGCTGTGACCTTTTATATTGGCTCGTTAGAGTGAACGGGCCTTAACGTTTTTTTGGCCACCACATTCCCGAGCGTCCACCAGGCCTGCAACGAGGGGAGTTTGTGTAAATATTATTTTTCTATTTTGGTGGCCTCTGGCTTGGGTGTGTGTGTGTGTGTGTGTCTGTGGGCCCCTACAGTTGTTAAGTTAACGTGAGGTTTTAGTAATTAAGTTTGCTCATATTATAGATTTGGTTATTGTGTTTTTATTAACAGTGGGATATTTTAAGTGCCGGTAAAAGCAAACAGCTAAAAGTACATTTGTAAGGTTAAAGTATACTGCCTGAACTGATAGATAGATAGATAGATAGATAGATAGATAGATAGATAGATAGATA
>JANRMT010027041.1:18751238-18763654 GCA_026402145.1 Polypterus bichir lapradei | reverse complement strand
ATAGATAGATAGATAGATAGATAGATAGATAGATAGATAGATAGATAAGAACTTTATTTATCCCAAGGGAAACTCTTTTGTCATAGACATGCTCAGTGCAACAAGAGGAATAAAGATAAGGTAATAAAGAGTTAAAAAGATCAGTAATAATAGTGCAAACAGAATAACTAAATAAACAGAATAACAACATAACTCTCAACAAAATATCAACTATAACTATAACTAATAGTTTGTATTATAACTATACAGTAATCCCTCGCTATATCGCGCTTCGACTTTCGCGGCTTCACTCTATCGCGGATTTTATATGAAAGCATAACTAAATATATAACGCGGATTTTTCGCTGCTTCGCGGGTTCTGCGAACAATGTGTCTTTTTACTTCCTGTATATGCTTCCTCAGTTGGTTTGCCCAGTTGATTTCATACAAGGGACGCTATTGGCGGATGACTGAGAAGCTAACCAATCAGAGCACGCAGTTGAGTTCCTGCGTGCTGAATGCAGTGTTAACCAGGAAGTCTTGTCTCGCTCATTCAGCATCAACGTGCTTCGCTGTGTAAAGAGTTGTGCTCTTTAGTGTTTATCTTTGTGCATAGTCAAGTCCTTCATTATGGCTCCAAAACAATCTGCTACTGCTTCAGGGGCCGTGCCCAAGTGCAAGAAGAAGATGTTAACGATTGCTGAAAAGGTAAACGTTTTGTATTTGTTGAAGGCTACGATTCTTTTTATTTAAAAAGTAGGAAAGAAATATAAGATCTACGGCCGCAGTGTCCTTTTAACCAGGGTGCAAAACGAGTTGTAAGTGGATGTAATAAGGCAGTAGTCTGGATGGAATCTGCTTTAGGGATTTGGATTGAAGACTGCCAGAAGAAGAACAACGGCAGTGCTACACAATCGCCTGAAGTGGCTCCTTTACAAGGGCTGTAACGCTCTCCTTTGTTGTGCAGTAAAATTAAACTCATTGTTATCGGACAAGTCATCGTGTCATTGTTGGTGAGTAACCATAATTAATTTTCTTCTTACAGTACTTAGTACATGTACGTACGTTTAGTGTCAGTGTACACACATTTACTGTATACTATTTTTCTTGCATTGTACGTATTTATTGCTGGTGACCTGTCTATCGTAATGGCTGTAACATATGTGATATCGGAGACACTCAATATCTTTAAAATAATATTTAGGTTTTACTGTATATAAACAGTGTGTTTATATACATAATTTCAATGAATCTTACCTAATATCTAAGAGAATACAAAGGGATTATGCTGTATAACTCTGCGGGGAATATTTATAAACAGTGTGGGAGAGTTTATAAGGGCTTAAAATATACAAAAATAACCATACAAACATATGGTTTCTACTTCGCGGATTTTCATCTATCGCGGGGGGGTCTGGAACGCAACCCCCGCGATCGAGGAGGGATTACTGTATAACTCATTTGTGCAGAGCAACAAACAACTATAACAAAAATTATAACAGATATAATAAATTACAGATTATTAGTGCAAGTGGTAATGAAAAGTGGCTAGTGTTTATGCTATAAAAAAATGAGATAGCAGCATGTGATGATGGGAAGGATCACCTACAGAATGAGGAAGAATTATACAGTCTTATTGCCACAGGTAGAAAAGATTTCCTGTGGCGTTCGGTTCTACACTTGGAGGCAATGAGTCTTTTGCTACAGTATGTGTGCTCTGATGATCCATCAAGGAGGCATGCATGGGGTGAGAGGGGTTGTCCATGATACCGAGAATCTTTTTCAGCATTCTCCTCTCAGACACCTCCGCCAGGTTCTCCAGTCTGACACCCAGGACAGAACCAGCCTTTTTAATCAGTTTGTTCAGCCTGTTGGCCTCAGCTGTCTTCAGCCCACTGCCCCAACACACAGCTGCAAAAAACACCACACTCTCTACCACAGAGTGATAGAACATAGTCAGCATCTTCCTACAGACATTGAAAGACCTGAGCCTCCTCAATAGGTAAAGTCGGCTCTGCCCTTTCTTGAAAACCGTGTTGGTGTTCTTGGACCAGTCCAGTTTACAGTCAATGTGTACCCCCAGGTATCTGTAGTCCTCAACCACCTCAACATCAGTTCCTCTGATGGTGACAGGGGTGGGAAAAGGAGCCTGTTTTCTAAAGTCCACAACCAGTTCCTTTGTCTTTGTGATGTTTATCTGCAAAAAATTTAGCTCACACCACTCCACAAAGCTGTCTACCACCCTCTTGTATTCATCCTCCTGTCCTTCCCTGATACAGGCCACAATGGCAGAGTCATCAGAGAATTTCTGCAGATGACATGACTGAGACCTGTACCTGAAGTCAGACATATAGAGGGTGAAGAGGAAGGGTGATAGGACAGTTCCCTGCGGCGCCCCCGTGCTGCTCAGGATTCTATCAGAGCAGCAGCTCTTCAGCCGGACATGCTGTGGTCGATTGGTTAAACTGTCCGTAATCCAGGCTACCAATGGGGCGTCCACCTGCATTTCCGTAAGCTTCTTTCCCAGCAGTGATGGTCTGATTGTGTTAAAAGCACTGGAGAAGTCAAAAAACATGACCCTCACAGTGTTCCCAGCAATGTCCAAATGAGAATAAGCCTGGTTCAGCAGATAGATGATGGCGTCCTCCACGCCGATACGGGGCCGATAAGCAAACTGTAGGGGGTCCAGCCAATGTTCTACCAGCAGACGCATATGTTTCAGGAGAAGTCTCTCCAGCACTTTCATAACGTGTAAAGTCAGAGCCACTGGCCTGTAGTCACCGGGGGTCAACGGGTGGTTCTTTTTGGGGACTGGAACCAGACAGGATGTTTTCCAGAGTGACGGGACCCTCTGCAGTTTCAGACTCTTGTTGAAGATCAGATGTAGAACTCCACCCAGCTGGGCAGCACAGCACCTGAGCATCCTGGGACTGATGCCATCAGGACCTGCAGCTTTACTGGGATGAAGTCTACACAGTTCCCTTCTAATGTCATCAGCTGAGAGAGACGGAGAGAGACAAGCTGTGCAGGCAGGAGAGGAGGTATAGAAGGTATTTGTTGTGAAGGGTAAATATACTGAAACTTGTGTGAGTTTTCTAATTTCTGTAATCTATGATTTGTGGGAATTTTGATTGGTCTTAACTATAAATAGTTTTATTTATTTATTTATTTGATATTTTTTCCAATTTAGTCAATAAATTTTGTTATATTTTGGGAACATATTTGTATTGTGAATTGTGTTGCAAGTTACTAATTGTGAAACAGCTGGCAGATTATTATTGGGGAGTAGGTATTAGTTAAGGGATTCCAATTTATCCTCTAAAAACACATTCTTAAAATTAAAGGGGTTTTCTATAAATCAGTTTAGGGAAATAGAGTTTACGAACTTAGGGTGCTATCCTATGGCTAAAGGGTAAAATAAAATGAATGTAGTAAGGTAAAAGGAGGATGCAGCTCACCTGCTGAATAAAACGACCTTCATCAAGATGAACAATCAGCACCTGATAGGAGAGACCAGAAAAAATACAATCAATGAAAATGGAAAAAGACCACAATATCATCTGTGTATGTAGTGCACCACAAAGAAAGTAGGAAGAAACACTCAGGCTTTATATAGAGCAGTGTCCTTCAGGGTGAAAGGCGTAACAAGGAACATCACACAGACCTATCAGGGCTTTAAAAGCATTGACATTTTTTCAATATCAACCTGAAAGCAAGAGTAATTAAATCTTTCAATTCTTTCTATCAACCCATTATTTATCCTCCTCCTCATCATATTTATCACATAAAAAAGCCAAAAACTTTGATTGTATTATGAAAAACAGAAACATGTACATAAATACAGTAGGAAAGGTCTGTCGAGTGTCCACTGCTATATGGATACAATACAATTTATTTTTGTATAGCCCAAAATCACACAAGAAGTGCCGCAATGGGCTTTAACAGGCCCTGCCTCCTGACAGCCCCCCAGCCTTGACTCTCTGAGAAGACAAGGAAAAACTCCCAAAAAACCCTTGCAGGGAAAAATGGAAGAAACCTTGGGAAAGGCAGTTCAAAGAGAGACCCCTTTCCAGGTAGGTTGGCCGTGCAGTGGGTGTCAAAAAGAAGGGGTTCAATACAATACAGTACAATACATAGAACAGAATAAATCTTCAATACAGTATAAAAATAAAAATTTTACAAGTACAGAGCAGAATTTAACAGTTGATGATATCCCATAATACACCACCCGTCCTTCGTGTGACATGTTTTGTGACAGTCACCAACACACAGCCCAATGTCGCAATTGGAACAATAGAGATGTGTTTCTTTATGCACTTTTTCTCATTTTTTTTGTGTTGTTTACACATGAGAGAGCAGAACGTCACTGCCTGATCCGCACGATCGACGCACCCCTTGTGTTACTGTAGGCTACCACAGACAGTGCCATACTTAGTGACTTCCACATCTCCCCCCGACACAAACGTTGACAGTTGCTCCATTGTGAACAGTGCTTAGGGGGCTACCATCTTTCTTGTTTTTACAACTGATCACAATTATTTTGCCTTTTTGTCACCCAGCTACTGTCACTCCATGCTGACGCTTCACCAGGCATATTGCGGCAGTTTGGTCGTACAGTGCCGTATCATACATCAGTTTCATTGTACATGTCAACGTCTGATGACTACTTCACATTGTCATCACTATCACTTGCTGTGACGATGCGGGTCCTGCTCCACGCTCCCTCCTTAAGCAGTGAGTGCAATGATTATTCATTTTTAAAAAACTGGCCATTCATTTAGAGCCTCTATACCACATTCCTCCCCCCTTAAGCCACCAGTTGCAAGGGAAGGCTCCAAGCCACTACCAACCCAATGCAACTGGCGGCCCAGATATGCAGCTTGGATCTAACAATACACTAAAAACAAACAAAACCGCTAAAACAATCCCACACTAAAACCTGCCCAAGCCCCCCTTGTAAAAACAGGACATTAAAGGAAGAGAACTTTAAAAAGACAATTAAAACCATCAATAAATAAATGTCCATTAAAAAGTTCAGTCCTTTAAAATGTCCTCCCCCGGCTTGGGTCCATGGGTTCTTTCATAAAGTCTAACACCAAAACCGCTTGCTGATCCGTCTCCTTTTCATTGGTCCCTATTGCCAGCTCATCCCACCGCTGCCACCATTTGTGAGGATGCGGGTCCTGCTCCATGCTCCCTCCTTAAGCCGTGAGTGCGCCGATTATTTATTTTAAAAAACTGGCCATTCATTTAGAACCGCAGACCTGCTATAACACACTTGGTTCAAGAAACAACAACAACAAATATTTATGTAGTACATTTTCATACAAATGGTCTAGCTCAAACTGCTTTACAAGATAAAGAAAGAAACGTTTATAAAAAACAAAAATAAGATTAGAAAATACTAACTAACAAAGAATAAAGAATAGTCTGATGGTTGGGATGACAGAAAAAACAAAAAAAAAAAAACTCCAGATGTGCTGGTGAGAAAAAAAAAAGCAAAATCTGTAGGGTTTACAAGACTAAGAGACCACCCAGCCCCAAATGGGCATTCTACCTAATATACATGATTTTAATCAGTCCTCGTGGTTTTCAGTCTTCATGTGAAAGACTTTTATGATGACGGTCATGTGGACATCTGCCTTGATTAGGTGGTGGTGGCGCAGATCGCCACTACAGAAAAAACAGAAAAAGAACTGCAGAGAAAAGAAGGGATTACTACGGATTGTGGAGCCATGAAGAACATGATAATACAAAGAATATATAAACTGCTCAAAAAAAATTAAAGGAACACTTTAAAAACACATCAGATCTCAATGGGAAAAAAAATCCTGCTGGCTATCTCTACTGATATGGACTGATATGGTAATGTGTTAGGAACGAAAGGATGGCACATCGTTTGATGGAAATGAAAATGATCAGCCTACAGAGGGCTGAATTCAAAGACACCCCGGAAATCAAAGTGAAAAAATGATGCGGCAGGCTGGCTCGTCCATTTTGACGAAATTTCATTGCAGCAACTCCAAATCGTACTCAGTAGTTTGTATGACCCCCACGTGCTTGTATGTATGCCTGACAGTGTTGGGGGGTGGGGGTATGTTCTTAATGAGATGATGGATTGTGTCCTGGGGGATTTCCTTCCAGATCTGGACCAGGGCATCACTGAGCTCCTGGACAGTCTGAGGTGCAACCTGGCGGCATCGGATGGACTGAAACATAATGTCCTACCCAGAGGTGTTCTATTGGATTGAGGTCAGGCGAGTGAGTGTGGGGGCCAGTCAATGTATCAGTTATTTCATCCTCCAGGAACTACCTGTATACTCTCACCACATGAGGCTGGGCATTGTCGTGCAGCAGGAGGAACCCAGGTGCCACTGCACCAGCATAGGGTCTGACAATGGATCCAAGGATTTCATCCTGATACCTATTGGCAGTCAACATGCCATTGTCTAGCCTTTAGAGGTCTATGTGTCCCTCCATGGATATGCCTCCCCAGACCATTACAGACCCACCACCAAACCGGTCATGCTGAACGATGTTACAGGCAGCATAACGTTCTCCATGGCTTCTCCGGACCCTTTCATGTCTGTCACATATGGGTGAACCTGCTCTCATCTGTGAAAAGCAGTGGTGGACCTGCAAATTCTGGTATTCTATGGCAAATGCTAATCGAGCTCCATGGTGCCGGGCAGGCAGTGAGCACAGGGTCCAATAGAGGACGCCAGGCCCTCAGGCCACCCTCATGAAGTCTGTTTCTGATTGTTTGGTCAGAGACATTCACACCAGTGGCCTGCCTGCTGGAGGTCATTTTGTAGGCTCTGCCAGTGCTCATCCTGTTCCTGTTTGCCCAATGGAGCAGATACTGGCAGGTCCTACTGATGGGTTAAGGACCTTCTACGAGGGGCCCTGTCCAGCTCTCCTAAAGTAACTGCCTGTCTGTCTCCTGGAATCTCCTCCATGCCCTTGAGACTGTGCTGGGAAACACAGCAAAATCTTTTGGCAATGACACGTACTGATATGCCATCCTGGAGTACCTGTGCCACCTCTATAGGGTCCAGGTATGGCCTCATGCTACCAATAGTGACACTGACCGTAGACAAATGCAAAATTAGTGAAAAAAACAGATGAGGAGGGAAAAATGTCAGTGGCCTCCCTCCACCTGTTAAACCATTCATTCCTGTTTTGGGGATCGTCTCATTGTTGCCCCTCTACTGCACCTGTTGTTAATTTCATGAACACCAAAGCAGCTGAAACTGATTAACAAGCCCCTCTGATGCTTAACTGACCAGATCAATAGCCCAGAAGTTTCACTGACTTGATGCTATACTCTCATTAAAAAGTGGGCCTTTAACTTTTTCAGGGTTAAAATAATGAGCAATGGTTCAGTTACAGTTTATTCTAAAACTGTCCTTACGGCTTTTCGTTTGCCATTGTGTTTTTGGTTGGAGACTCCGCCCCACTCAAAAATATTGATGAGCTACCCTATTATGGGGAAAGTGCATTGAAATACTCATGATTTTTTGCAGTGTGATGTTATTTCATCCTCTAGATGGCTGAAGAATACTGTCAAGAGCATTTTTCAGGCTTAAAAATGTAAAGTGAAATATTGCATACTACCCCATTCCTGACTTGTGGTTAACCGTAATTGCACAGAGTTCCTCAGGGTTAACAACAAGGATGTTAAACAAGGAAAACAAGGAATACAGGAGCAGAAAACCCCATTGGTTTTTCCATCCCAGCTCCTAGCTCTGTTGAATTCAAGACATCACAATGTTAAAGTTATCTGAAGAAGCTTCCCATTTGTAATGTCTGCAAAGAGTACGTTTGTGAAGTAGAAACTCAAGTCAAATAGACTATACTATGCAGTGCACTGGAAAACTGAAAACCGCCACTACTGTCTCAGCCGTAGGTAGGAGAGATGTGCAAATGAAACTCAAATTTTGTTCGTTTATATTTCCAAACTAGACTTGATAGAAATGGCACTGAGCACAAGGCAGGAACCGACCGACTTGTTTGTTGCACGTAACGATAAATGTTCATGGCCATATTGTCTATGGGCAGCAACGGTAAATAGTACATGGAGGAACAGTCATAAAATGGTGTGAATGAATAAAGAAACAAGACCCCAATGTGGCAGCATGTGGACATCAACATCATAATGATAAAAATAATATACAGTATATGCCTATTATGTTACTGTATTTGTTCTAATGATGGACTACTCAGATCCCCTTACAACTTGTGGGAGGGAACTCTCCCAGAATCTATTGGTGTGTGTGTGCAAATGGCCCTGCACCATTTGGCAGGAGTGAGAAAAGTGGCTGTGTTGTGCATGTCATGACTAAAAGGCTCTGGAGGCCAGTAATGTTCTGCACCAACTTCACCAGTCTCTGCAGTGCTTTGAGCCAAACTGATGCTGTACCAGAATACTATGGACATTAAGGATGGACTCCACTGTGCAGCTGTAGAAGTTCGGAGTAGCAGCTGTAGAAGGCGGAGTGGTGGCTCTGAGGGGCGGAGTGGTAGCTCTAAGGCTAAGGATCTGCGCTGGCATCCCGAAGGTTGCCGGTTCGAATCCCTGTCACTAGGCCCTTAACCTTCAATTGCTCCAGGGCGCTGTACAATGGCTGACTCTGCGCTCTGACCCCAAGGGGTATGCGAAAAGATGCATTTCACTGCGTGTTGTCCTGTATAACTATGTATGTGACAAATAAATAAAGAATTACTATTATTATTAAGTTCATGAGAACAGATGGAAAAATGTAAGTTGCCCCCAGACATCTCAAGGCATACAGCACTGGTGAGCCTTTCTGACAAGTTTGACCAGCTCCACGGTTTTGCTGATATTTAGAGGAGATTATTTACCCGGCACCACTAAGTCAGCAGGTGGTCCTCTTCTCTGTAAGATGTTTCACCATTGTTGGTGATCAGACCTATGATGGTGGGATCATCAGCAAACATAACAATGGAGTCAGAACTGAACAAGGAGTACAGAAGAGGGCTCAGCAAACAACCCTGTGGAGTGCCTGTGCTGAGGGGTCAGCGTGGAGGATGTGATGCTGACAATCCACACACGCTGAGGTCTGCTGGTTAGGAAGTCCAAAATCCAATTGCGACGGTGGTGTCGAGTTTTAAATTGAGGAGTATGGTGGTCAGCTTTGTGGTAACAACAGCATCAAATGCTTAGCTCTGGCCTATAAACACCACTCTGGCATAGCAGTTTGTATCATACAAATGTGCCAGGATGGTATGACCATTAAGTGTCAATTTAGTTTATTGAAATACGAATGAATCATTGTTTCATGCATTTGTTTCACGTTTATACAACTTATCTTAACATGTTAGGGTAACTTTAAATGTACATTAATATTTGATTTATTTTTAACTGAAGGGTATTGGTTCTAAATATTTAGTGATGTGAGGCAACATGAGGAATTCACATTTTAACTATGGAGGAAGGAAAAGGGTCAAGTATACAGGCTGCCAGTCATATGACATTCATGGCCCTCTCACCCTCTGTAGCAGACATTTCCTGGATAACAGCCATTTTAATCCCTGAAACAGCCTGCCCATACCTAAGGGAAGCAGCCGTGTTGCTATTCTCTGAATAACATCTGCTGTTAAAAAATGGTGTGAGGATCCTGATCTGAAACTTGCTGAGTGGTGTCCCTCAGGGGTCAGTGCGCTGCTATTTTTAATATACATAAATGATTTGCACAGGAACATAAATAACAAGCTGATTAAGTTTGCAGAGATTAGCAGGATAGGTAGATTGGCAGACAATCGAGAATTCGTTGAATCATCGCAGAGGGGATTGGATAGCATACAGGCTTGGACAGATGTGTGGTATATGATATTATTCAACTTCACTTTCTGGAAGTGTTTGACAAGGCACTGCATGAGAGGTTTTCTGTCTGTGTCGGATTTGGGCGGCAGTGCGCCCGCTGGTGGTCCACAATACATTTACATTTTTTTGCTTAGCAGGCACTTTTATCCAAACCGATCAAGGAAACATCAGTCATTTACTTATTGGGTTGACTCTTTTATCTGTGTCAACTTAGATACATCTCTTTTGGTTTTTCCAAGTGGAGCAAAGTGACTTACTCGGGTTCACACAGTGTCAGTAGCAGGACTTGAACCCACAACCTTGGGATCTGAAGTCCTAAGCCTTAACCACTACACTACACTGCATGCCCACAATAAATACAATTAAATCGTCCCTCCATATTATATATTTCCCAAATCTGCTTTTTATCCTTTAGTGGCACAGTCACTGGACATTAAAACTTGGGAACAAGTGTTACAGGAAGTCAAATTTCAAGTAGTGTATGACTTTAATGAGGACATCATTTCACACATTTTACAGCTGGAAGTAAATAAGCTCCAATGTAATTAGAACAATCCAGACAAGAGTAGGCCATTCAGCCCAACAAAGCTCACCAGTCCTCTCCACTTATTCCTTCCAAAAAAACATCAAGTCGAGTTCTGAAAGTCCCTAAAGTCCTACTGTCTACCACACTACTTGGTCACTTATTCCAAGTGTCTATCGTTCTTTGTGTAAAGAAAAACTTCTTAATGTTTGTGCGAAATTTACCCTTAACAAGTTTCCAACTGTGTCCCCGTGTTCTTGATGAACTCATTTTAAAGTCACTATTTCAATCCACTGGACTAATCCCCTTCATCATTTTAAACACTTCACTCAGGTATCCTCTTTATCTTCTTTTGCTTAAACTGTAAAGGCTCAACTCTTTCAATCTTTCCTCATAACTCATCCCCTGTAGTCCTCTAATCAGCCTAGTCGCTCTTCTCTGGACATTTTCTTGTGCTGTTATGTCCTTTTTGTAGCCTGGAGACCAAAACTGCGGCCAGTACTCCAGATGAGGCCTCACCAGTGTGTTATAAAGACTGAGGAGGTCCTCCTATGACTTGTACTCCACACATCAAGGCACTATATAACCTGACATTCTGTTAGCCTTCTTAATGACTTCTGAACACTGTCGAGAAGTCGATAACTTAGAGTCCACTATGACTCCTAAATCCTTTTCATAAGATGTACTCTCGATTTTCCGACCGCCCATTGTGTATTCATACCTCACATTTTTACTGCCTATGTGTAATTCTTTACATTTTCTGACATTAAATTTCATCTGCCACAAATCTGCCCAAGACTGTATGCTGTCCAAGTCCTCTGTAATGATTAAATGAATTCCAGATTATCTGCTAATCCACCTAGCTTGGTATCATCTGCAAACTTAACCACTTGTTACTTATATTCCTATCTAAATCATTTATAGATATTAAAAATAGCAGCGGCCCGAGCACTGACCCCTGCTGAACACCAGTCTTAACATTGGCCAATTCTGATGAGGTTCCTCTCCCATCACCCTCTGCTTCTAAATCATTACTGAACCTTAAAATAAGTTTAGCAAAGTTATTTTGCTTGATTTCTACAAACAGTATGTAATTCAGGACTCATTTCCAGGCCTAGGCATGGCATCATTTGGTAGCACATACTAAGGTGAACAGGTGTTTTCATGTAGTATAGCGAGATTGCGCTGGTTTGGACATGTGTAGAGGAGAGATGCTGGGTATGTTGGGAGAAGGATGCTAAGGATAGAGCTGCCAGGTAAGAGGAACAGAGGAAGACCTAAGAGAAGGTTTATGGATGTGGTGAGGACATGCAGGTGATGGGTGTGACAGAACAAGATGGAGAGGACGGGAAGATATGGATCAAGATGATCTGCTGTGGCAACCCCTAACAAGAACAGCCGAAAGAAGAAGAAGAAGAAGAAGAAGAAGAAGAAGCCCACTAAAAATAACAATTATTTAAAATGAATAAATTGTTGGACTGTCCAGCATCTTAGCTAATACTAACAGCTTAAGACCAGAAGCCAGCAGTTTCATATTCATGACTAGAACAACATCAGAGCAAAACCACTTTATGTTAAAATGACTCTCTTATAGATGTTCGGGCATTGCTTTTAATATCTCTTAATAAAAAGTTTTATTATTAAACCATTTCTTGGAACAGCTATTTTGAAAGATAACGTTTATCTTTAACAAATGTGCCAGATCGCCTGGGTTCATAGGCACACCTAGCTTTTATTAAGCCAAGTGTATGAGTCATTATTGACAATTTTTCCTGCAACCAAAAAAAAAACTTTGCCAACCCCTGCTGTAGTGGCATCTGCTCCTCCAGATGAAAATAAATAAGGCTCCATGTCCAACTCACCTCCTCAAGGGGCAATTTCTCGAGCTCCGACAGGGCACACGACAATATGCCAATCAGAAAAGGAGTGGGCGAACAGGTGATGTCGATCATGGAAGCAGGCAGCACCGGGATGTAAGTGTGCTGCCAGGTGAAGGGGTACAGCAGGGCGATGGCTGCATGGGCGCAGCGAGACAAGGTGCTGTGGAAAGTCAAGCAGAACAAAATA